>JAHRHZ010000277.1:14101091-14137882 GCA_024137785.1 Ginglymostoma cirratum | reverse complement strand
TCATAGGAGCAGGAAAACTTGACGTTTCGGGCCTAAACGTCAAGTTTTCCTGCTCCTACGATGCTGCTTGACCTGCTGTGTTCATCCAGCCCCATGCTCGTTCATTCTATAGCACTGGTTCCTTCCGATCTACTTCACTGCAATTTATAACTTTAAGGGCAACCTGGGTTTTTAATTAAGTTTGAGCCTCCCGTTATTCTGTACTGTCTGTTGACTGTTGGTCAACAGTGGATTATCTAGGATTAGCACAATACATGGGACTGGTCTTTAAATTTGACGGATAACATTACAGTGATACTCAGTGTCATATGAACCAGCTTGAAATGAGCTACCCTGTTCAAAATGGCAAGAGTTGAATCTGTCAGTATTTTCAGTCTTGTCTGCAGATACTTGGTTGCAGGAGCTAGTTGGAGAAAGATGGTTTCCACAAAGTGACACCATTACATAGTGGGGACTTCCATGTTACATAACTGGGAGAATTCGGATGGAATCATTTTAATTTTATAAGCACTCTTAGAATTGAACGTCTGTTAAAACATTTATCTACAGACCAGTACAGGTATGGAGGGAACCAGCCTTACATCTGACACAGTTGCCCCACTGAAACTTTGACAATGTCCCATATTATTGGTCTCTAAAATTCCTTGTATGGTAGTGAGCAGGATTATAGTCATAATCCAAACATAAAAGAGGAGATCATGTGATGGAGGGGGAAACATCCCTGTCTCTGAGTCAGAAGTACCAGGTTTGAGTTTTGCTCCAGGGCTTAAGGAAGATCAGTTAAATGGGCTGAGTATCAATCTACAAAGCTGATTGCGGGTGGTGGCAGGGAGCAATTCCTGGTGAGTTATGTGATGGAACAAGATTGGAACCTTGACCATCACTATCAATGGCTCCAGGATACAACACTCAGGTAAACGTTGACATCGGTTAAGTTGCTGGGCAGCCAGTGTGGGTCAGATTATTGTACAGCATGGGGCTTCAATTCCCATTCCGCTAGGCCAGCATTTATTGCCTGTCCCTAATTATTCTTGAAGGTAGTGGTGAACTGCCTTTTTGAACTGTTGAAATCTATGTGCTGTTGGCTGACCCACAATCCTGTTAGGGAATTCCAGGATTTTGACACTGAAAGAACAGTGACATAGTTCCAAGTCAGGACAGTGAGTGCCTTGGAGGGGAACTTGCAGGGGGTGGTGTTCCCATTGTAACTGCTGCCCTTGTCCTTTCAGATGACAGTGAATGTGGGTTTGGAAGGTGCTGTCTGAGGAGGCTTGGAGAATTTCTGGAATGCAACTTGTAGATGGTACACACTGCCGAGTGTTGATGGAGGGTGTGAATGAATGTGGATGTGGTGCCAATCAAGTGGGTTGCATTTACGTGGAGGTCATGACATTAATAAGTCAGCCCTGCCTTCAGACGGCAAACTTCAGAAGAAAGGCTGAGCGTAACCATGCTGTTAAAAGAAATATTTTCAAAACATGGTAATAAATATTGGAAAGTGTTGCTATTCTAGGATATTGAGCAGAGTGAGGCACTTTATTTATAATCAACTAAACCATAAAAAAATCTGTCGTTCGTTTGGGACTGAAGCTGAGACAGACAATAAGTAAATGGGGAGAGGCTAAGGAAAATATAAAACAAAAACAAGAGTGAATACTATAGTTTAGCAGAAGGTTGTAATGTACGACACAGAGGCCATTCAGCCCACAAACTTTCTTCAATTAGTTCCACACCGCCATACTAAGCTGCTTTTTCATTTATTTATACAATTTTCCTTTTGAAAGTTGCTACCGAGTCTGCTTCCAACACCCTTTCAGAGATTTTGAAGGTATTTTCCAAGACTGGACTTTGATAATGACATAGGTTTTGTTGTATTGGCTGTGCTCCTTGTTTTAAATTGGCAGACATTCAGAGAACCTACAGCTTGGCATTCTTACCGCACGCCGCCCAGTGAAGCCTGCCTGTTCATGCAACATGAAGACAGAGCTAATGCTGTGCCTTTGTATCGCACTGAATGTAGAACTCAGGAACAGGCCATTCCACCCAAATGGTCCATGCTATTGTTACACATGAACCTCCTCCCACTCTCAACCCAACAGCATATCCTCCAAATCCTTTCTCCCATGCCTTTATCCTGATTTCTCTCTAGATGCATTTACATTATTCTCTCCAAATACTCTTTGTTCTAAGCAATGGTGGTGGAGGCAAAATGGTGGTCGTGCGGTAATGTCACTGAGCCAGAGGTGTGGGCTAGTGTTCAGAACAGCTGGTGAAATTTCAATTCAGTTAGTATAATCTGCAATTCGGAGCTGGTCCTAGTGATGGTGAGTGTGAATCTATTTGTTGTGAAAGCACGTCGGGTTTGCTAATGCCCTTTAGGAAAGGAAATCTGTGCTTATGTGGTCTGGGCATATATGTGACTCCAGACCCCCAGTGGTTTAAAAGGCACGTGGGATACTTGTCTTTGTTAGTCAAGAGATTGAATACTAGAGCAAGGAGGTTACCATTGGAGCTGTATGTACCATTACATAGGCCATGGCTGGAATACTGTGTGCAGTTCTGGTCACCATGCCATAGGAAAGATGTGATTGCACTGGACGGGATGTTACTCGGCTGGAATGATTCAGCTACGAGACACTAGATAGCTGAAGGTTGTTTTCCTTAGAGCAAAGAAGGCTGAGGATAGGTGACCTGATTGAATTGTACAAAGTTTGAGGGGCATAGAATGGGTATATAGGGAGAAACCTTTCTTCCTGGTAGAGTGATCACTAATCTGGAGCACAGTTTTAAGGAAAGGAACAGGAGGTTAAGATGGGATTTGAGGAAAATACCTTTTCACCCAGAGGGTGGTGGGTATCGGAATTCACTGCCTACAAGGGTGGTAGGGGCAGGAACACTCAAGACATTTAAGAAATATTTAGATGAGCACTTGAAATGCTACAGCATACAGGCTACAGGCCAAGTGCTGGGAAGTGGGATTAGAATAGACAGATGCTTGATGACCAGCACAGACACGATAGACTAAAGGGCCTCCTTATATGCTGTAAAGATTCTATGACCCACAACAATGTGGTTGACATTATTGCTGTCTGATGAGCAATGAATCCTGGCCTTGTCAGTGACCTTACATCCTGGAAGAAGAAAGAACGGCATCCAGGTTCTTACTGCTCTCTTGGATTAAGAGGTTTCTCCTGAATTTCTTAATGAATTTATTAGTGACAATCTTATATCCTTCACATCCTTCAGTTTGAGATGACGTGGAGCGTGGTCGTGCTATTCAGAGCAGCCCCCTGTGCTTGACAGTTACTTAAAAGCAGCACTCGCCGGACAGTTTTAATTTTAAAAGCACTTTGAGAAAGAAAGGATTTGGCATGGCAATAATCTCTTGCTGACTCACAGAAGCTATGAGTTAGCATCAGGGAGTGGTGAGATGATGGTAGAAAATATAAGATGCATTATTGTGGTTATGATGTTACTTATGCTCTGTGGTAAATTGAAAACCCTTTTACAAAAAGTAATGACTGAACTCCCAGTAGAAGTAATTTATGCTTATGGCATGTTACTGTTCACTCAGTGTCTGAGTTGCTCTGGTAGCATGCATTTTACATGCTGTCTGGACCTACAGATCAAGGTCCAACATTTTCTGTATCGCACTGCAAACATCTCCTGTTGCTACTGCATTCACCATTCAGATTATGAATGCGTCCTCCCTGGCCATCCATGTCCCAGAGTGGGAATTGACGCTGGAGTTCTGGCTCAGAGATAGGGACAGTACCCACTACCAACTTTATGTTGATAGGTCATTATGCAGAAAGCCAGCTGTATGAGAATAGTCATTGCTGCAGTACTTTCACCTGAATTAATGTGTGTTTTGAAGTCTATAGAATGTAATTTTCTGGAAAGTGAAAATGACTTACCCAGATGTTGGGCATATAGACTGAAAACAAAAAAATGCTGGAAATCACTGCAGGTCAGGCAGCATCCGTGGAGAGAGGGCAAGCTAATGTTTCGAGTCTAGATGTCAAAAGTCAACAAACTTTTGTTGGTTCCAGCTATAGGAAAGATGTTGTGAAACTTGAAAGAGTTCAGAAAAGATTTACAAGGACGTGGCTAGAGGTGGAGAGTTTGAGCTGTAGAGAGAGACTAAATAGGCTGGAGCTATTTTCTCTGGAGCGTCAGAGGCTGAGGGGTGACCTTATTGAGGTTTATAAAATCATTAGGGGCATAGATAGGGTGAATTGCTAAAGTCTTTTCCCCAACGTAGGAGAGGTGAGAGGGGAAAGATATAAAAAGGACCTAATGGGAAACATTTTCACACAGAGGGTGGTACATGCATGGAACAAGCTGCCAGAGGAAGTGGTGGATGCTGATATAATTACAACATTTAAGAGACATCTGGATGGGTAAATGAATAGGAAGGGTTTGGAGGGATATGGGCCAATTGCTGGCAAATGGGACAAGATTAATATAGGATATCTGGTCGGTATGAATGAGTTGGACCAAAGAGTCTGCTTCCATGCTGTACACCTCTATGATTCAGTGGATCGGATGCATTGTGTTTGGTAATGACCGCACTTTTTACATCGGAATTGAAACACATAGCTTGCATTTATATAGCCTTGCCCAACCCAAGACCCTTTACAGTCACAGAGTTTTTATAGCATAGAGAAAGGCCTTTGTGCCCCCTGTGTCAGTGCCAGTCATCAAACATTTATCCATTTTAATCTCATTTTCCAGCATTTAGCCTTGTACGTTGTGGCATTTCAAGTGTTCACCTAAACACTTATTAAACGTCTTGGGGGTTCCTCTCTCTACAATCCTTTTCCAAAGAGCTAATCCCACTTGACCAGAATATTAAAGTTTAATTATGTATGCATTTTATTTGTAGGTCCCTTACAGATTGGTCGGATTGGATGATTAATAATTAATTTCAAGCCAAGTCTATTAATATTCATAAGACTTTCCCAGCGTGATCTGAGTGGGCAAGGGCGACAACTCCGGGTTTCTATTGGTAGATAGGCTTATTAATTATTAATAAACGGTCAGCACTGATTTCCGATTGGTTGCCGCCGCTGTCTATCACATACCCCTGGCGCCGCGGTTCCGCCCTTTGGGCGGCCGTTTCCCTGACAGGAGCCCGGGAGCTCCACGGGAGCCGGGTTATTGCTGCCGCCGCCGCTGCCGAACCGGGGCAATGCCGCTGGGTCGCTGGAAGAAAGCTACTCCCCTGGTGGAGAACGACGAAGCGGATGCCGAGAGCCGGCAGCTGGAGCCGGAGGAGCCGGGTTCGGGCCCGGGGTCAGGGTCGGCCTCCTCGTCCTCAGGCCCCCCGCTCCGGCCGCGCCTGGTCTTCCACACGCAGCTCGCGCACGGCAGCGCCACCGGCCGCGTGGAGGGTTTCACCAACGTCCGGGAGCTCTACGCCAAACTCGGGGAGGCGTTCAACATGGAGCCCGCACAGGTCGGGGGGATAAGCCCGGGGCCGGCACTTGTCGGGGGGATAAGCCCGGGGCCGGCACTTGTCGGGGACGGGGGGGTGTGGTCGGGGGGATAAGCCCGGGGCCGGCACTTGTCGGGGGTGCGGTTGGGGGATCAACGTGGAGCCGGCACAGGTCAGGGGGAAGAGTGAGACGGGGTGGGTGTGTAATTGGTAGGGGATCCAGGATGAGTGAGAGCGGTTCAACATAGAGCTGGTGCAGGTGAAGGGCTAGAAGGGGAGGGGAAATGTCTGAGAGGGGGAAGGGAAAGAGTAGGGGGAATGGAGGAGAGGGAGGCAGGTGGGGAAGGGGAGAGAGGACAGCCCATCTCGGGTAGAGGGGATGGGTGAGCAGAGAGGGTTTGGGTGTGAGGAGGAAGGAGAGGGATGGAGAAGGGGCAGTGGAGGGGGAGGGGAAGGACAAGGGAGAAAGCGTGGGGATGGGAGGAAGAGAGGATGTGTAGACAGTGTGGATGGGAACAGGGAGAGGAGGTGCAGTAGAATGAGGCAGAGAATCTGAAACCGATTGGAATCTTGCATCAGTGACTGTAAAGGGAAAGGAAAGCGGAGTATAAGATTTGATCCTTGTTGATGGCCTTGTGGGTCAACCAGCTGTTTGAGCAATGGACCCTCTCAGATAGAGGCAGTTCTGTACCCTGGTGAAGAGGTAAACTGCAAGTGGCATCCTGGGGGGGGGTGTCAGGGAAGAACAATATAAACGTACTTAGGAATTATCAGCCAGTGAGAAGAACTGGAGTGCACACGGTGACCATGGGCTCTGGGAAAGGCAATCTTGGGGGAGAAATAAGGATGGTACCTGGAGGGATGGTATGGTGAGAACAGCCTCCTGTTATAAAGACCAGCATTGACTTGTTGAGTGAATAGCCTGTTTCTGTGCTGTATTTGACTTCAGCATTAATGTCTGCGGCTGTATGTGGTCTTGTTCCTGTGTTTCCTGCAGCTGTTGCATCTTAATGGAATTTTTAAACAAAAAAATTAAGAATCCTGGTTTAAGCAAAGTCCATGCACTACTGGGTACTAGGGAATAGTAATTTCTGGCATTTAACTGGAAATCTGTAGGAAGACTGAGAGTTTTGAGGACTTGTCATGCTAAAGTTCACCTCTGGGAGCAGGAGTTCTTCTGTGACTGAGTCATTGAACCTATATTTCAATACAAGGAAGGCACAAAGGAAGCTTTTTTTAGACAACATACTGCAAGCTTGTGATGTGGGGGAAATAACATGAGAAATAGAAGGAAGGGTCTTGACCTGAAACGTCAACTTTTCTGCTCCTCTGCTGCCTGGCCTGCTGTGTTCATCCAGCTTCATACAGTGTTGTCACCGACTCCAGCATCTGCAGTTCTTGCTATCTCTGAGGAAGCATAGGCCACGTGCCCTGCAAACTATTCAGTAAACTCGTATTTTATTCACGACCAGTGGTCACAGTTTAACAATATGGGCTAGGCCATTTGAGAAGAGAGTAGTGAGCCTGTGGTGTTATCTGCCAGAGAACAGTTGAGGCCACAACATTTGCTGTTTTCAAGGAGGAGTTAGATATAGTCCTTAGGGCTAAAAGGATCAAAGGGTATGGGGAGAAAGCAGGAACAGGGTTTGAGGAGGCTGAAACAAAAGTAGAAATTGCTGGAGAAACTCAGCGGGTCTGACAGCATCTGTGGTGTAGAAAACAGAATTAAACAGAACTGATGAAGAGTCTCATTAGACTTGCACTGGTAACTCTGCTTTCTCCCCATATGCTGCCTGGCCTGCTGAGTCTTCCAGCATCCACAGTTCTCATTTTATTTATGCGAGGTGGCTGATTTTGCTGATCCTCCATGATCATGTTGAATGGTGGAGCAGGCTCGAAGGACCGAATGGCCTACCCCGCTCCTGTTTTCTGTTTGCCATTCCATCTCCTGCCCTAATCCTTGATTTTTCTTTTAGGCTTATGAGCAAACAAATCAAAGTCTCAAACGTGCTTAATGGCTGAGTTTCCACAGCTGTCTTGAGTAGGGCGTTTCAAAGCTTCTTCACTCTCCAAGTGAAGAAATTCCTCCTCATCTCAGTCATAAGTGGTCAACCGTTTACGGTAGAATGATAATCCATAGTTCCCCACTCTCCAGCTGGGAAAATTGGCCACTCCAGCATCATTGAATGAGGGGAGGGGTTTATCCAGGGTTTTGTTTTCACAGCAGCCTTGGTTCAAATGAAATGCCTTCTCTTTGGCCTTTGCTGTGGAATGTTGCTTCAAACCAGTTGCTGAGCTGACAATTTCAAATGGAACATTGGTCCTGAAATGTTGACGTGACTGTCCTGTGGGTGTGGAACCAAGCAACAAAAGTGAGGGAAAAGATGAAGCAATTCTTCTGCCTTTCCAGATTCATCACAACCAGGACAGAGTCCCAGAATTGCCAGTTTTTTTGTCATTTTTTTAATTACTTCACGGGTTAAGAATGTCATTAGCTAGGTCCGCATGTAATGCATGTTCTTAATAGGCCAAAAGGCAAAGGGCCACCACATCGTTTTGGACCTGGGTCACGTGATAATCGTGGCAAAGCCAGCTTTCGTTCCAAATTTTTGTTAAAATCAAATTTCGCTACATGCCATGGTGGGATTCAAACACCCTTCTCCAGAATGTTAGGTCAAGGTTCTGGATTACTAGTCCATTGACACTACCACTACACCACAGTCCTTTTGAGTGAAAGAGCTGCAACTCTCAACTGCTGCAGGTGTACCTGAGTTGTGTTGATGATCTTTGCAATGAATGGAAAAGCAAAATCTTATCCCCAGAGAACAGTCAATCAACAACAGCATCTCCCAAAGAGCATTTTTATCAGTCTCTAGTCTGGTCACAACCTGCTTTATGTACCAGGCTTCCAGTAGATTCAGTGCTACTTTGACTTGATTAAGGCTATGCTTATTTGGACACGTGGCTGTAATTTACACATTGCAAATAGTTTCCTTATAAGGATTGATCTCAGTGGATTGGCTGATTGTTATGGTTATAGCATAGAGCCTCAAACTTACCTTTATAATATCTTCATGAAATGTTGTAGGATACTTCACAAGGAGCAGTTATCCTTATGTGGTTATGTTCTATTTGGTATGTTAGAACAGCTTAGTCAAAGAGGTAGATTTTTCTGAAGCTTATTTAAGGAGTGTTCAGAGTCCAGAGCCATAGAAATGAAGGTAGGGCTATCAATGATGGAGCGATCAAAAGTTAGGGATCCACCAGGTTTAGGAGAGTTGTTTGTTATTTGTGGTAATCTGTGTATCATCCAGATTTGAAATTTTCTTAAAAGATTCTGTGATTTTGTCAGTTACTCTATATCTAACCTAACAATAATCAATTTTTGAACAGAGACTTCAATTGTGTATCTTGCTGGTATTGACTGTTGGTGCAAGTTCATCTCTGGTCACTGTTCAAGACAGCGCAGTGCGTTTATTCAATCATGCACTTCACGAGTCTGCTGCGTATTCTGGTGTGCAGCTGTTGTGACACTTGAATATCATTTTCAGAGATGCAGCAGTGGAGGTTGAAGTCCTGTGGGAAAGCTAGTTAAAAACACAAACAGTAGTGGAGTTGTTGCCTGGATTAGAGACCGACAACGCAACAATTGCTTGGTCTTTTTCCTTTTGGAGGAGTGACTTTCAGCAGCAATGTTACAACATCTGCTAAACTGGTCTCTGAGCCCTTGGATGAAGGAAGAGAAAATGGTGTCAGGTTCCTATTCAGTGTTTCCTTGCTGAAAATGAATGATGTGGGAAAGGATAAGGATGTGTGAACTTCATTTGTAACCCTTGAGTATCAAGAGGAAATCTGGTTTTGAGGTGTTTATTGTAAATGGATGTTTGAACAGCACTGGTCGAGGGAAACATGTAAACCTATGAAATTGGAGCAAAAAGAGACCATTCAGTCCTTTGGGCCTGGCCCATCGTTTTAATGAGATGATAACTGAACCATTTGTGTTTCGAATTGCATGTTTCCATCCGTGATCACCCTTATTTTCTCCCTGCCTGCCAAGAACTTATCCAGCTTGGTCTTAAAAATATTCAGTGAAGGATCAACCCTTTAGCCCCTGCATCTGTTCTATCTTTCAGCTGGATCATGACCTTTCTCTAGGCTCCATCTAGTCATCTTGGTTCCACACCCTTTCAGATCATTGACCAGCTTTTTCTGGGGTTGGGGAGAGTTCCATATTTCTGTTACTGTTTGAGTGAAGAATGGTGTTATGACATCCCTCTTAAAAGGTCTACCGCTAATTTTGATGTTTGTAGCAATGGTTTTAGGCTTTTGTCCTTCTCCAAACAAATCAATTCTGCCTTATTGCTTCAAACCATAAAGGTGACAGTTTGACGCTCAGATGGTTGTTTAAATGTTAACCTTAGATCTTGTGGCTATAGCTTTAGTTTGATCCCTACTCTTGAAGTTAAAACAAGTCATCTTGGTAGGTCTAGAGAGTGCCCTACCATCTTATTGATGAGTTATCAAACCAGAGCATATTCTTAGCTTTTGATTGATGTTATTTTTGTCACATGTACTGGGATACAGGCAGATGGTCCCACACAAAGTGCATCAGGGTAGTAGCAGAACAGTGTAGAATAGCATTACAACTGCAAAGAAAATGCATAGAGAGAGTTAACATTTGAGAGGTCCATACAAAAGTCTGATAACAGCGGGGAAGAAGCTGTTCTTGAGCATCTATTTGTACGTGTATTCAAACTTTTATATCTTTTTGCCTGACAGAAGAGGTTAAAGAGAGTATAGCCAGGTTGGGAAGGGTCTTTTATGTTGGATGCTTTCCCGAGGCAGCAGGAAGTATAGATGGAGTCAATTGATGGGAGGCTACTTGGTGTGATGGACTGGGCTGTGTTCACAACTCTGTAGTTTGTTGCAGTCTCGGGAAGAGCAGTTGCCATACCATGCTGAGCTGCATCCAGATAGGATATGTTCCTTGCATCTACAGAAATTGGAAAGAGTCTTTGTGGACGTGTCGAATTTTCTTAGCCTCCTGTGGAAGTAGAGCCATTGTTGTGCTTTCTTGACTGTCAAATCAACGTAGATAGATCAGGACACATTGGTGATCATCGCTGCCAGGAACTTGACACTCTGGACCATCTCCACCTCTGCACCATCAATGCAGATGGTTGTGCCTTCCTCTCCACTTCCTGAAGCCAATGACCAATTCCTTTGTTTTGCTGACGTTGATGCAGAGATTGTTGTCTTTACACCATGCCACTAAGTACTCAATCTCTTTCCTGTACTCTGTCTCATCATTGTTTGAGATCCGACCTACAACGGTAGTGTTGTCAGCAGACTTGTAAATGGGTTTGAGGCGGAGTTTGGCCACATTGTCGTGAGTGTATAAGGAATATTCTAGGGGGCTGAGTACGCAGCCTTGTGGGGCACCTGTTTTGAGGATTATGGTGGAGGAAGTATTGTCACCTGTTCTTACTGATTACGTGCTGTGGGTTAGGAAGTCAAGGATCCAGAGGCAGGAGCTGAGACCTAGGTCTCCGAGTTTAGGGATGAGTTTGTTTGGAATTATGGTGTTGAAGGCAGAGTTGTAGTCAATATATTGGAACTTGACGTAGGTATCCTTGTTATCCAGGTGTTCGAGATGTACAGGGCCAGGGAGATGGCATTTGCTGTGGACCTGTTGTGCCAGTAGATGAATTGCAAAGAATCAGGCAATTTGGTAGGTTGGACTTGATATGAGACATGACTAACCTCTTTTGAAGCACTCCATAATTATGGAGGTCAGAGCCACCAGGTGGTAGTAATTGAGACAAGCTGCATGATTTTTCTTTGGCACTGGGCTGATGATGGTCTTGAAGCAGGTGGGGACTTCACATAGTAAGGACAAGTTAAAGTTGTCTGCAAATTCTCCTGCCAGCTGGTCTACACAGGTTCTGAGTGCATGGCCAAGACCACCATCATCCCGGTGCCAAAGAAAAATCACGCAGCGTGTCTCAATTATTACCACCGGGTGGCTCTGACCGCCATAATTATGGAGTGCTTCAAAAGAGGTTAGTCACGTCTCACATCAAGTCCAACCTACCAAATTGCCTGATTCTTTGCAATTCATCTACTGGCACAACAGGTCCACAGAAAATGCCATCTCCCTGGCCATGGACTCCATCTGGTCCAGTCACTTTCTGTGAGTTCACTCTCAGGAAGGCTGATTTAATATCTGCGGCAATGCATCTGAGGCTGTTGGGATAGGTGTCATCACTTAACTAGAGCAGGAGAATTCTCTATCCCAGCCAATCTATCTGTCAGCTGACATTAGATATTTTTACCCTCAGAAAGCGAATTGAATTGTTCAGCTATCACACAAAAAATGTTTACAATTCTTATGCGATTCTCCTGGCGTTGGAGGCACTCCTGGGCCACAGATCTGTACGTTCCTTGGCAACAGGCCTGTGATTGCAGAGCTATTCATTTCTCATTTTGTTATTTACTGTCATGTCTGCGTTGTTTTTGAAGTAGAGATACACCCCTGTGCACATAACTGGATGTTATGTTTGCCTAGGACACAGTGTATAGACTTCCAATGATACTTCACTGGCTATGAAAGACTTTGGGTCATCTTGATGACATTAAAGATTTTGTGTAATTGCATGTTCATTCTTTATGGTCCGCCACAAACTGATATTGCAGGTTGGTGTGTGAGCTTTATCCTCGCTTCCTGTAAGAAAGCACCTTGTGAATTGCTGTTTGCTCAATATGAGGGGAAGGTGTGAATCTGAATGACCTGTAAACTGATCAGTTTATTAAAGCCTGTTGTCAGTTCACGTACTGCTGTTTAAAATTTAATTAAGGATTTGATAAGGTAGGAGCAGGGATGTTTCCATTTGTCCGTGGTAAGACACTAATAGTCCCTAATAAAGCTACTGAGATTTAAGAGACTGTTCTCTATTACAAGTGATTAGACTTTATAATCAGCTATCGAAGAGAGTGGTGGTTGAGTAGTAAAATTGTATTTGAGGTATCTAGACAAATGCATGATGGAGAAAGGAATCTCAGGATGAGATGATGGCGTTGGAGGAGGTTCATGTTGTCAGTTATTCTCCACATGGATCAGCTGGGTTAAACATGCTTCTGGGCTGTAGCTTCTGTATGATTCTATGCAGTACAATGTAACCCAAGATCTCTACCAGCTGGATTTAACCCATGTTATGAGGAGTACATCCCTGGTCTCTAGTGCCCAATGTCAATTTCTTCCTTTCTTGACTAAAGGCACCCTACAAATCTATGGAGAAGTGTCTCACACATGCCTGCGCACATACATGATATCTGCACAAGCATTTGGTTACCACAGACCAGCCTAACTGCATGTTTTCCTGTGTTATCACATAGATTATGTTCTGCACTCTGAACACTCACAAAGTGGACATGGACAAACTGCTAGGTGGGCAAATTGGCCTTGAAGATTTCATCTTTGCTCACATCAAAGGGCAGAAGAAAGAAGTTGAAATCTACAAGTCGGAAGATGCTTTGGGACTTACCATCACTGACAATGGAGCAGGTTACGCATTTATCAAGGTAACTCCTGAAAACATCTTTCTGTGAAATAGTGAGGGTAGAGCACTGTCGTCGTGTCAATTAAGTAACTGGATTAAGGAATTGGATTCCCAAGCAATTAAACGAGCTATACAGGTAAAGCTGATGAACAATGAATTTGGACATTTTGGCTTCTAGCATGCATAAAGTCCACATTGCACGGTATTAACTGAGATGGGTAATTAGCTTATGCCTGACTGTATCTCCTGTTGTACAAGGAAATTAAGCAAAAAAGACCTTATAATAGGCAGTTCTTTCCGCTGCTGAGATACAGCTGAGGTTATTGTCTCACCCAAAAGGGAGTTACCTTTGATGGTGTGGCACTCCCTCTGTACAGTGTCTGGGGGTGTCAACCTTGATTTTGTTATGAAGCCTCTGAACTTAATGGGAGCAGGTGAAAACATTATGCCCTGTTGAACCTGCTGCATCAGTATCATCATGGTTAATCAGGCTTCAATTCCATGTTTATGTCCACCAATATTCCCTAAGATGCCAAAGACCCCTCTGTCCCAGTCTTTGATACATTATACAAAAGAGCATTCTCATTGTCCTCCGGTAGAGAATTCCAAAGATTCCCAATCCACTCACTGAAGAAATTTCTCATCTCTATCCTGAAACGCTGCCCCCTTGTTCTAAATTCCCCAATGACGGAAATGCCTCCGTATGTACCCTGTCAAGCCCCCTTCATTGTCATGAGCTTTTCAGTGAGACCATTTCTCATTTCTCCAAACTTCAGAGAATATAAAGCCAATTTATTCAAATCCCATTCAATGCCAGCCCTCTTGGAGGTGGGACTTGATTCCACAGCATTCTGATTTGAATGAGCATGCTACCCACTGAGCCACACCTGACACCAAAAGTGAATTCCCCACCAGAACCATAATTTGGGGACCCACCCAAACCTGAAGGGAGCAGTTGGGCAGGTTTCGCAGGCCTAACTGGTACCGATTCTTAAGGGATGGATAAGGTTAGGAAATGTGAAATTTGCTTTTTAGACTTTTTCCAAAGCATAACACACCCCAGAGAGCTGCAAATATTCTGCTTGTCTTAAGGGGCTGTTAACATGATTGAAAATGATGCACCTGCTAAGAAAAGCTTTTTTCTTTCTTACAAGTCACACTTTTCAAGATTAGCGATAAAGAAAGAACTTAGATAAGAATTTTTTTAATGATTGAATTGTTGTGATCTGGAATGTGCTGTCTGAAAGGATGTTGGAAGCACATTCAACAGTAACTTTGAAAAGGTAATTGAATGTATACCTTAACAAAGAACAATTAGGTCTACTGGGGTAAAGGAGGAGTTGAGGGACTGTTAGGATATTTCATTCAAAGAACCAGTACAGGCCCAATGGGCCAGATGGCTTCCTTCTGTTCATTATTCTGACATTTATTAAGAAAATCATAAAAAAAAAACTATATTACACTGGGCAAATATTTGGAAAGAGTTCATTACAAACACCAAAAAAGGTGTCAAATTCACTGTTACTTTTATCTATCTTTGAGCCATGCATTCATCTTTCCAATTTGATGTGTTCAATGCCAATTTGCACGTGGCTCAATTAATAATGAAAAGATTGTCTGTCTGTGAAGTTTTGCCTTTTATTTTGGTGTGTCGCTTATCATACTAATTGTGCAGCAGCACCTCCTTCTGTCTTGCTTATGTCATTGTTATCTACATGGACAATAACAACCGGATCTTCAATCTCCCACTGCAAGTCCCTCTTCAGCCCTAAGCAGACTTCGCAAATGCTGACTTAGCCATCCGGACCTGAGCCCTTTGTTGCAGAGAACAATGTCATTCCCCATACTATACTGTCCCCTACGGCCACTGCATTCCTCTTTGGTTTCCCATGTTTTCACATACAGAGATATACGCATGCCCTACCTGATTGGCTTCCTGAAACAAGGTGCCATTCATCCTGGTGTCCTCACTTCCATCTAGACAGAACCTCAAACCTGTTAGGCAATTGCAAAAGCTGAAATCCGAGTCTTCTGGGTCCCCTTACCTGTCTCAAATTCAATCACAATTTCCTGTCCCTGAGCACTGACCAACTGAAACAAGCCAACTGCAAGAGGTGTGACTGCCTCCTAGAACAAAAATCCCAGGTAATTTCTCCTTCCCGGTGCATTACAGTTCAACCTCCAATCATAAATGAGTTGTGGCTGCTTGAACTTCAAACACGTGCTGCAGGCATATTTTCCCCTGGACCAAAACTGATGTTCTGGAACTTCCACATTCTGCAACAGTGACACATCACTTATCCTGCCATCCTCAATGCTTTTCTCAAGAACTACTTAATTATTTCATTGAATTTTGTATTTAGTTATGTTTTATACATTACAGGGAGATGGTAGCATAGTGCTACTGTTGTTGGGCTAGTAATTCCAGGCTAATATTCTGAGAACAAGGGTTCTAATACTGCCACGGCAGATGGTGAAATTAGAATTCAATAAAAATCTGGAATTAAAGTTAGTGTAATGGTGACCATGTAACCGCTGTAGTAAAAAGCCAGCTGTCTCTAATTTTTTTTTTGAGGAAAGAAAATTATCATCTTTACCTGGTCTGGCCTCCATGTGACTCCAGACTAACAGCAATGTTGTTGACTATCAACTGCCCTTTGGGCAAAAGGGATGTGCAATAAATGCTGGTCAAGTCAGAGGCACGATTTACTAACATTAGTTACCCATAGTTGCTATGCTATTTTGAACCTTAGGAATAGAATAAACCTTAATCACTGACCATGTAGTCACCAAATAACCAGCTTCTTTTCCTGTAGTAGAGTACAAATTAATTCCTGAGACTGAAAAATTTAGCAAAAGGCAAATGCAGCAGCTCATGTCATTCCTTCCCTTCCTTCCCTTTACTCAAATCACTTAACATTGGCACAATATTTTAAGTTGGCTAGCTTTATAATCTCCTAAGACAAAAAGCCTATCTGACACACTTAATGAGGATCCAGTTTTAGCTTGTTCTGGAATAAATTGCTGTTTCATTGTACCCCAGTGTCATGCAATGGCAGAGGCCCTGTCCCCGAATCACCATTCATCTCTGTAGGATGATTATAGTCAGTACCATTGGTACACCCCAGGGCAAAAGGTTCAAAAAATCTTTAAATTCACTTTCTCCTCAACACATCCCTGGTAACGAGTTTGACAGTACATACAATGGAGGTATGAAACAGCAGCCTCCCTTTAAAAACTGTGATTTAATTGCCAGAGAATCAAAGAAGGAAGCCTCATTGACCGAATAGAGGCAATCAAGGTTGGGGATCTTATTGAGTCAATCAATGGTCAGAGTGTCATCGGTTTTCGCCACTTCGAGGTTGCCAAGCTGCTGAAAGGTTTGGTGAAGGGACAGCTGTTTACACTGCGTCTTGTGGAGCCTCTTAAGGCTTTCGGTGAGTCAACAGCTCTCTTCTGTAAGTAGAATGTTACTGGATTCCTGCAGAGTTCCTTACTCTCGCTCTTTTCTCTCCCTATTAACTCCATACCTTTCTGAGCTAACATCCCAAAGGCTTCCCGTCTCCAAGGTTTGTTTTCTCCTGAGCCCATAAGCTTGATGTCAATCCCATGAAAACAAGTGGTGCCTGCCCTTTTCTGTGCATGAACCCCCATCTTCTGACACACTCTCATCGAATCACTTTCTGTTCAGAAGCATATTCTCTTAAACCCGTGATAACGTTCCCTTTTCATCTTTTAAAGGTACTTAATTCCACAGCTTTGTGTGAACCAGTCCTGACATTTTTTCACCATCCTAGCTGACTAGATTTTACTTCAGCAGTCCGCCTTTGGCCCAAACAGTCTTTGCAGGTGTTTATTCCATATGAAACACCCCATTATCTTCTGTCCCTGTGTTCTAGCTGATTCCTCTTCTGTACTATTCACCACCTCTACTTGTGATTTTCACAGTTTCAGCGTTTTCTGGGCAAAGAATCTGGCTTCAGTATGGAAAAGTAGCCTTTTGTGTGGTTTATCCTGCCACAAGATCTATTATAAAACAGCTTGCTGTCTGTCCTTTCACGCAATGTAAAATCTCATGGTACTTGTAATTCTAATGATAAATGAGTATCCTTTTCCTAAACTGCAGAGAGTTTTGTGGGGAGCTTCTAGTTCATTGTAAGTTGCAAAAGTGGCTAGCGCTTTCATCCAGTGCAATCATTGCATAAAGAAAGCCTTGCATTTCTATAATACCATTTGGAACCCCAGGATTTCTTCAAAACACTTGATAGCTAATGAAGTGCTTTTGAAATGTAGTTGCAGTTATGACGTAGGAAATGCAGCAGCTAATATGGGGCACAGCAAGGTGCTCCAAACAGCAATCATAAAATAACTAGATAATTTCTTATGAAAGAAACTAACGGACAGGTAAATGATTTCATATGATTTCAGGGAGCAACCCTCTGCTGTTCAGTTAAATAATGCTGCAAGATCTTCTACATCCATTTCAGTGGACGAGGTAGATGCCGTGTTAGTGATTCATCTTTCAGATGAGGCATTAAGGTGTGTAGCCCTGTTCTAGTATTGCACTGGAACTAGGTCCGTGGATGGTGGAGATGGCAGTCTGTAAGCTAGTGTGACTGCTCTGAAACCCCAAATTTTTGTATTTATCTTGGGAATTTTAACGTGACAGGAAAATCTGCAAATTCCCACGTTCTCAGCCTTAGAAAACGCAATGTGATTAATAATACTCCCTTATTTCTAAAGATTGCTATGTGCAGTTTTACTGAAGACTGACCAGCAGGTGGGAGTGTAGCACAAGTCTAGGGTGGGGAAAAAAATAAGTGACTGTAAGCCGAAGAAACAATTAGCCTTTTAAAATTTCTGTTCGAACAAAATCAACTGCATGTTTACTAGCATCTTTAATGTGCTGAACCATCCCATTTGCTGTATGGGAGCAATTTATCGTGGCAAAATTTGTTACCGAGCCACTGGGACAAAAGACCTGATCAAACATATAGATCTTGAGTAATGTCCTCAAGGTGAAAAGATTTATGGAGGAAATTCTGAAGCTTGGGATGCCCCCTATACTTTTCATTTTGCCACATTGGTGGCTGAGCCTTTGGCTGTCTGGGCCCTGACCTCTTGAATTTCCTGTCTAAACCTCTCTGCCACCCTTTCCTGCTTTTAAGGCACTCCATAACATCCATGTCTCACCTGTGTTATGATCTCAGCTCTGGTTATTACTGGACAAGTCAGATTCTAGATTGAAATTAGGTTTGATAGAGCATATATGTTTTATTGAACATAGTCTTTAACTGAAACACAAGCAACAGATCTGGTTTTATTAATGAAACCGAAGTTTATTCTGCAAAAGAAAGGAAGATAAAATATACTCAACCAAACTATCTACATATGCATCGTAAAAGCTGAAACATGGTAAACTACACAGCACTTCTTTATGGTACTAGCAGTAAAAATATTCGGTCAGAGTCATACAGCGTGGAAACAGACTCTTAAGTCTGACTTGTCCATACCATGTTTTGACCTGTAAGATGCTTCAGTTCACGCTGCTAAAAATCTCATTGTCTCCTCTTTGAGCCTCATATAACTGAGCTTAGACTTTCTCAGTGTCACTTATCCACTTGCTGGTCTAAAACTTCTAAACTAAGCTCCTTACACTGAAGTAACTTGTTAACAGTTCTAAACTATTTCACTTTCTCAGGAACAACAACGTCAAGCCTCAGCTGAGACTTTGCAAAACTGTTGAACTGAAACTGAAAATCTTTTTTCAAGCTAATCAGAAGTAAAAGATGAATCTTGGACCTCCTAAACTGAAAGCCTGATGCACAACTGTTTACTTAGCTGTTTAGACTCTCCTGGTGTAAATGCATTTCCATTAGCCTCAAAGAAGCATCTTTTGTAGATTGAGTACTTTTTTTTAAAAGAAATCTCCATGGCTGCAATAATACTTAAGTTAATAATTAAAACCTTTAGACACACGGACCAAAAAGCACATGCCGTTGGCTCAAATCTGAAGTATAAAATGATACTATAATATAGATAAGTTGTACCTTGAATCTCACCTCTCATACTGTCTCCTTGTGTGGCTCAGGTATATATTCTGTTTGATAACTGTACTGTGAAATACCATAGTACATTTTACTGCATTAAGGATACCATGTGAATAGGAGTTTTGTGTGTAAATCGATTTTGGAATCATTCCCCTTTAATAAACCAACTGTTATATCCCATTGTTATTCATCCTCACACTGTCCCAACTCCTCAAACTTGTCTTTCTCAGTCATGTTTCACTGCAGTCTGTAATTTTCAAATAGCCAGCAAGAGCCTTGCTCATATTGTAAGCAGAAGCTTGCTTGATTGACAAATATCCATGCTATGAGGAGCTTCTGCTGTGTCCAGCTGTGGTCAATGGTGTGTATAATCTGCAAAAGCACTGCAGCAACTCACCAAGCCTCCCATTTGACACTGCCTTCTAAACCCAAATTCCTTCTAGAAAGGCAGTGTTAGTAGATATGTAGGGACGCCATCATCTGTAATTTCACCTTCAAGCCACACACCATTCTGACTTGCAACAGTATCGGTGTTTCTTAACTGTCACTGAATCAAAATCCTGGAACTTTCTTCTTAACAGCACTGTGGGTTTCCCTGCACTAGGTGGGTTGCAGCAGTTCAAGAGGGCTGTTCACTACCTTTTTTTCTCAAAGTCTGCTAGTGATAACCAGTCCTGCCAACAGCACCCATATCTGGGGAATGAATTAAATAGCAACTTGTTTCAATCTTCCTTTCTCCGGTGATCCTTGAGCACCGAGCTCTGAAGTTTGAAAGTGTTTTGATCTGAAGGCCTGTCCTGTGGGATCTCTAGGTGACATTTGAGATTCAGCTTGATGGTTGATGCTCACCTGCCTTTGTTTCTCCTGCAGACATGATAGGCCAGCGTTCCAGAGGAGGCAAATTTGCATCTGGTGGGCAGGTGGGCACTGGAAAAGGAACACTACGACTGAGGGCAAAAGGCATTGCTACTGTGGAGGACGAGGTAAGCTGATGGCATGTACTCTGTATCTAGTGAAGCACTTCAGGGAAATGTTACTAGCTAAAGGCAACTTTTTAGACTGGGGTTTATTCATCATGTAGCACACATACTGTATCTAACCTTTTCACCATGTCTCACTCTGGTTGAGCTGACCAATTGTTGATTGGGGATTTTGCCAGTGGCCTGTGCCCATCCCTGTCAATGTCTGTTGTTATGCTTACTGATTTCATTCCACATTAGATTTCTATTGTTCTGGTCCTAGTTTATGTAAATAGAATTAAGCCTAGTTCCCAGGGCAGAACATCCATGAGTTGATAAAACTGTGCCATGTTTCACTGACATTCGACCTTTATGACATAGAACAAGGAAGCAAATGGATTTGAAACAATATCCTGGCAGCCAATTTCAAGTTAAAGCTGTTGATTGCATTGATCCTCCTGTACAACCTGAGACGCATCGGCCGGCAGGAGACTAATTGAGCAGTTGGTGTTTCACAGGTGGAGGGAGTTGACAAATAGGATAAGAAAAGTAAAAGCTGCAGAATAGGAAAGTGCCCAAGTTCTCCTTATGGCAGTCAGGGCTTCAAGTAAATACTTTCATTTGGAAAATAATATTGTCTGGAAACCATGGTTTTGATTGCTCTATTGGGGATGAGAATGTCTGAGCCAGTTATTTGTTTATGTGGAGAATTTAGTTTAAAGACAGCCATGGTGACATTCTAAAGCTTGGCTGTATATGGTCACAGTTGCACAAAGGAAACAGTTGGAAAACCAAGATCAAAGTGCTATAAGAGGTGGCAGGAAGTCAAAGTTCAGATT
Organism: Ginglymostoma cirratum; assembly: GCA_024137785.1. Classification (NCBI taxonomy): domain Eukaryota; kingdom Metazoa; phylum Chordata; class Chondrichthyes; order Orectolobiformes; family Ginglymostomatidae; genus Ginglymostoma; species Ginglymostoma cirratum. Next base: position 14,117,035 of record JAHRHZ010000277.1, on the reverse strand, counting down.
TGCCTAACCTGGCCTGGATCTTCCTTGTTGATTCTCATGCTAGACACAATTGCTACCAGATCAGGAATTTTAAAGTTAATGCGAGTTACCAAGTTTCCACTGGAGAATTTGGCCCAAATTCCAATAGGCTAACCTCTGATAACAAGAGAAGAACTTGGATGGAAAAGGCATAAACTCTTTGTTTGATAAATTTCTGTTGGGCAAAGATATTAAGTCATAGAGATCCAAGGTGAATCGATGGTTTCCAGACAGAAATGGACAGCTAGAGACGTACAAAATGGGAACTGACCCTCCTGTTCAACTCCTCCATGATAGCTAGGTATTCTAAACTGAACCCATTCCATTTGCCTGTGTTTGGCCCATGTCCTCCTGAACATCTTCTATCCATATACCTGTCCAAGTGCCATGAAGTCTTGGCTTTTTAACTGTTGTAGAAGTCTCAGCAAGGCGATTAACTAATGCAGTGCAGTTTAACCTGTGCTGAGTAAATAGTTTCCTTTATCTATACAGGCTGATCACCCTGAAGGAAAGTATACCAATTAATTCTGATCATCAGGCTAATTTATGTTATACTTACCACAAATTAGGAATTGGTTTAATGAACATACTTAACTACATGAAGATACTTTGGCTTTAAGAGGTATATATTGTCCTTATATTGGTTTTATTTATAAATGAAGGAAGGTTGAGACAGAGGTAGCAAGCAGTCTGCTCAAAACCAATGAAGTAAACAGCTTGTGAGGCCTTGGGTTTTTAAAGTTGGAACAATAGAAGCAGCCTGAATGGGTGGAGTCAAGCTCTCTCAGAACCAGGATTTTTAGTTTTAGCTTTCTGCAGTTGCTGGGACCTTGAAGCTGGATGTGGAAGCTCTTGGTCCTCTCTTATAGCTAAAAGCTGGAGTTCTCTTCCTGCTGCTAGAATTGCATGTCAGACGATTTATTTTTCTGAACTTGCCTTTGCCAAGGCAGTGTTTATGGGATGTTGCTATATTGGAACAGTTAATTAGTAGTAGTTTGACCAGTTGAATTGTGCCTGGAACGCAGTGACTTATACTTAGCCTAGACCTTAACTTTTTCTTATTTTAAAGGTATCTTAATATATTTTGAGGTGCCTTGGTCTAGTCCGTAATAACTCTAAATTAAATAGAATAGCATACACTATAAAGCACGCTCGCATGACTGACTTATACCGGTATTTATGCTTCACAGGAAGCTTGTCCCGCTCCATTCCATGACACACTGTTCTCCCTTCTCCTTTGTGTTGCTTAACTTGATGCCTTTCACTCAATTAAAAAGTAATGCGTTTTCATTTAACTTGTTTTAGCTCATAAATGTAGTGTGTTGTTTTGACTTCTGTCAAGCTTGTTCTGTTGAAAGGATATTTTCCCTGTTGACCCCTAAGAGCTCATTTGTTAACCCACTCTGATATTATTCCGTTGTTGAGCTTTAATCTGTCTGCTGACCTGTTCTAGCAAAAGAAATGCAAATGACTGAAATATGCAACCAAATATTGCCTTCTGAAAGAAACCTGGGTTAATGCTTTCAGTGTGGCCCTTTCTCAAATATGACACGAGGATCTCCGAAAAGTCTTGTTGTGACTTTTTATTATTATTAATTTTTCTTGCACGTGGTTGATGTGATTTGCCTGGTACCCGATCTCCTACTCTACAGTTTTGTATCAATATAAATGCTTTGGAGGAGGCAAAATGCACAAGGGAAACCAAGGAGAGAGGAAAAACAACCTTGCTTTTAGACATATCCTTTCACAGCCTTCTCTCAAAGTACTTTACACCTAACTATTTAAGTGTGGTTACTGTCGTAATGTTGGAAATGTAATAGCCAATTTCTGCACAGGAAGCTCCCACATGTTAGTATATGATACAACAGGAAAACTAGTGTTGTTGGTTGCTGGGTGATTATCGGCCAGGACATTAGGAGAAGTACCTTACTCTTTGTTGACTATGACAGCTTTTACTTCCATAGGGCAGAAGGAGCCATACCGTAATGAATTATTTTGTTCCATAGTGAGCACAGAATAAATAAATGGACTGAGTAGCCTTCATCTCCCAGCATTATCTCATGTAGTCTGTTAGGTGGATGGTTTTACGATTAGCTTGTGCTTCAGACATACAGTATAGAGTATTGAATTTTCGTTCTGTCTACAAAATAATAATTGGAGGAAAAAGCTGGTGACATTTGCTAGGACAAGAGGGCACAGCCTCAAGATTAGAGGGAGCAGATTTAGGATTGAATTGAGAAGGAACTTCTTCACCCAGCGGGTTGTTAATCTATGGAATCCCTTGCCCAGTGAAGTAGTTGACACTACTTCAGTAAACGTTTTTAAAGCTAAGGTAGATTTTTTTGAACAATAAAGGAATTAAGGGGTATGTTGAGAGCGCGGTTAAGTGGATCTGAGTCCACAAAAAGATCAGCCATGATCTTATTGAATGCCGGAGCAGGCTCGAAGGGCCGGACGGCTTACTCCTGCTCCTAGTTCTTATGTTCCTGGACCAGTTTTCATAGTGTTGGCTTTTTGTTCTTGTTTAATGACTTACTCCAAATGCATGCTTTGTTGATCCTAGCCATCAGCATTTGAAGAGAAGGCCATTGAGAAGGTGGATGACCTGCTGGAAAGCTACATGGGGATCAGAGACACTGAGCTAGGTGAGTAAGACATCGGTGTTTATTTAACACCCTAATATTTCTCAATATTGAACCATGCTTCTGACATGACTTAATGCTGTTGATCTGTTGCAGTTTGACTGACTTTTGCATTATATGCTGGAAACTGATGGCTTCAGGGTTTCCAAACTGCAGTACTGCATTATTGTAGTGTAGACAGCTTTGACAGATGGACCATATAGCATGATACACTAGGACTGTGCTTGTAAGGCTCTTTTGGTGCACTGGAAGTATCCCTTCTTCTATGCCAAATGGTCAGGTTTAAGTCCCATCTGCTTGGATGTGTATCATATTATGTCTGGACAGGTTGATTTTAAAATAACTAGATTTGTGCTTGCAAACCAAAGGCTAATTGAACAGTATAACCAGAAGGTCTTTCCCTGCTCAGAAACCATTGTCATTGTTTTAAAATCCCTCTATGGTCTTGGCTTCTTGCTGCTTCTGTAACTTCTTTCAGTCCTACTGAAAAATCTCAAAATATCTGTATTCCTCAAATTTCAGACCTGTTGCATACCCTCTCTTTCACCTCTTCCCTACTTATAGCTATAATTTTAGTGGCTGGGCCCTAAGTTCTGAAATTCCCTCATTAAACCTTCCTATTACTCCTTCCTTCCTTTTCGTATTTGATTTGGTTTTATTGTCACATGTACCGAGATACAGTGAGAAGTAGTGTTTTGTGTGCTCTACAGGCAGATCATGCCATACAAACTGCATCAGGTAGCAGAACAGTGTGCAGAATACTGTGTTACTAACAGAAGATGCAGGAGAGAGATCAGCATTAACATTTGAGAGGTCTGTTTAAAAGGCTGATTAACAGCAGGAAGAAGCTGTTCTTGAATCTGTTCATATGTGTTTCAAACTTCTATATCTTCACGCTGATGGAAGAAGGTGGAAGAGAATAAAACCAGTTTGGGAGGGGTCTTTGATTAATTTGGTTGCTTTTCCAAGACACTGTGAAGAATAATTGGAGTCAATGGATGGAAGGCTGGTTTGTATGATGGACTAGGCTGTGTTCATGTCTCTGTAGTATTTTTGCGATTTTGGGAAGAACAGTTGCCATACCACACCATACTGCATCCATATAGGATACATCCTGTGATGTATCCATAAAAATTGGTACGGACCTTTGTGGAGTTGCCAAATATCCTTAGCTTTCTGTGGAAGTAGAGGCATTATTGTGCTTTCTTGAATGTCATTTCGATGTGGGTGCACTAGGGCAGATTGTTTGTGATTGTCACTCCTGGGAACCTGATGCTTGAACCTCAACACCTGAACCTCAGTACCATTGATGCAGACCGGGGTGTGCCTTCCACTCCACTTCCTGAAGTCAATGACCAGCTCCTTTGTTTTCCTGATGTTGATGAAGAGATTTTTGCCTTTAGACCATATTGCTAAGCACTCAATTTCTCTCTTGTGCTCTACCTCGTCATTGGTTGGGATCTGCCCTACAATGATGGTATTGTCAGTAAACTTGAAAATGGAGTTGGGGTGGAATTTTGCTATACAGTCATGAGTGCATAAGGAGTATAATAGGGGACTGAGTATGCAGTCCTGTGGGGCACCGGTGTTGAGGATTATGATGGAAGAGGTGTTGTCACCTCTTCTTACTGACTGTAGTCTGTGAGTCAGGAAGTCAAGGATCCATTTATGGAGAGGGGAGCCGAGATCTAGGTCTCAAAGTTTCGAGTTGGGTTAGTTTGGAATTGTGTTGAAGGCAGACCTGTAGTGAATAAGTAGGAGCCTGACTTGGGTATCAGATGCTCCAAGGATGAGTGTAGGGTCAGGGAAACGGTGTCTGCCATGGACTTGTTGAGCCAGTAGGCGAATTGCAAAGCATCGAGGCGGTTGGTAGGCTGAAGTTGATGTGACCCATGACCACCTCTGGAAGCACTTCATAATTATGGAGGCCAGAGGCACTGGGCGGTAGCAGTTGAGGCAGCTGCATGATCGCTCTTTGTCACTGGGTGGTGATGGTCATTTTGAAGCAGGTGGGGACATCACATTGTAGTAAGGAGAGGTTAAAGATGTCTGTGAATCGTCTTGCCAGCTGGTATGCACAGGATCTAAGTGCACGGCTGGGGTCTCCATCCAGGTCAATCGCTTTCCGTAGGTTCATTCTCAAGAATTCCACTCTAACATCGATGACTGTGCCTATGGGTGCATCCAAGGCTATTAGGACAGGTGACATCGTCGTGCTTACTTTCTGTTCAAAGTAAGCGTAGAAGGCATTGAGCTCAACGAGTGGGCATGTATTTTTGCCTATGATTCTGATCGACTTAGTGTTTTGTAGCTTATGTTGTGTAAACCTTGCCACAACCGACAGGTGTCCATGTGGTTAGCCTGGGTTTCAGTTTAGTTTGGTATTGCCCCTTGGTGTCCCTGATGGCCTTACGAAGGTCATACCTGGATTTCTTGTATAGGTCAGGGTTGCACAACTTGAATGCTTGAGACGTGGACCTCGGTAGGGAGTGGATCTCCCAGTTCTTCCTTGGTTTTTATTTGGGAAACATTTGGATTAACATCTTCAGCATGCAGCTTTCTACACACTTACTAATGAAGCCTGTAACAGTAATGGCATACTCGTTTAGGTTAGTCGCTAAGTTCTCTAATAAGGATCAGTCCACTGACTCTTAAACAGTCTCATGGAAGCCCTTCTGTTGCCTCAGACCAGCACTACACTACTATCTGTATTGGGTCATCACTTTTCAATTTCTGCTTGTAAGCTGGGAGGAGGAGCACGGCATTGTGATCTGATTTTCCAAACTGTGGATGGGGGATGGAGCAATAGGCATCTTTGGTTGTATAGCGATGGTCAAGGAAACAAAATACCAAAATATGCCCCTTTAAAACCTGCTTATTTGATCAAGCTTTTGGTGGTTGTAAACCCTAATATGTGATAAAATGCCAAATGTGATTAAATTGAACATGATTATAGATGGTGAGCTAGGATTCCTCCACTGCTAGCTGACCCTCCTCACTTTGATCATAAGCTTATGCGTTTACTTTCTTAAAGTTGAGCTTTCCTTTCCAGTCACTTGCTTTCATCATGCTGCTTGTCCCGGAATAAATTCCTCAGTTGACCATGCCGCCCTTGGTCTCATGTCAGTGTCCTCTCCTCATGCAGTTCCAATCCTTTTCTTCAGTTTGCCTTCTCCCACCCTGTTCCTCCAGATCCTGTATCTATGAAGAGCTTTCAGCTGTAACACTCTGCAGTTTAATTCTAGACTCCCAACGTGGATGCATCTCCACCCAGGAAGTGTTGGGATATTTCACTATGTTTAAATGTATAGTGTAGTTTGGAATAGGTGGTCTAAATTTGGGTGCTGCTTGAGGAATGTTCTAGTGTGAACTTTGGCTGGGATTGAAGTTTCCTTCTTTGCCCCAGGGATCATGGTAATTAACCACTACGATCAGATAAATGTGTTGAATGGATCTGTGGTACTCTCGGCTTAATTATGTTGATGGCTACTAAGATTCCTGTCACGGGTAGCCAGTAATTTTGTAAGCTTATGTCTGAATCCTTTGGTTTCAAAACACTGGAAGGTGCTATGGATAAACTATTCAATATTTTATTAATAAGTTCCCGCCTTCAGAGGAGTGTACAGAGAAAGGAATTTGCACACAGATCCTACCTGTATGTTTCTTGGCAGTTGCCATTATAGATAATATCTAGTTTCTCAATTATTGCTGTAAATTTCTAATCCCGGCAGTGCCTTGTTATCAACACCAAAAATAGTTTGTATGACCGTTCAGCTGCATTAAAATATTTATCAGATTTCTGAAAATATTTTAGGAAATTTAGGAATTGAAAGCTCATTTGTTTACTTTTTCACTTCAAAATAACTTTCCTAATTTGGTATGGTTGTTTGAGGTTTTTAGTTGTTAGCGGTGTTTTCCTTCACTAAGGCTTGATGGAGGAGCTTAACTGTTTCCATTGCAGTCTTAACATATCTGTGCTAGGATGGGGACAACTCAGGTTTTAAACCTATTAGTTTTTGGCATGATATGTTAATAGCAAATATTATCAGCATTCCAAAGCACTCCACAAAGAGGACTGCTTTTAAGTGTAGTGGCTATTGGATAGGAGCCATCCTGTTCACAGTAGACACCAAGCTGTAGTTTTCCTGGTTGTTGTGAAGGCAGTGTTGACCAACACATTGGACCAGGGAGAGAAGACTCCTAGTTCATCATCTATAATCCTGCCCCGTTTAACCACAACAGCATGGACATGCAACATCTCATTCCAGGTTGGCCAATTCTATCTACGAATAATGCACTGAAGTCCTGAAGCAATGTTTTGAGCATTTGGTCTTTTGACTTGGCCAAGCTTGTTACCAGCTAAGCTAATCTGAAAACAGGATTGGGAAATTGGTCGAGCCACACACAGCAACGCCCCCGCACACCCACCTCCCGCCTTACTGTTAGCATATGATAATGTTCATAAAACAAAGATTTTCCATTTCTAGGTCCAATAAACTCGGTGGATGGGTCTAAATCGTGAGAAAACTTTTAAATTTAGTTTTGTTTTTTTTCAGACCTCTCGGAAACTGGCTGGTTCCCCAGTAATTTCCAAGCCAAGTTTGTGGTTTGCCACCAGCATTGATTCTTTTGTTACGTCACAAATGACTAGCAATGTAATACTGAAAACCAGTGCAACGGATTGATCTGTAGTCGCTTTCGTTTTAGGACTTCAGAAAGAAAATTCAGTGTTTATAATTATATCAGATCATTTATGTAATTTGTATCTTTCTCTCTCTCTCTCTCCCTCTCCTTCCAATCTTTTCATGTGCCAGTTCTCAAAAGTGTAGTTTTAGTTATCATTTTTGAGTGTGCCAGGCTTATGTTTTGACGAAGTCTAAAAGGCAACTTGCATGTTTCCTAACCTTACCCATCCTTAAAGAGTACTAGTAAGGCCTGTGAAACCTGCATAAGTGCTCCCTTTAGGTCTAGGCAGATCCCCAAATCAATGTTTAGGAAATGTTTGAATTTACTTCTAGTATCAAGTGTGATTCATTGGAAAGCATGCTCATTCCAGTCAGAATGTTGGGGAATCAAGTCCCATCTCAGAGGGCTGGCAGTGAATGGGATATTGAATAAATTGGATTTATACTCTCTGGAGTTTGGAGAAATGAGAAATGGGGTCATTGAAAAGTTCATGCCAGTGAAGTGGGCTTGACAGGGTATACACTGAAGTGCGTCCCCTGTTATAAATCTAGAACAAGGGGTGAGAGTTTCGGGTTAAGGGGCTAATCACTTGGGATAAAGATGAGAAATCTCTTCAGTGAGTGGATTGTGAATTTTTGGCATTCTCTTAGACCTGGAGGGTTGAGGATACTCCATTGCATAATATATTGAAGGCTGGTATAGAGAGATTTTTGGTGTCTCGGGGCATATTCATGGGCAGAATTGAAGCCTGATCAACCATGATCATACTGAACAGTGGAGCAGGTTGAACAGGGCATATGGTTTTCACTGGCTCCTATTTCCCTTTAGTCTAGAAGCTTCAGAACAGGATCGAAACTGATGGTCCCAGACACAGTGTACAGAGGGAGTGCCACACTATCAAGGGCCTTTTGTGTGAGACAGTAAACACAACTATACCTTAACAGCAGAAAGCATTGTGTTACAGGGAGCATGTCGTTAATTTCCTTGCATGTAGTTCAGCACACAAAGACACTTACAAGGGTTATTAGATAAATGTGTAGCCTGCTATAATGTCAGTGATGTTAAATCCCAAAGCATCTTCTGATTTGTAAAGTTTCCACTTCTTTCTTCTGCCTTTGACATGAACGAAGATGATAACTTTGAGGCCAATCTGCCCATTTGGCAGTTTGTCTGTGTTCCATCTTGAGAGTGTTCAGGGTGCAGAACATAATCTATGGGATAAAACAGGAAAATGTGTAGTTTGGCTGGTCTGTGGTGACCAAATGTTTGTGCAGAGTATTGACATAAGTCTGTGTCTTTGTGCCTTGAGGGGCAAGAGGGTTTTTGAAAACTTGCTGATGACATAAGGTTACATCCAGCTAGGTGAGGTTTTGGGTTACATTTCTGTGCAGAATCATACAGAATTTACAGCATAGAAACAGATGTTCAATCCAGCTGGTCCATTTTGTTGGTTAAACTCCATGAACCTCTTCTCACCCCACTGGCTTGTGCTTGGATTCCTTTTACCCTCGTATGCCCAGCTTCTTCATAACTATTCTTTACAATTCCCCTCAACCATTCTCTGTAGTAACAGGTTACAAATTTCAGTCAGTCTTGTGATAAAGAAATTTCTCTAGAATGCTGGATTTATTAGGGACTATTGTTATCGTCTTCCTAGTGACAAATGGAAACATCTCTGCACCTACCTTTATCCTTTGTTAAATTTGACAAGTACATGAACTGATGCCAGACTTTTGATAAACCACTAATTTCACCCATTATTCCAGAATGCTTCACCTTCTGGAAAAAAAAAAATCAGGAGTTGGTTTAGTCTAGAATGAAAGGACAAAGTCCCCATGTTAGCCTGAGACGACCGACCACAAAAGAGGAACATGTAATTACACAGCATCTTTGATATCATCAAGATGGCTCAGTCTTTCAAGGACAGTGAAATCTTTTCACTGTATAACGTTCAGTTTAAAGTACGCTGGCAGACTTCAGTGAGTGTGTTTTCTAAAACAAAATGGAGTTAAATTTTATCGCGCTAGGTTACGTGCTGGGATCTGACTTATCACTGTCAGTTGAGATTATAACCCAAGTCATGGAATAGTGATGCTGAACAAACATCCTGGCTGTGTGAGGTGAAGGATTTGGGCAGAGGTGGGATATGTGTATTTTTTTTTTGTTAGAATACATACTGGCCTATTTGGTGGGTATGCAATCAATGTTCATGCGGCAATGGCTGCTTGCATTCTGCGTTGAAGAGAAAAGTGATGTCGTGCAAGGCAGCAAATAATATGAGCACTGAAGATAAATGGTTTGGTATTAACTAATGTTATACTTTTCTAGTGGGGAAATATCAGTTGTGAAATCATTCCCTCAACCTTAAGCTAGGTAGTTATTAACTTACAGGACTGGGAATAAAGTTGATAGTTTCACAAACCTAACGATTCCAGATGTCCAGAAAAATTCTGGAATTTTAAGGTGACATTAACAACGTATCCCTTCCAGTATCCTCAGCCTCAATTTTTCCATTCAATTAGATTCAAAGGCATCTCCCAAAAGTTCTGAAACTTTGACTCAGTATTTTGAGGGCAAAGGCTGTGTTTAGAAATTAGCAGAGTAGAGCAGTGCTTAAAATGTTTGTTGAGACAAACTTGTAATCTTCAAAAGTGATTTCCTAAAGAGATTATATGTTACAAAACCTCCTGGAAGGGCCCTTGGGATATAGCTTCAAGGAAAGTTCACAAAACAAGATAGGATCTTATGCTACTGGCGTGCATATATCTTGCTTCCTTCTCAATCCTATAACAGTAATATGTAACCAGTAAGATCGACCCACATTTAAGACCAAAATGTTTTGTTTTTTTTGGCTTGAATGAACTCTGAAGCCTAGCATGCTTGTATAGTCAGTTCGTGACTGATTTGTGAAAGCCTTTACATTTGCTATCCCCTCACCAGGCAACACCTTGACTTAAAATTCTCACCCTTGGTCTCATCGTCCCACCTCTGTAACCTCCCCCTCCAGTCTTATGACCTGTTTTGTACTCTCATGTTAATATCCATTGATGCCTGTGAATTAAATTGCCCTAAATGCCGAAAATATGTCCCCCATCCTTTTTTTTTTCTGCCTGTCTCACTTCCTTTGAAGGTGTTCACTGTAGGCCTCTTGTGCAGCCCCAGTTTTAATTACTGCTTCATCGGTGACTGTACTTTCAGTTGTCTGAACCCCAAGCTCTGGAATGCCCTCACTCTGTAGCTTGCTTTCATCTTTGAAGATTGTCCTTAAAACCTACATCTTTGACTAAGATTTTAGCTATCTCTCCTAATATATCTTGGTGACATACTTTGTTTTAAAATATGAAACAATTTGCAACAAATTCTTATTGAAACACTGAACTCTTTCTTTTTCAAATAGCTGCTACTATGGTGGACCTTGGCAAAAATAAGAAGAATCCAGATGAATTTGCACAGGCACTTGACGAGGAACTTGGTGACTTTGCATTTCCCGACGAGTTTGTCTTCGATGTCTGGGGCGCTATCGGAGATGCCAAGGCTGGGCGATAAACACTGGATGCAATCGCTGAGACTGTACGAGATCAGTGGAAGGGGCATTTTTTAAAAAAATATATATATTTATATGCTAATAATTTTAGGACACTGGGTCCTGGGTTACTTTTTCATAGGAATATTTCAAGATGATTTTGTACAGTCAGACTGACCAATAATTCCTTGTTTCCAGACTATTTGATTTTTGTGACCAGTTGGTTTGAGTACCTTTTTAGGTGCCGTATTGTGGTGTGCTAATGGTGTATGCATACATGGATGCCACAACTGTGAAAGCATTCTCCTGTGACAACACTATGCAGAAGTTATTTTTTAAATATATTTTTACAGGTATGTTTATGGAAATTAGAAGTTTGGGTTGGGAGAAGAAAAGTCCGTGAGAAGATCTGAATTGTCTGTTTTTGTAGGCTGCAATTTAAAAAAAAAAAAAGTTAGATGCACGCCGCAGTATGGCAACAAACTAGAGGTCCTGCACGCCACTAGAACACTTAAATTATGGTCTTAACTAGTAAATTTTAATAGATTTTCTTCTTGTTTGTAATGATGTTCCAGTTTTGGATGCCTGTTTGAGCAGAAGATCAGGAAGCTGTGTTGGTAGGAAAGAAAGCATTTTTTTAAAAAGAATAAGAGACTTGCATTTTATACAATAACTCATGCCCGCTTGATCGCCTCAATGATTCACTAGTAGAATGTAAATGCAAGGTTTATCAAATTCTTTCTTCTATTGTTTACAAGATGATTGTCTGCAGTACATGGGCTAATGTTGTTTAAACTTCCCAATACTGGTTGAAACAGCAGACTTGCAGCCATGTGACTGTATTAAGCTAAGTACTGATTGTTTTGCACACTTCCAGCTTTTAATGACTGTTTTAAAGCTGCCATGACTCCGACTATGGTGGATATGTGAAATGTTCAAATTGAAAAGTGCACACCACTGATTATAGTCATTTTAATAATTGTGATCCTTCAGCCTTTGTACCTTGGCAAAATGTTCTAAAGCACAGGACTTGGATTTCTATAGCACCTTAATAACCTCAGGATGTGCTAAAGCACTTTACAGCAATTAGGTACTTTTTTGAAGTAGTCACTGTTGTGATGCAAAGAACGTGACAGCCAAATTGTACACAGCAAACTCCCAGGAACAGCAATGTGGTAATGATCAGATCACCTATCCTAGTGACATTCATGAGTAACAAATTTTCAATTAGAACACTGGAGGAAAACTGCCCTGTTCTTTTCAGACTAGCGATGCGGGCTGTTTGATGTACGCTGAAGAGGGCAGTCGAGGCCTTTAATGTGCATCTGCTCTGGAAGAGGACACCTCTGTCTGTGCTGCACTCCCTCAGTGCATAAAGTATTGGCCACCTTTTTGCACTTGAGTGGATGTGAGGTGTATCAACCAATGTTGGAGTGCTGTCAATATTGCTGTGACATGAATTGAGGCATATTACATTTTAAAGGAAAATAACCCCTATTTCTTAGGTACCAAGTGCATTTATATCCATTGATTGTACATTTTAAACACAAACAGAAATTGCTGGAAAATCTCAGCAGGTCTGGCAGCATTTGTGGAGAGAAGTCAGTTAATGTTTCAGGTCCAGTGACCCTTCAGAAATTTTGAATAATGTTCACTGGACCCGAAACATTAGCCCTGATTTCTTTGCACAGATGCTACCAGATCTGCTGAGATTTTCCAGCAATTTCTGTTTGTGTTTCAGATTTCCAGCATCTGCAGTTCTATTGGTTTTACTTTACTGTATATTTTATACTGTTGTTTTTTCAGCATCCCAAGGAGAGGATATTTATTGTGTTAAGTGGGTTGGAGCAAAACAGCTAATGCTGCAAAAGAAGCCTCTTCCGGTTAATTACCATTCTCAAGGGCAGTTTGACCAAGATCCTTTTTTTTAATAAATCCATTAATGGTTAATGTAAAGTTAAACTTGAAATAAGTTCTGCTGTCTGCTCCATGCACTTTTTATTGTTTGAAAGGAATGTAATTTGATGTGATTTAATCCATTAAAAAGGAACTGGTAACTAATTCTGATCGTTCCTGTCCCTGTCAGTTCATCTACTTGCATTCCTTATTTAAACCAAACTAACTCGTCACAAGTAATGATTTAGAACAATGACATTTCTCCTCCTGAATGTTTTGAACATTCTTAAACTTGAACTATTGTTTTCGTGACGAATGTAGGAAATGTGACTCTGCATCACTGTCAGATTACCGAGGTTGAAGCTTTGCCAAAAGCAAACCAAACCATATAATGTCATACAGCGTTGTAAGAGGGCTGTTAGCTTATGCAGCTCTTGAAAGAAGTGTCCATTTAGTCCCACTGCCCTACACTTTCCCCAAAACTCTTAAAATTTTTCCTCTGTAAGTACTTATTCAGCTCTGTTTTGAACATTATAACTAATGAGTTTCCCCTGGGTGCTCCCAGTTTCCTCCTACAGTCCAAAGATGCGCAGGTTAAGTGGATTGGCTATGGGAAATGCAGGGTTACAGGGATAGGGTGGGTCTGGGTGGGATACTCTTCGGAAGGTTGGTGTGGACTCGATGGGATGTTTCCACGCCAGGAATTCTATGACTTTTGTTTTGATTCTGCCTCCATCTCATTTTCGTGCAGTACATTCCAAATTAGAACAAATGACTTTTTAATATAAAATCTCCCATTTTCCCACTAGCTCTTTTGCACTTGACCCTGTCTGTACCGTTTTGTTGCTGCCCTGCAGTTTGCATCTCAATAACGCTGAACGCATTACAGACTACTTCTTTTGCTTTTCACTGGATAAGCTGATGTTTGGTGTCTCTGGTGCTTAGTGTTCTCTTTAAAACAACTCATTATCTGTTCAGAAGCCACAAACCACTTTGTCTTCAAGCTAAACTTTGCCTAGCACTTTGTGATCAGAACAGTTCACTGTGAAAAAGTTAATACGCAGCTATATAGAATTCTGTAGTGCACAAACTGGCCACTTGGCCCATTAAGTATATGCCAATGTACATCCTGTTTGAACCAGCTCCCACTTTCTTGGATCTTTTTCCCAATTCTTGAATTTAACACTAACCTAAGTTTAATAGGAAATAATTATTAATTTGTAACAGTGGATGAATTAATCTCTTGCTCAGTTTAGTGTCCTATTATGTTTTTTTTTGGCTTTGCATTATAAATTGTCATAGATTTCATAATTATGTAATGAAAACTGATATCAAGCGAATGTTATATTGGTGTAAACAGTCATTTGGTAAAATAGCATCTTTGTAGTAAAGAGCAAATTTACAATGTTTTGACTTGATATGCTTTTAAAACTCTCTCGAAGGAATGACCAAGCATTTTGCCCTTGTGGGCTGTGTATACCTTGAGAAGTGTATAAAAAGGTTGAGTTGGCATTCTCATTAATTTGTGCAAATCTCTCATTGCTAATAACAAGCTTAGATAAGCAAATAATGAAAACCTTTCTTGAAGCTTCATAGAATTATACAGAACAGATATTTATACAATTCCATGCTGCTTTGGAACAGAATTGTGCTGTTTATCATGCTTATTTCCCACCATCAAGCATTATCTAATTATTCCTTTCTTAATGGAGTAGAATTATGGGGTAGACCAACGCTGTTCTGAGGTGCATGTACAATGTAAATAATGCAAATACTTTTAGTTTTGACAGTGGAACCTCTTATTCTACATTAATTAGTTTGTACTGCAAGGTATGCGTGATACACGTACACGATGGTCCATGCCCAAGCATTTAACTGCTGCTCTTTGCCCCCTAGCCACACCCATTTAGTTATCACTAGTTTTAAACTAGCCATGAGCAATGACATTGTAGGTGGATTGGTAGCACTTCTAACCATCTAAACTCTTATGATGTATGGGAACACCACCTGCAAGCTCCTATCCTGATTTGGAGGTATATCACTGTTCTTTCAGTGTTGCTGGATCACATACCAAATTCCCTCCGTCTTACATGCCTCCACTGCATCAATTGTGATAATTCAAGAAGATGGCTGATTGCACTTCAAGTGATTTAGGAGTGGGCAATAAATGCTGGCCTAACCAGCGATGCTGACATCCAAAGAATGAATTTTTGTTTAAAAATAAAACTGTCTGTGCTGCTTAGAACTTGTACTTTGAAAGTACAAGGCTGAGCAGGTTATCACCATCTTTTGTAAAAGTGCACATATTGGTTCTATGACTCTCCTCTGCACTGTTCAGAGTTCCTCATCCTTATGCTGTGATACAAGCTTGCAGTTTCTTGCTTGGTCATCCAGCTGAATTGCTAGAAATATTTTTGAATTATCATTTGTGACTAGCCCATTCTGTCAACTGCTTCAAAATGGCAATGTGCAATTTATCTTGTTTGGTGTTCTTTAAACCTGTATGCCTTGCTGCTTGGAGATTGGAAAAGGTACAGTTCTCAGAATTGAGATTTTTGTGCTGCATTCTAGATAATTGGTTTCTCCTGTGTAGCCGGCGCTATGTAGAGAATGGTTGTTCTTGAAAGGGGAAATTGAAACAAGCTTGCATCTGTAGAGCCCTTTTCACATCCTGAAGTAGTCCTCACAAAACATCATTTTTGTACTGTGTAGGCTTTATTTAATGGTGGCAAACAAGTTTAAACCAATTTGCTGATGAAGGTCCCATGAAAAGTTAATAGACAATCAATCCGTACAACTTAATGATGTTGGCTGAAGGTTCAGTGTTGGCCAGGACAGTGGAACAACTCATTGCCCTACATGTAGCGTTGTGGAACATGTCTAAGTCAATGGGCAGGAATGTGTCACAGCTGAAATATAACACCTCTGGCAAAGCAACGCTCCCTCAGTCCAGCATTTTGTTGGAGCCTTGGAATACGTTTAATTAAATGTATGACTCTTCTCAACTGAGGCTACCACTGAGCCAAACTGACACATTCAATAGTGGGAACAGAAGTAAATCATTCAGAACCGTAGATAACAAGTTGTGGAGCTGGATGAACACAGCAGGCCAAGCAGCATCATAGGAGCAGGAAAGCTTGACGTTTCGGGCCTAGACCCTTCATCAGAAATGAAGGGTC
>JAHRHZ010000277.1:14077685-14100691 GCA_024137785.1 Ginglymostoma cirratum | reverse complement strand
ATGAAGGGTCTAGGCCCGAAACGTCAAGCTTTCCTGCTCCTATGATGCTGCTTGGCCTGCTGTGTTCATCCAGCTCCACAACTTGTTATCTCGGATTCTCCAGCATCTGCAGTTCCTACTATCTCTCATTCAGAACCTTGTTTGTTTTATCGGTCAATTGTCATTACTTATCTAACCATAATCATGAGGAATTTCATTCAGTATTATGCTACTGTTAGTTCGTACCACTCAAAGCCCACATTTGATCTAGTAGGACAACTTTTTTTTTCCTCTCTGACCTGCACATTTCTGCTACTTTTACCTTACAGTTTACAAATTGCCAGAAACGTTAAGTGAGATTAAAGATCTACCTCAAAGCTTTATTATCTCCTCGCCTTCGGTTTCTGCATTTTCTTCTGATGCAGGGCTGCCTTGAGGTGTGACAACCTTCTGTTTTCTTGTTTTCAAAGCCCTGGATGTAAAACTCTTAGCTTTCGTAAGCCACTACATTGCAAATTTACCTTTTTGTCTTAGCTAGGTTAGGGACGGTGGTCTTTTTAAAATGTTTGCATTAATGGTAGTTAGCATTATAGTAGGGGAAAGAAGTTGGAAGACTTTGAGGGGGTTAGGGTTTTGGGCTTTCGGGGAAGGGAGATTTTCAGAACTGTTGCTCTGTTTGCATTGTTTTAAGTTTGCACTATTAAATGAATAATTTCCTGTTAACAGTTTTTCTTTATTGTTTTGCTTAATCTATAGAAGTATCACTTGAACATGAGGTAACAATAACATTTTTATTGGGGAGTGGATGTCCCTTTTGATTCTGCCGTCTCTTCACCCTCCTCCAGCAATATTTATTTTCAGTGCTGTTGTTATGATGCAGTATTCCTCGACACTGAAAGTTTGTGTTTGGTACTTGGTGTGATTTCTCAGTCTGGTGCTGTGAATAAAGTAACTTGCATGTTCATCTTTAATCTTAGTAAGTACCTGGGGACAGATTGTGGGGTAAACTTGCAGAGTTGTGGAGAGAGAGACTAAGTGGGCCATACTTCCAAACAGCTGGCACAGACACAATGGACTGAATGGCCCTCTGCAGTGTGATTTTTTTTTTTGTTTTGTTTGTTTTGTTTTTGAAAAAACCCAATCTCAGAAGCATCCAGCCTTGAATTTTCTGGATGTAACTTCGTGTATGGTAGTCGGCAACAATGGACAAAGGGAAAATAAATTATACAGTTGCAGAATTATTTCAGTAAAGGAGATGACTATTTGGCCCATTGTGCTTGTGCCAGCGCTCTAATTACATATCTCACTTAGAGCACCTCCTACCTCCTCCCTCCAGTCTCTCATTGTTCCTTTTTAAATAGCCTTTTGGATGCCTTGATTGAACCTTTGTCCAACATCCTCAGGCAATGGATTCCAGCCCTGACCACTGCTGTATTGAGAATAAAGCCTTACTTTTACCAGTTGTTCTAAATCAATACCCAGTTGCCTTGGATTCTGTTTAAATGGAAACATTTTCTCCCCATTTAATCTGCCCAGACACTTTGTGATTTTGAATACCTCTATAAAAAGCTGGAAATGCTCAACCAGCCCATAAATGGGTATGATCCTTAATCAGAGCAAAATATTTAATTTGCCCTAGATTTCACACACCAAGTGATGTAGCCTTTGTCCTTTTATTGGTAGTTAAATTGCCAAGGACCTGAGCTTCTAAATTCCCTCCCTACACTTTAGCATCTCTAAGGTGTTCCTTAAACTTGTCCCTCTGAACAGGCTTTCGGCCATCTGGTCTAATATCTACTGATATGGCTTGCTATCAAATCTTTGTCAGCCTTTGGCCTGTGGGTTTGTGCTTTGAGATATTTTAGTATGTCAAAGGTGTCATGCAGATATAACACGTCTTTGTGTTGGGAAGCTGTTTCTGATCCGGTTATCCTGGCAGACACAAACCAGATCCATCCTAGGCACAGAATGAACCAGGACACCCTGGTAAGCTATTTTGTACTGGAGTGAACATAAAATAAGACTCCTTCATGTTACTAGCCTTCCAGCCATTACCACTGTGGCATAATGAGCTGAATGGCCACCTCCTGTCCTGTAAACCTCTATCATTGTAAATCTTTTCTGAACCCTTTCAGTGAGGATGTTGTGAAGCTTGAAAGAGTTCAGAAAATATTTACAAGGATATTGCCAGTGTTGGAGAGTTTGATCTATAGGGAGAGGCTGAATAGGATAACGCTGTTTTTCCTGGAGAGTCAGAGGCTGAGGGATGACCTTATAAGAGGTTTATAAAGGTAGGGTGAATTGCTAAGGTATTTTCTCTTGTGTAGGGGAGTCCAAAACTAGAGGGTGTAGGTTTAAGATGAGAGATGGGAAAGATTTAAAGCGGACCTAAGGAGCAACTTTTTCATCCAGAGGGTGGTCCCTATATGGAATGAGCTGCAGAGGAAGTGGCAGAGACTAGTACAATTACAACATTTTAAAAGGCATCTGAATGGGTATATGAATACCAAGGGTTTAGAGGGACATGGGCTAAATGCTGGCAAATGGGACTCGATTAATTTAGGATATCTGGTCAGCATGGATGAGTTGGACCGAAGGGTCTGTTTCCATGCTGTACAGCTGTATGACACTGTAGTTCCCAATGTCACTGGTCCCCATCAGTAATGGGGACTTCCATCTGCAAAAACCTACTTTGTCACAGTTTATGTGAGTAAAGTTAGCAAAACCACACAGCCCCTCACCGAGGAGGAGGAAGGTCAGTGCTACTGGTGGAATGCTGATCCACTTGCCAGAAATTTCCTTTTTCTGTTATTGTAGTGGTGACGTTGCAGTTGCATTGGTGACTGGTGTTGCTCAAAACAACAACCTCCCACTGTGATTAAATGCTTGCAGTTTACTCCTACTTTGATCTCATTTGAATCCCAAGACTAATTTACTGCTGAGCAATTGACATTGTAAGCTCCCAGCTTTGTGGAGATGAATTAGATAGGATAGGCATAGAGGTACTTCATAATTCTATCATTTAGTGCCCTGTCACAATCTAAATATGAAGCCTAGTTTAATTAAAATGCTGCATCGTGAAAATGGTTGAGTACCAAACTTGGTTATTCCAAAAGCTGAATTATCTGAATATTTATGTTGAGGCAATTAACTGGTGACTGTTGGTGAATACAAAGTGGTTCTTTCAACTTCTCCCATTTTAACTTGGGGTTGTTTAAATAATGGTTGATCAACCTTCATCTCCTATCGTCAGTCACCTGTTCCTCTTCCCATCCGATTTTTGTATTCAAGTCTTTTAGCGGATCTGTTCCTTTTGTGTCTTGGGTCTTTCCTCCCCTTACATCGTGGTAATCCTATTTTTGTTATGAGTTACCTATTTATTGTCACGTATCTAGAGGGAGAGACAATGAATAGTGTTTTGTAGCCACAAACCGGTTTGAGTTAGAAAATGAATAAAGAAGAAATTTGCATAAAGAGTTCATCTGTACAAGGGATCTTCAAACACTGCTCCAGGGTTTCAGCAAGGTCTCTGCAAGGAGTCCCTGCTTGAGGTACAGCTACGACAACCCTATCAAGGGTCCATGCTTCAGGAATAACACAGTCAGAAGTTCCTCCCTCCGGGAACCACCACCGCCACACGTTGCATGCACTTTGTCTGACAAATGACCATACCTTTGCGTGTTGTTTTTGGCTACTGCCTTTTGATGCTCCCACAATCTTCATTGACATGTTGATGTGTTGGTTCCTGATTTTTGTCTTGTTATTCTACACATCTATTTCAGCATCTCATCTTGTCGTGTATCCAGTTGTTCCTACCTTGTCAATGTTGCCCACATTTTTGCTCCCTTATAGCAAACTAAGACTTGTAGCTGTCTGGTATTTCCTTTCGGCTTCAGCCATACCTCTTGTAACACTTTAGTAAAGTTATTCACTGTAAATGTTATTCTCCTGTTTGCTCTCTTAGAAATTGATTAAAAGTCCGTGCAATTTCAAGAGACCTCATGTATCTGTCATCGCTAGGCCATATCTGTTTTGTTTCCTCATAAATGATGACTAACTCTGCTTTAACTTTAACTTTACACTTGTTCAAGTGTAGGTAAGTGGTGCAATTCTGTCTTCATGGCATCTCTTCAACTTTGCTTATTTCAGTGTAACTAATGGGTGACTCACCTTGGTTCATTTAGCGACCAAATTTGGCTTCCACGTGATTGCACGAGCAAAGCAGAGCACTATTTCAAAGTGGGCAGTGATTTCAAACTTACTGCTAAGATAAAAAATAGGATGAATAGGCATTAGCCCTACATGTGCCTACTATCAGTTAGTAAGATCGTGGCTTCGAGGCAACCCTTTTGTAAGAGCCAGTGTTAATGTAGAGCAGACAAATCTTTGTTTCAAAGACGTTTGTTTTTATTGTTCCCTGTTGAAAGATAATAAAGTTTTTATGGACACAGATATAGCCTACTGATGCACTTGGAGCGAAGCCATTCAAATCTTGATTGATTAATCAGTTCAACAATAAATTTCAAACAAATTGGAGCATTAAAAGGATTTAAATTGTGTTATCTGCTCTTAAATCTCATACTTGGATCGAAGTACAGCTCCACTGCTGTTGCTAAATCCTTGACTATTCACCCAAATGGTCTTTCCTGTGTGAACTTGAGACAGTAATATAAAGTTGGCCCGTCTAGCAGCAGCTGTGGAGGAGAAAAACGTTCATGTTTCCAATTCTAACGTGACTTAGAAGCGTTTAGACTTTTGGATATTGGAGCAGGGCCAATTGATTAATAGTTACTGTCTGTGCAAGTAATTGTTTTCCAAAGAGGATCCCTGGCTATTTCTACATAGATGGCAGTGTCTGTTGACTAAGACAGAGTCTCAAGACTCCCTAGGTAACACATGTTGAGGTTCTTCCATGGCCTTGATTCTTCCTTGTCTGAGTACTGCAGCCTTCTGAGGTCTCTTGTGTCATGTGCATCCCCAGTCATCATCTAACCATTGAAGGCTATACTTCTAGTTACCCATACCCATAGCTCTTGAATTTCCTTTGCAAATCTCTCCTGCTTCAAGTTGAGCCTTAAACCTTACCTCACTGACAAAGCATTTGGTCTCCTATGGCCCAGTGTGGTGTTCCCAAAGTGAACGACAGGATGTTTTGCTGTGTTAAAGGCTCTATGCAAATGCTATTATTGTTTTGAACTCACTGCTGTTGTGTGTTACTTGGAAGACTGCTGCATGAGGAACCTGTTTTGACTGGCCCCATATTTGAATAAAAAGCAAAGAGATTGGGAAGTTGGCTTCTGTTTCTTTTTCTTTTTTTTTGTATATATCTTTTGTTGTAGACTTGAATTGAAAATGAAGCTTTATTTATTTTAAGTGAAACCAAGCAGGTAACGTTTTGAATGATTTGACTGCAGGGTGAGACTGAGGTGGAATGGTACCTCCCATAGTGTCAAACTGTGGCATAGATCAGAAAACAGTGAAGGTTCTGACATATACCACTGCTAACACCCAAATCTGTTTCCACCTCTTGTTTTGCCACCAACTTTAGATGAGTTTCCCCATCTCTAGGTTTTTCTAAGCTAAAATCAATTTTTGATTATTCTAAACACGAGAAACCTTTCAATGTTTTTTCCTCCTTCAGTCATAACCCCTAAACTGTCTTTAAGACTCCATGGGGTACATCCTGATCTAAAATCATGGTTCTGAAAGACTGATCTAATTTAAAATTAAACCCCTTCATAAAAATAGAGAGGAACACCACAATGCCACGAGTTTAATATCCAAATTCTTAAGTGATATTTATGTTTAAATCAGATTCTCTAAAAATTAGAACTTCTGTTTCTGCAGCCAATATGTTTGTACGATGTCAAGCCCAAAAAAATGCATTTAAGAGGGTATTAGATAAGCATAGGAGGAAGAAAGCAGAAAAAGGGAATACTGATAGGGGAGAGGTTTGAGGGGGATAAAAACACCAGCAAAGACCAGTTGGGGTCAGTCCTCCAAATTTGTGTTGTAATTTCAATGTATTTCATGTAATATTGCAGCAGTACAAGTCCTGGCTGGTATTCTGGGACTAGCCCGTAACAATCTGGAACTCCTGACTGGAAGTTTGGGCTGCGCTATGAGTGAGCATTCACACTGCTGGAAATTTTTAAAAATATACAGTGTGGTCTACTCCCATCTGTAATTCAGATTGACTCTGGTCTCCCAGTTAAGATGTAACTGATATTCATGGTCAGGGCAATAATATGCCCACCATAAACAATGCCTGACCTCTAGCTACTCAAAGTATAGCTGAATCTGAATATATCCTTTATTCACATACCTCCACTTTCTTAGCATGCCACAGCTAATGTCAGAAACTGCTTGATAATCACGAGGCCAAAAGAAATGGATGGATACGGGGATAAGGTGGGATGAAAGGGGTGAGTCTGGAGAAGGCATGTGTGCAGCATTTGACCTCTTCCTTTCTTTGCCTAATTTTTTTTTTGGAATATCAAATACCCTTGAATGAGCTTCCAGTCTCAGTCACTCTAATAACATCTGTGTAATAACCATCATATTCATTTATTTCTGTTTGTGCTGTCAACTTGGTACAAGTGTTATATGCATTCTGATAAAAAGTCTTAAGCTTTGTCTTTTTACCATGATTACTCTCTGGTTTTAATTTCCTTCACTAAGTTTTCTCCACTTCCTGTCACAATCTGATTTTTGTTCACTTCTTTGCTATCCTGCGCCGCTGCTGTCTTATTTCATTTTGATTTTTTTAAAACTTTGCTCAATTTAAACCTTTCCCCTCACTAATTTGTCTAAAGCTCTATCTATGATCCTGGATAAATGATTTGCAAGGAAACTGGTCCCAGCAAGGTTCAAAGGAATGCCAGTTCACCAGAACAGCTCTCTTTCTGCAGTACTGGTGCCAATGCCTCATGAATTGACCTGAAAACAAAAAATGCTGGTCGTCACAGTGGGTCAGACAGCATCTGAGGCAAGAGAGCAAGCTAGTGTCTCAAGTCTAGAATACTCTTCATCAGAGTTGATGTGAAGTGGGGGTTGGAATTCTGGGGGAGAAAATATATTGATAGTTCAGATTAAGTGATCAGAATGTGCAAATGGCAGAACAATGCTGTGTCTAACTGCCAGACTGGATAGAACAGACAGTCCCACTGGAGTGTGGGAGAGGACCTGGTGACAGATAATGTAACAAGAAAAGCTAAAAGAAAGGGAAGGCATGGAAATGGGTTCACAATCCAAAGGTGTTGAACTCCGTATTAAGCCTAGAAGCCTATAAAGTGCCTATTTTGAAGATGAGATGTTGCTCCTCCAGTTAGCGCTGGTGATTTGCTGGAGTATACTGACAAGTGGGCGTGCAAAGAGGACATTGTGTTAAACTGACTGGCTACAGAAAGGTTGGGGTCCTGCTTGTGCACAGACCGGAGGTGTTCCGCAAAGTGGTCACCCAATCTATGTTTGGTTTCTGCAATGTAGAGTAGGCCACGTTGAGTCCAGTGAGTGCAATACATCAGATTGTAGGAGGTACAGGTGAAATGCTGCCCCCACCACACTTCACGTCAGCTGTGATGAAGACTTATCCTGACTCAACATTAGCTTGCTCTCTCACCACGGATGCTGCCTGAGCAGCTGTGATTTCCAGCATTTTTTTTTTGTTTTCAGTACAGATTCCAGAACCTGCAGTAATTTGCTTCTAGCTCATGAACTGAAACCCATTTCTCCCACACCAGTCTTTGAACCATGTATTTACCATTTTAGTCGTATTTAGTCTGCCAAGTTGCATGTTCCATGAGAAGTACTCTGGAGATTATTACCTTTGTGGTTCTTTCCAATTTAACCCTGAGCTGCTTGTGATCTGTCAACAGAACTTCTTCCCTAGTCCTATCAGTCATTGGTAGCTATGTGAACTATGACAACCGGATCCTTCCCCTCCCTCCAGTTCAGAAGAAATATCTTGAACCTTAGTACTAGGTAGGCAACATAGCCTTTGGGGTACTGTGCTTGCTGCAGAGTTCTGTATCTATTCCCCTAACTCTGCTGTTCCCTATTACACTACATTTCTCTCCCAACACTTGAGTGGGGCTCTGTACCAAAGTGCTGTGGTCAGTTTACTCATCTTCCCTGTGATCTGTGCTCTTGTCCACACTGGGAGTAAAAACCTCAGACCCTGATGGGCAAGGCCACTGGCTGAAACTAAAATTTGAATCCCCGTACTCATTTGTATTTACATCCTTTGTCCATGGTGATGGGCCAAATCTAACATAATTAAGCTAAGGCTTGTGCCTACCTCTTGAATGTGTCTAGGTACCTCTCTCTATCCCTGATGTGTCACAGCATTTGAAGCCCAGACTCCAGCTCATCAACTAAGACAAAATTCCTCGAGCAGCCAATGTTTACTATGGGTATAGTCAGGGTGGAACCCCTGGCATCGTCAAGCTCCCACATACTAGAGCTATAACACATCACCCGCCCAGTCAACTCTATTCTGTTTAATGAATTAATTTAGGTGTTAAATATTTTAGTGAATATCTAAACTGTACAGTTCAGCTGTATTAACCTTTCCTGATTTAAACCACCAAGCTCATCAGATCACCTCCCTGTTTACCTGTGATACCATACTTTGGCTCCAACAGGTAGAAGCAATTTGAAGGGCTCCCTGCTGCTATCAGTTATCTTCCTCTGCTACTGCCCTTCTCACAGGTCTACTCTTTGTGGAGATGCTGTTTCTTATTTCAAAAATACACTTCCTTAACAAAAATTGTCTTTAATTCCGTACCAAGGTTTAAAATAATCAGTGTACGGTCTTTGCCGAGAAGAAAAAAGGCAAACAAAGCATTAGAGTTTTGACATTTCTCTGAGCTTCTCTACATTTGCAACAAACAAATGCATTTCCTACTTACGCAGGTAACTGTTTATGTACATTGAGAGCTCAAGATGGTCTGACAACTGAACAGGGTTTAGGCCCGAAATGTCAAGTTTTCCTGCTCCTATGATGCTGCTCGACCTGCTGTGTTCATCCAGCCCCATGCTTGTTATCTCAGCCCCTCATTATACTTTGGCAAAAAGACCTAAGTCTTTCCCCACTGTGCGAAAGTGGCAACAGCACCAAGCTTTAGTGCATCTCTCAGCACATAGCCCTGGACTTTGGAATATGCCAGTCTGCAACATCCTTGTTCTGGAAGACCCAATGTGTTTCAGGCAGACCAATGAGTATCTTTTGCTGAGTTGATGGTCTTCCAGCCGCAATCAATGTTTGTCTCGGTGTGCGTCCTGGGAAACAGACCCTAGAGCACGAAGTCCTGTGTCATGGAGCTGCTTGGGACGATTCTCTACATAAACAACTGTATCTTTCTCCAGATCTTTTTTCAAACTGGAGGAGCAGCACCTCCTATTCTGCCTTGGGAGCCTACAGCCCAATGGCCTCAATGTGGACTTTACCGGTTTCAAAATCTCCCCACCCACAACCTCATCCCATATCCAACCCTCCCTCTCATCCCCGCCTCCTTGACCTGACACATCTGTCCATCTTCTGTCCCACCTATCTGCTCCTCCCAGCTCACTGACCAATCCCCACCACTCCTTACCTGCACTCCCCTATCACCATCCCACCTACCTTCCCCAGCAGCCCCCTCTCTATTTATTTCTGAGCTCCCTTACCCCTCCCCATTTCTGAAGAAGTGTTCTGATCTGAAATATCAACTTTCCTGCTCCTCTGATGCTGCCTGGCCTGCTGTGTTCCTCTAGCTCCACGCTGTGTTATCTCTGACTCCAGCATCAGCAATTCTTACTATCTCTGACGTTCCAGAAGGAG
This sequence comes from Ginglymostoma cirratum, assembly GCA_024137785.1. Lineage (NCBI taxonomy): Eukaryota > Metazoa > Chordata > Chondrichthyes > Orectolobiformes > Ginglymostomatidae > Ginglymostoma > Ginglymostoma cirratum. Next base: position 14,090,889 of record JAHRHZ010000277.1, on the reverse strand, counting down.
ATGTGTGACAGTCTCTACCACCCCCCTGCCCCCAGCCACTTCAAGGGTAGCATGCGGTGGCACAGAGAGGCCAGGTATGCATGAAGGATCTCATATGTAGTGCCCTTCTCGCCACCAGCCAGGTGATGTCCTGGCACTCGTTGGAAACTTCTGGTGATGAGGCATTCCACCAAATGACTTTGACAGTCTGCTCAGGGAACCATGCGACATGATCCACCCTCTCCTTTTCCCACAGGGTCTCGAGGACGCTACGTGCTGACCACTTCCTGATGGACCTGTGGTCAAAGATGCTTTTCTTTGCAAATTTCTCCACAAAGGACAGGTGATACAGAACGGGCCAACTACTTGGAGCATTCTGCAGCAAGGAGGCCAGTCCCATCCCTCGCAACACCAGCGCCAGTTAGAACCTCAGTATTTAGTGACACTTGTTTGCGCACCTAGGATCTACGTACAGTTTGATGGAGTTGTGCACAAATGTGGCCATCCAGGAAGAGGGCAGCATTTGGTACATCTTTCCCCCTCTTATCCAGAGATTTGTAGATGGTCTGCCCGCGGATATGGTCCATTTTTGACCTCCAGCTGAAGTGGAAGATGTCTTGGAGAATTGGCCAGACCTGCACCATGTACAACAACAACGAGAGTACCTCACACCTGATGACCAGGGTTTTTGCTCATAATGGAGAGCGAGCAATGCTCCCACCTATCCAGTCTCTACCTCACCTACCTCTTCCCAAGTTTTGTTGCATGCCCCAGCCTGTTTGAACCATATTCCCAGCACCTTCAGGTAATCTATCCTGATGTTGAACAGGGATAAGGGATCGGTTAGCCCTGTTCCCAAAGAATATGGCCTCGCTCTTGCCTCAATTTACCTTGCCTCCCGAGACAATTTCGAACTGTCACTGATGCGCATGAGTTTGTGCACTGGTAGTGGGATCTGAGCTGAAAACGGTGGTGTTATCCACCTACAGGGAGGCTTTGGAATAGTCACCCCTCTTGGGCTTGCATCCTTTCTGATGAGTTCAGTCAAAGGCTCCAAACGCACGTACAAGGCAGGAGAGAGCGAGCAGCCTTGCCTGGCTTCAGATCTGATCGGGAAGCCTTCTGATTCCCACACGTTGATTGAGACTGCACTAACAGATCTTGATGAAGAGCAGTCGGATCCAATTCTGATTCCCTCCCAAAAGCCCAAATGTGGAGAGCACTTCCCACGTGGAGATGTGCAATAGCCTGAGAAATGCCTTGTCCTGGTCCAGGCTGATGAGTCAGGTGTCCACCCCCTGTCCTAAGTGTCGGTGTTTGTATCTCTCGTTCTCGCTCTCTTACTCTCTCTCGCTGTCTCTTTCTCCCGTTCTCTCATTGAGAAGCTGCTGTCCCTGGGTTGGAGATGTACACTCCCTTGGTGCGGGTAGAGGGTAGGGACCAATAATGATCTTGTGGAGAGTGCCCACCTTGTAGATGCAAAGCTTAACTGTCAAGAAATTCCTTGTCAAATGAGCATCTGTGACAGAACTAATGTACGGGATAGGTCACATCGGTGCAACAGTGACTTTTTAAAATATAAAGTTATAATTGCATTTAGGTAGCGCTAACTGTTACGTGGACACTTTCCCAAGTTATTTTGTATTGTAGTAAATATTGTTCTTATGAATCATTGCTCAGGGCTCCACCTCTTTCCTTCTAAGACATCCCCCTCTGTTATCAAAATTCCAGAGAGACTATCACTATCGGTGTTTTTTTTCATTGTTAACATTTGTTCTACAGTTAAGTACAAAATAATATGAAACCTAGCTGACCAATAATCCTGCTAAGGGGGAGGTACCTTTGTTCAGCGCACAGATATATCATGGCCCAGTGTGTACCTGGCTCAGTACTTTTATTTTCATTGACATCATCGCTTAAAATTCATCTTGGTGTAAGTGGGTTGTAGCAAGTGGGCTGCAGACAGTGCTGCAGAGAAAAAAAGGACAACTGAATTGATCGAAGTGTTCAACTAAAATGTCTCCAACGGTATTTCACTAACCTTAGTTCTGAATGAGCTGTCTTTTGAAATGCTGGTGAATTTTCTTAAAAGTTTTGACTGGCAGAGCAAGTCAGTTTAGTTTCACTATTCCGGTTAAAGAAATTTGTAACCCACGTGTATGTAGTAGGTTATTCTGTCATGAGTTATAGGAAATAAAGATTACATTTATTGCAGAAATGTCCTGGATTTCGTTATGATAGTCATTTTTTTCCCTTAGAATCATAGAACCCCTATAGTGTGGAAGCAGACCATTCGGCCCAACGAGTGTATGCCGACCCTCAGAGCATTCCACCCAGACCCACTCTGTCCCTGTAACCTTGCATTTCTCATGGCCAATCCACTTAGCCTGCACATCCCTGGATACTATGGGGCAATTTAACATGGCCAATCCACCTGACCTACACAGCTTTGGACTATGGCAGGAGTCCAAAGATGTGTAGGTTGGGTGGATTGGCCATGCTAAATTACCCATACTGTTCAGGGATGTGTAGGTTAAGTGCATTAGCCATGGGAAATGTAGGGTTACAAAGGAAAAGTAAGGGGATGGGTCTGGGTGGGATGCTCTTCAGAGGATTAGTGTGGACTTGTTGGGCTGAATGGCCTGTTTCCACACTCTAGGGTTTCTAAGGAAACCTTGGGAAACCCACATAGACATGGGGACAATGTGTACAGTTTGCACATACAGTCACCCAAGGGTGGGATCAAACCCCATGTGCCTGGTGCTATGAGGCAGCGGTGCTAACTACTGAGCAACCATGCCTCCCAAAGAACTAAACAAACCTGTTGTATTCCCACAGGCAAGAACCTTCTACGATATAAAAATACATATCTGGTGATTTCCATTTCGAATGGGTCAATCCTTTCATACTAGGCAAAAAACATTCTCCCATTTTGCACAGTCGATCAGCTGATTTCATTTCACTGAAGATGGCGAGTAACCTAGATTAACCAGACAAACATCCTCATCCAGCACCTCCACACATTAAAGTTTCTTGTCAGCTGAGAAGATAAATCTCAGAGAAATGTAACAAATGGACAAACATTCTGCCTCAGTAGTCAGTTCAACTCCGTATTTCTGAACACGGAACTGTTCTCTACATCCAATTCCACACAAAATGCAGGAAAACAACTGGAATTTGTTTCTCCGGATTTAATAAACTTAATGAGCATTAATAGTTTGCTCAGAGACTTGATTCCATGTCTTTTGTAGCAATTGCCTCTGTGTAAAAAAACAATTTGTTTTCAAATCCTTGCATCTTCCTTTCTTTAATGTCCTCCAGCCCTATGACTTGCTGTGTAGCCTCCTCCCCCAACAACCCCTTTAAAGATCTCTGCTTCTTGGAATCACTTCAACAGTAGTGGTTTTACCTTCAAATATTTGACCCCTAAGCTGTGGGACTCTCCCTCACAATCTGTCTTTCCCCTTTAAGATAACTCTTAAAGCCTGCCTCCTTAGTTATCTTTAACTAAAGCCTTAGTTATCTGGCCTAATATATTCTCATTTAGCTTGAACAAAGAGCAAAGAAAATTACAGCACAGGAACAGGCCCTTCGGCCCTCCAAGCCTGTGCCGATCAAGATCCTCTGTCTAAACCTGTTATCTATTTTCTAAGGGTCTGTATCCCTTTGCTCCCTGTCCATCCATGTACCTGTCCAGATACATCTTAAAAGACACTAACGTGTCTGCGTCTACCACCTCCGCTGGCAACGTGTTCCAGGCACCCACCACCCTCTGCGTAAAGAACTTTCCACGCATATCTCCCATAAACTTTCCTCCTCTCACTTTGAACTCATGACCCCTAGTAATTGAGTCCCCCACTCTGGGGGAAAAAGCTTCTTGCTATCCACCTTGTCTATACCCCTCATGATTTTGTAGACCTCAATCAGGTCCCCCCTCAATCTCCGTCTTTCTAATGAAAATAATCCTAGTCTACTCAACCTTTCTTCATAGCTAGCGCCCTCCATACCAGGCAACATCCTGGTGAACCTCATCTGCACCCTCTCCAAAGCATCCACATCCTTTTGGTAATGTGGCAACCAGAACTGTACGCAGTACTCTGAATGTGGCCGAACCAAAGTCTTATACAACTGTAACATGACCTGCCAACTCTTGTACTCAATACCCCGTCCGATGAAGGAAAGCATGCCGTATGCCTTCTTGACCACTCTATTGACCTGCGTTGCCACCTTCAGGGAACAATGGACCTGAACACCCAGATCTCTCTGTGCATCAATTTTCCCCAGGTCTTTTCCATTTACTGTATAGTTTGTTCTTGAATTAGATCTTCCAAAATGCATCACCTCGTATTTGCCCGGATTGAACTCCATCTGCCATTTATCTGCCCAACTCTCCAATCTTTCTATATTCTGCTGTAATCTCTGACAGTCCCCTTCACTTTCTGCTACTCCACAAATCTTCATGTCATCTGCAAACTTGCTAATCAGACATCTATACCTTCCTCCAAATCATTTACGTATATCACAAACAACAGTGGTCCCAGCACAGATCCCTGTGGAACACCACTGGTCACAGGTCTCCAATTTGAGAAACCCCCTTCCACTACTACTCTCTGTCTCCTGTTGCCTAGCCAGTTTTTTATCCATCTAGCTAGCACACCCTGGACCCCATGCGACTTCACTTTCTCCATCAGCCTGCTACGGGGAACCTTATCAAACACCTTACTGAAGTCCATGTATATGACATCTACAGCCTTTCGCTCATCAATCAACTTTGTCATGTCCTCAAAGAATTCTATTAAGTTGGTAAGACATGACCTTCCCTGCACAAAACCATGTTGTCCATCACTGATAAGCCCATTTTCTTCCAAATGGGAATAGATCCTATCCCTCAGTATCTTCTCCAGCAGCTTCCCTACCACTGACGTCAGGCTCACCAGTTGATAATTACCTGGATTATTCCTGCTACCCTTCTTAAACAAGGGGACAACATTAGCAATTCTCCAGTCCTCTGGGACCTCACCCATGTTTAAGGATGCTGCAAAGATATCTGTTAAGGCCCCGGCTATTTCCTCTCTCGCTTCCCTCAATAACCTGGGATAGATCCCATCAGGACCTGGGGACTTGTCCACCCTAATGCCTTTTAGGATACCCAACACCTCCTCCCTCCTTATGCCAGCTTGACCTAGAGTAATCAAACATCTATCCCTAACCTCAACGTCCGTCATGTCCCTCCCCTTGGTGAATACCGATGCAAAGTACTCGTTAAGAATGTCACCCATTTTCTCTGACTCAACGCATAACTTTCTTTCTTTGTCCTTAAGTGGGCCAATCCTTTCTCTAGTTACCCTCTTGCCCTTTATATATGAATAAAAGGCTTTGGGATTTTCCTTAACCATGTTTGCTAAAGATATCTCAGATCCCCTTGAAGTCTGATATTTTTCCTAAAAAGAGCTTTTGGAACTTTGTTTTACTTTAAAGGAGTGGGAATTGCAATACGCTGTTACTGAATGATTATTTTGAGTGAAAGGGTTGCTATTAACAGTACCAACCCGATTCTGAATTGTACAAGGAATAAGAATGCAGAGATAGTAGATCTGAGAAAAAGTGCAGAAATTCTGAGATTGGAACACTTGTTGCTGTTATCTCCAAACCAGTGGCAAGAGTGAGCCTGAGGGAGAGAAGAAAATAGCAGCAAGAGTGTGTCTGAGAGGGAGCAAGGAGATAGCAGAACCTGAGGAGGAACAAGGTGATAACAATGAGAGATTAAAAAGCAACTTACAGCGAGGAGAGGGACTGTAAAGAGAGTTTAAACAATAACTTAATCAAAAGCAATGGAACTGGCAAGAGTTTAAATAACGAGCCCTGGACAGGATAGTGAGAACAAAGCAACAACTTACTGGATGAGTTTTTGACAGGGAGCAGTGAGCCAGTGGCAAGAGTTTAAAGAGTGAGTCCGAGAAGGATTAGTGAAACAGCATGAGAGTTTTAAAGAGTGAAGCTGAGAGAGAGCAGGGAGTGGGAACTGCATTCCACATTGGGCTCAGGACCGGGGCAAGAATGCCCAAAAATTGTCACTGTCGTTTTCGTTCTGGCACAAGTAGTGGATGTCTTTTTCGATCAATTAAACAGTCTATTCAGCTGACTCAGCAGAATATCCACTGACTGGCCTGCTACCCTCAGGTGCCAGGGACGGGAGCTTCCTCCTGGTAAGGAGATCAGTGTTCTGCCCTGCTCGGAACTGCCCCTCCCAGCTGCTGCACGTGGCATTGCTGCAATGGTCCTTTATGATGACAGCCTGGAACCTATGGCCATTGTAAATGCAACACATTTTACTTTTTCTTCAAAGGTTGAGCCCAAAGTGAGGGGCCTTCACTGTCTTTGAGATGCATCACCAACTATTGTGTTGTAAGACTGATGTTTTATTATGAGGGGGCTTCCTTGTAATAAATGCTTTCCAACAAAATTTCCTCATTTCCTGTTTCGCTCAGTTCCCACTTACCCTCAATCCTCAGTAGTTGGAGTGTTTTAATTTGTTTCCCTTGTGCAGTGTGCTGCTGACTTGCCTGGAAGCTATGTAAATTATGAATATGCGGTACTAAGATTGCCATGTCTGGTGTGTGATGTTTCGAATTGACCTTTCTAAAAACAAAACTGCAGGAAATGCTTAATTACATTAGCCTGATTCTACAATAAATCTGTTCATATTTACTACCTTTTTGCTCTTTTAATTCCTGTCATGTTCAGATGATCTCCAGCTGTGTAAGTAGAAAAACAGTTTAAATTTACTGCTGTTCTGTCTCCAGGGCTGGAGCACTAACAGGGTTCTGGATCTGAGCCTCAGGAACACCATGTTGCTTGTTAGTAACTATGTCCTGCATGGAGTCTGTTTCTCCTGGGCCTCTGACTTAGCCTAAATCTGATCTTTTGGGGGCAGCTGTTGGCACTAACTCTACTAAAATGTGAGCCATTTGATTTCAATTACTCGCACCAGACTCTCAGAATTACTATCAACAACATAAACAGAAGTTTCTGGAAAAGCTGGGGAGATCTGGCAGCATCTGTGAAGATAAATCAGAGTTAACATTTAGAACAGCTCGGAGGATGAGTCACCGGACCCGAAACGTTAACTCTGATTTTCTCTTCACAGATGCTGCCAGACCTGCTGAGTTTTTCCAGTAACTTCTGTTTTTGTTCCTGATGTACAGCATCTGCAGTTCTTTCAGTTTTACTCTGAATTATTATGGTGCAGAAAGAGGCCATTCGGCCCAACATGCCTGCACCAGTTCTATTAACCTGGCACCAGTCTCCTGCCTCCACCCCACCGCGAGCCCTTGCACACTCTCCTTCCAAATAATCTCCACTGCCTCAACTGAACCTGGCTCGACCACATTTCCAGGGCAGTGCATTCAGGAGCGTAACTAGGAGATAGTAGGAACTGCCGATGCTGGAGAATCTGAGATAACAGGGTGTAGAGATTCTGCCTGGCCTACTGTGTTCATCCAGCTCTACACCTTGTTATCTCTGGAATGTAACTACTCCATCACACCGCCCATTCTTCGTTTGTACCTCACATTAAATCCATGCCCTCTTTCTCTTTTCTCTTTTAGAAATGGGAACAGCTTCCCCTTACCTACTGTATCCAGCCTGCTCATGATTTTGAAAACCTCTTGTTAAATCTCTCAGCTTCCTTCTCTCTATCCTCACAGCTGAACTTCCCTGAAATTTTTTTTGCTTCGTCATACTGAGACAGTGTGTCACTGCCCACATATGTTTATTATTTGCTGCCTCCATGAGCTCACATTCCACACAAATGAAGATCTACATACACTATTTTGTTTCAATTAACTGGGAGAACCAGAGTCCTAAATGTTTATTACCACATTCGCATGGCACCATTCCTGTGCAGCTAAATTAATTTCTGAAACTTGGGAGAGCCAGGAATATAAACAGGACCTTGTGTTTTCATTTTCTCCCATTTTGGCTTCCTGGTTCAGTGGAATTTTGGAAGAGGTAGTTGTTAAAGGAAACATACTCTTGCTTTGCAAAGGCTTAAAATCTCAGGTTTCCATTGCCAAAGAAAGCTGGGTGGCTGGAATCTGGGAGTCTCTGCTCGGAAAAGTGGGCAACAGTTAGAGTTTGTGAGATTAGCTGCTGTGGCACACGGAGCAGGAGTAGTGAAAAATTTGAGGTTCACAGTAAGACCGTAGCCGGTCATTTTAACACAGTGTCCTGCTTGCATGACCACTTTCCGGTCCTTGGCATGCTGCAGCGTTCCAGTGAATCACAGTGAAAACTGGAGGAACAACATCTCATCTTCAGACTAGGCACTTTACAACCTTCTGGGCTTAATATTGAGTTCAACACCTTCAGATTGTTTAACCCATTCCCATTCCTTCCCTTTCTTTTAGGTTTACTTGTTTCATTCTCTGTCAACATGTCCTCTCTCCCCGCTCCCCCACCCCAGTGGGACTGTCTGTCCTTTCCAGTCTGGCATTTAGACACACCATTGTTCTGCCATTCTCACATTCCGATCAGTTAATCTGAACTAATCAATATCCTTTTTCCCACAGCACTCTGTCCCCAACCTCCACTATTACACAGATGCTGCTCCTTCCACACTTCACATCAGCTCTTATAAAGTTAGATTCAAAACGTTAGCTTGCCCTCTGTCCATGGATGCTGCCCGACCTGCTGTGAACTCCAGCATTTTATTGTTTTCAATTACAATTCTAGACTGGTCTCAAATCTCAATTCCCCTCCCCGATTTCTGATGAAGGGTTTAGGCCCGAAACGTCAAGCTTTCCTGCTCCTATGATGCTGCTTGGCCTGCTGTGTTCATCCAGCCCCACACCTTGTTATCTTGGATTCTCCAGCATCTGCGGTACCTTTTATCTCTGATAATGTACTAGTTCTGATTAGTTACATTACCTATTCCTGGTACAATGATGTTTTCACAAGTTTCAGAGAAGTTAGCGCTTATCATATCAAGTATTATTTCTTTGGGAATTATTAAAAGCAGTGCCTTTTCAGGCTATCTACTTTGGGAAACCAGTTGGGGTTGACCAGGAAGCAGTTCTCCTGTTTTGGAGATAGTGGGAACTGCCGATGCTGCAGTCTGAGATAACACAGTGTGGATCTGGATGAACACAGCAGGCCAGGCAGCATCAGAGGAGCAGGAAAGCTGATGTTTTGGGTCCGAACCACCGGCAGGGTCCAGACCCGAAACGTCAGAGTTCTCCTGTTTAGTTCAGTTCTGATCTGCTTCGTTGACTTGAGGTTCTCCTCTTATCTTCACTATTCCCTCTTGTGCATTGAACCACTGAAACCCAGACTCTATTCACCTGGGCAGCCACTACCCCTCACCCCTCACCCCCTGATCAGAGGCATCCTGAACTCTCATTGGTTTATGACTCTGTGTATTTGCTGATAAACTGTTCATGGTCAATGATGGATTGGTTAGAAAGTATCTGCTTGATTTAATTCCTTTTAAAGTAATGCTCATCTTAGTGACTTCACTTCCTACTGTCTCCTGATTCATTCTTTGATGTGTCAATCATTTGACAAGATCATCCCTTTTGTAACAGCTCACCCCTCTTAATCTACAAGGGGCACAGTTTACCACAAACCAATCACCTTAGTTTGATCAGGACCGTATGCCTTTCTTCTTTGCAAAGACTGTTTGGCAGTTAACCAAAATGTAATTTAATTCCTCATTTGTTTGATCACGTCAAAATTATTGATATTTGAAAATAACTCAAAATTACAACAGGTCAGTCAGTCCCTCTAACCTGCCCCATAGATTCTTATCAAGGCAAAGTGGTAACAATGACCTGCACATGATCTGCTTAGAGTAAGAAAGGTGTATTACCTCCTAGGGATTAACTACCATCTCCAGTTCTGAAAAAGCGTAATACCAGACTCAAAATGTTAACTCTATTTCTCTGTCCACAGAATCTGCCAGACCTGCTGAATTTATCCAGCAGTTTGTTTCCAGATTTCCAGAGGCCTCAATAGGCAAGTAACTGCAGCAAAATCATCAATGTGTTTATTGCTAATAACGAGTCCCGTTTGATGAGGAATTTTGGGGCACAGTGGTAGTGTCCCAACCTCTGGGCTTGCAGGCTGAGGTTCAAATCCCACCCCAAGATATAATGTCCACAGAGATATATCACAGCACGTCTGAGAGTAGATTAAGTTAAATAAGGGTGTTGTCTGAAGGAACAGCTAGAGGTCTGGCCCGATCTAATCTGAATGGGTGAGCCCACACTAAAACATTCCAGCATCAGTCATGGGGACAGGTGAATAGGTGAGAAAGTCCCTACATGATAAGATTTGTGGAATATGCATCCATTGCTTCTCTGGGTCAGAGAGCTTCAGAAATTCACATCATTGCAGAGGTGACATAGCTAGTGGGCTGAGGAGTGGCAGATGGAATTTAATTTAGATAAATGTGAGATGTTGCATCTTGGTGGGTCACACCAGGGCAGGACCTACACAGTCAATGGTGGGGCCCTGGGGAGTGTTACAGAACAAGAAGATCTAGGTGTACAGGTTCATAGTTCCTTGAAAGCAGTGTCACAGGTAGACAGGGTGGTGAAGTTGGCTTTCAGCATGCTAGCTTTCACTGGTCAGAGCACTGAGTATAGGAGATAACAAGATGTAGAGCTGGATGAACACAGCAGGCCAAGCAGGAAGCCTGACGTTTTGGGTCTAGACCCTTCTGAGTATAGAAGTTGGAATGTCTTGTTGCAGCTGTACAAGATGTTGGTGAGGCCGCATTTGGTGTGTTGTGTGCAGTTCTGGTCGCCCTACTATAGAAAGGATATTATTAAACTGGAAGGAGTGCAGAAAAGATTTACTGGGATGTTTCCTGGACTGGAAGGTTCGAGCCATAAGGAGAGATTGGATAGTCTGGGGCTTTTCTCCCTGGAGTGTAGGAGACTGAGGGGTGACCCTTATAGTGGTCTATAAAATCATGGGAGGCACAGATAAGGTAGATGGTCAATAGTCTTTCCCCATGGTAGGGGTGTCTAAAACTAGAGGGTATAGGTTTAAAGTGAGAGGGGAGAGATACAAAAGGCTGCAGGGGGACAATATTTTCACATGGAGGGTGATGATTGTCTGGAATGGGCTGCCAGAGGGAGTGGTGGAAGTGAGAAATTTTGTCATTTCAGAAACGTTTAGACAGGTACATGGATGGAATAGTATGGAGGGATATGGGCCAAACACAGGCAAATGGGACTAGTTTAAATGTGAAAACTGGACAGTATGGACACGTTACCCAAATGGCCTGTTTCCACGCTGTAAACCTCTAGGACTCTATGACTCTATGGCCTCTATGACAAAGAATTGGTTGAAGGAGCAGTCTGAACCATTGCATCGAAAGTGAAGTAATCTGACTCTCCAGTGATCTAATGAACAATGCTTAGTTAATGGATATGTCCATTTGGGGATCAGTTTCTGGGATGTCATGGCGCCACTAAAATAAAGGTGATGATTTTGTAATGTTCGGGACACACAGCAGCTGAACAAAAGTCAGTCTCAGTAGCTACTCTGTGAAACTACTACCCTGCCTCAAAGGAAAGGCATTTCACAGATTAAGGGGAGAAAATCTTTTATAAACCGTATCGTTTGCAAGTTAATGGGAAAAATAAAGTGGGTTCTAAGGGAGATACCTTCAACTGTGTGATCTGCTGTACTGAACCTGAATAAACTCCCACTGCTCAGCTCTAGTCTATGCTGTCACCTGCCTGAAACACATTGTAAATCAGGGCTTGAAGAACTGCAACTATTGACCCCTTCAGCTATAATAAGGAAAGTAGTTTGGGACTTGTTGAGACATGAGCTCGAAACAGTTGATGCAGGTATATTCAAGACTTCTTGTCAGCTCTGTGGAAATACCTACCAACGTGCCTTCACTGGCAGCTAATTAGACCTGGAGCAGCAAGTGAGTTGCACACCTTAACGTACCCAGAATTAATCTCCAATTTATTTAGTTGCAGCTTCCAAAGTGGAGAGAAAGTTTCCACAGGGTCCCACTTTAACCTGAAAAAGGCACGTCCCCTTCTAGTGCCCACACCCCCTCCTGATTTACTTTCCTATTAAATTCTCGGGGGTCAGGGTGGAGTCAGTTAGCTCAGCCCCCTGGTTACGACACCAGCAGCGTGGGTCCAACTCCCGGCACCGGCTGGGGTTACCATGATGGATTCTCCTTCTCAAATGCTCTCATCACCTGAGGCGTGGTGACCCTCCGGTTAAACCACCACCAGCCTCTCTGTCTCTCTCTCACTCTGTATGTGATGACAGAGCAGCTCTATGGTCTGGTGACCTTGGCGACTTTACCTTTCAATTGAATTCTTGCGGGCACTGATCTGGAATATTTAACACAAAGGCGAGGCTTGCACTGCGACATCTTTTAGCACCTCCAGCACATTTTGCAGCCAATGAAGTATACTCGAAGTGTGGCCACTGTTGTAATGTCAGCAATGTAATAACTAAGAAGATAATCTGTGTCAGGGATACTGGTTGCAGAATAAATATTGACCAGGACACAGGGAAGAGCCCACCCATCTGCTTTTCTTCAAGATGTTACCATGAGATCTTTTACCTGCGAGTTCATAGGGTATGGCATCTCAGGACAGCACCACTTTGTCAGTATAGCACTCTCTCCATGCCACGCTGGGAAGACCAGCCTGGATATTACTTTTCCATTATTCGTTCACAGGCTGAGGTCATCACTGGCTAGGTAACATTTATTTCCCCATCCCTAATTGCCCAGAGGGCAGTTAAGAGTCAACCACATTGCTGTGGGCCTGGAGTCACACGTAGACTAGACCAGGTAAGGATGGCAGTTTCCTTCCCTAAAGGACACTAGTGAAGCAGATGGGTTTTTCCCGACAATGGACACTGGATTCATGGTCATCATTAGATTCTTAATTCCAGATACTTACTGAATTCAAATTCCACCATCTGCCGTGGCAAGATTTAAACCCAGGTCCCCAGAACATTATCTGGGTCTCTGGATTAACAGTCAAGCGACAATACCACTGGGCCATTTCCATCCCTCAAGGATTTAATGCTCAAGCCTGAATCAGATCTGAACACAATCTTCTGGTTTAAAATTGTATCAGAGATTAAAGGTACTGCAGATGCTGGAGAATCCGAGATAACAAGCATGGGGCTGGATGAACACAGCAGGCCAAGCAGCATCATAGGAGCAGGAAAA
>JAHRHZ010000277.1:14020534-14068686 GCA_024137785.1 Ginglymostoma cirratum | reverse complement strand
GTGTGTGCATGTGTATGTGTGCGTGTGTGTGTATATGTGTGTGTGTGTGTGCATATGTGTTTATGCACCTGTGTGTGTGTGTGTGTGTGCGTGTGTGTGTGCGCGTGTGTGTTTGTGTGTGTGTGTGTGTGTGTGTGTGTGTGTGTGTGTGTGTGTGGGGCGGGGTGTGGCCTCGGAACCACTTCAGTTTACAGTATGACAAAAGACTTCTCCATGCTGTTGTTCTGTAGGTTTAAGGAGCTGGTTTACAATGAAAACAGGTTGTTAGGGAGAGAAGTGGACCCCATGTTCACCAGCCCAAATTCACTGCCAAACTTGTGATGCCTTGATTCTAACATGCTCGTGATTGTCATTGAATTATAGAGTCTTCAAATCCCAGCAAATCCATACCCTTCCCTACCTCTGTAATCTCCTCCAACTCCAGATCCCTCAGAGAGAGCTGCCTTCGAATTCCAGCCTGTTGAGCATCCCTGACTTTCGTCTCTCCACCCCTAGTGTCTGTGCCTTCAGCTGCTTTGGAACTCCTTCCCTACTCTCTCTGTCTCTTTCTCTCTCTGGTCTCCATTAAGGTGCTCTTTGTTAAACCCTCTTCTGACCAAACTTGTACATATCTCCTATATGACTCATTGTCAATTATTTTCTGAAGGTTTCTCTGCTAATGCACTCTAGGATGTTTTACACTGGTTGCAACATAAGCGTCGTTACTGTTGTTATGTATCAAATAAATATTCTTTTCAGTTTTTCACAGGGATGGGGTCAGGGTGTTGGTCTGGGTGGGATGGTCTTTGGAGGGTTGGTGCAGATTCGATGGGCTGAATGGCCTCTTTCTGCGCCGTAGTGATTCAGTTGAAAAAATGTTAAAACGGGCAGTTAAGCCCACAGTACTATGTTTGATTCCTGTAGATGATTCCAGCCCCAATCATGTGTGACCTCCCCTGATCTCCCAGACTGCAAGGCACTTTTCAAAGGGTCTGTAAATGTTTTTTTTTAAATCAGTCACGGGATGTGGGCACAAATTGTATCAGAGATAGTAGGAACTGCAGATGCTGGAGAATCCGAGATAACAAGGTGTAGAGCTGGATGAACGCAGCAGGCCAAGCAGCATCATAGGAGCAGGAAAGCTTGATGTTTTGGGCCTAGACCTTTCATCAGAAATGGGGGAGGGGAAGGGGGTTCTGAAATAAATAGGGAGAGAGGGGGAGGCAGATAGAAGATGGATAGAGGAGAAGATAGGTGGAGAGGAGACAGACAAGTCAAAGAGGCGGGGATGGAGCCAGTAGGTAGGAAATGGGGGTTGATTTCACAAGCTTCAAAATCTCCCCTCCCTGTACCGCATCCCAAAACCAGCCCAGCTTGTCCCCGCTCCCTAACCTGTTCTTCCTCTCACCTATTCCCTCCTCCCACCTCAAGCCGCAACCCCATTTCCTACTTACTAACCTTATCCCGCCCCCTTGGCCTGTCCATCCTCCCTGGACTGACCTATCTCCTCCCTACCCCCTTACCTACACTCACCTTTACTGGCTCCATCCCCGCCTCTTTGACTTGTCTGTCTCCTCTCCACCTATCCTCTCCTCTATCCATCCTCTATCCGTCTCCCCCTCTCTCCCTATTTATTTCAGAACCCTCTTCCCCTCCCCCATTTCTGATGAAGGGTCTAGGCCTGAAACGTCAAGCTTTCCTGCTCCTATGATGCTGCTTGGCTTGCTGTGTTCATCCAGCTCTACACCTTGTTATCACGGGATGTGGGCACGGCTGGCTGGATTGGCGTTTATATTCCATGTCTAATTGTCCTGAAGAAGCAGCTGCCTACATGAATTGCTGCACTTTGCGTGCTGTAGGCACACTGCTACAGCCAGAGACCAAGTGAGTGTCCTCAGTTTGTTAACGTTTCCAGATGGAATACCCCAAATCATTAGACTCCCAGGTAAGGAGGGATGAACCAGTTCAGCTTCTTTATTCGTCCCGTCCCCTTAATTTGTTGTAACAAGGTTCATTTAAAACAGGTCTCTTCCCTTGACCATACCTTTACCTCAGACCCCAGCGAATGTACGTTTTAAAGGCACCCAATTTAACCAGGGTTTCTTAAGTTAACAAAGAATAAATTTACTAGTTTCTAAAGACAAGAACAATTTGTAGCATGGCGTGCACACGGATTAGGAGCAAGATGCAAGTCCCAAAAAGATCAAAGTTTAAAAAAAACAGATATTAGGACCAGTCTCCGAAATGTTTGCGAAGAGCAGATCATTAAATATTGTTGCTATTACTGTGGACATCACATTTGATATTGGTATTGGTGGCTGAATTGTTGATTTCAAGAATTACAGGTTGGTTGAGATTCTGTTGTTCAGATTTACTGAATTTCATCATTCAGGCTGAGAGAGGGAGTCATGTGCTTTACTGTACTGTACCTAGCTGACCTCGAGCACTCAGGATGAGAGAGAATCTCTTTACCTGCAACACAGGGGTAACTAGGAGATGATCCTTTGACTGTGATCTTCACAACATGCTCATGCTTAACCCCAGGTTCGTGCACGCATGAGAACCTCAGACCCACCAGCACACTCCAGTTGAGTTGAAAGTGGACATTTGACCCCTTCAAAAGGAAAACACAAAAGGGCAAAAGGAAAAACAAAACAAAAAGAGTCCACAGTTTGGGACATAATCCTGGGGGAATGGCTTGCTATTGTGCAGATGTTGTCAGCCTCTCATTATCTTTGTGGTCACAAGAGATCACAGTCCTGTCTGTTTTGTAAGAGAGTCATAATCTTGCCCCTTGCCCTTTAAAGGGCATTGTTTGAAGTTCCCATCAAATCTCTAGGTGTGACTTAACTACTTAATTTACAGCTGCAGCCATTTTATCTGTATCTTTTAAAAACTATGCTCTGGAATTACAAGTCAAAATTGTCTCAAGTACCTACATCACCCACAATGCTGCTAGGGAGGGAATTCCAGGATTTTGGCCCAGAGATACTGAAGGAACAGCGAGATATTTCCAGGTCAGGATGGTGAGTGGCTTGGAGGGGAACTTGCATGTGGTGGTATTCCCATGTGTCTGCTACGCTTGTCCTTCTAGATGAAAGTGGTTATGGGTTTGGAAGGTGCTGGCTGAGGATCTTTGGTGAATTTCTGCAGTGCATCTTGTAGATGGTACACACTGCTGCTACTGAGCGTCGGTGGCGGAGGGAGTGGGATGTTGAAGGTGATGGATGAAGTCTCAATCAATTGGGCTTCTTTAGCCTGGACGGTGTCGAACCTCTTATGTGTTGTTGGAGCTGCACCCATCCAGGCAAGTGGGGGGTATTCCATCACGCTCCTGATTTGTGCCTTGTAAATTTTGGACAGGCTCTGGGCAGTCAGAAGGTGAGCTACTCTCCGCAGTATTCCTAGCCTCTGATCTGCTTTTGTAGCCACTGTGTTTATATGCCTGGTTCAGTTGAGTTTCTGGTCAATGGTAACCCCCAGGATGTTGATAGTGGGGGGCATTCCGTGAAAGTAAACACCATTGAATGTCAAGGAGCAGTGGTTAGATTATCTCTCCCTGGAAATGGTCATTCTTTGGCATTTGGATGGCAAAAATGTTACTTCCCACTTAACATACTGAACCTGGATATTGACCAGGTCCTTTGCACACGGACATGGGCTGCTTCAGTGTCCGAGGAGTCACAAATAGACAATTCATCAGCCGTGTTAAGGGAGCTCTATGGTAGGCACTATCTTTTTGGTTGAGATATTAAAGTCTTCTTTGCTCTCTCCGATGGACGCAGAAGTTTCCCTAATACTGTTTGAAGTATAGCTGGGGTGTGCACCCAGACCCTAAACCTCGACCAGAATCATATGATCCACTTGTTTCTGTTTGTGGGAGCTTGCTGTGCATTTATTGGCTGCCATCTTTGCTAATATTAAAACAGTGACGACAATCAGAAATAATTCATTAAACGGTAAAGTGATGTGAGATATGTCAAACTCTGAGGGGCCATGATAATGTTCGCTACTCGCAATGCAATGATTGTAATTATTTAGCGTGACTGAAGTAACAGCATTGGCCTTAACCCCAGCAAACTTGAATAGGACTCAACAAAGACAGAGAAAGCTCCAGGTTCTGTGGAAGCTGTAAATCTGAAAGATAAGCAGGGAATGGTCGGAATAGTCAGTGGGTCTAGCAGCATCCGTTGGCAGAGACATGCAGTAAATACTTCAAGGCAGTGACCCAGATTTCTTCAAAACTGGAGAATGTTTGTGATGTTCTAATGAAATGTATGGAGACAGCGAAAGGAAGGAGTGGGTGAAAGAACAGGAGGGTTGGCCTGCGATGGGATGGAAGGTGGTGGAGAGATTATAAACTGGAGATAGCAACATAAGTATTAGGCAGTATGCATAGGCCATTCAGCCCCTCAAGGCTGCCTTACGCCATTCAGCAAGATCATGGCTGATCTGTCCCATGCCTCACCTCCTCTTTCATTCCAGCTACTCAGCTCCCTGAAATTTCAAAAATCTGTTTAGCTCCCATTTGGCTATTTTCAGTGATCTAGCCTCCACCGCTCTCTGTGAAAGAAATTCCTCTGCATCTCAGTTTGTAATGATTGTACCATTATTCTGTCACAATGTCCCCTAGTTAGAGATTATCTCACTAAGGGAAACATCTCAACATACCCCCTGTCAAAATCTTGCATGTTTCCATAGTATCACCCCTCATTCCTCTATGCTGTAGGGAATAAATGCCTAACCTATTTAACAATTTTTTATAAATCAACTTCTTCATCCCAGTAATCAGCCTAATGATTCTTTTTTGGGCTGCTTCCATGCCAGTACATCCACTTCTTATATATGGGGGTTAAAACTGCACACCGTGCTCAACATGCAGCCTCACCCAACACCATGTACAGTTGTAACAGGACTTCCCTATTTTCAAACTCCAGCCCCTTTGAAAAATTTGATTTGTCTTTTGATTAGTTGCTGCACCTGATGCTAACATTTTGTGTTTAATGCATAAAAACACTCAGATCTCTCTGTGCTGTTCTGTTGTGGAGTCTCGCTTAATTTAAGTAACTCATTCCCTTTTGATTCTTCCTACCAATGCCCTACATTTCTTACATTAAACTCCATTTGCCAAATTTTTGCTGACTCACTCAACCTAGCTAGCTCCCCTTGCAGCTTCCTCTGTCCTCGTTGCAAAATGGCCTCGCAAGAATTTTTGTGTCATTGCAAATTTGGGTGCATTACGTTCTGCTCTCAACTCCTGGTCATTAATATGAACAGTAAATAGTTGAGGGCCTCAGACTGATTTTTGTGGCATTCCACTAGCTATGTATTTCCAACTTGAAAAAGAACCATTAATTCCAACTCTGTCTGCTGTGTGTGAACCAATCCCCATACATGCTAATACATTACCCCCGATACCAGCAGCTCTGATCTTGTGCAAAAACCTTTTACATGGCATATTATCAAATGCCTTCTAGAATTCCAAATACACTGCCTGTTTCCCTTTACCAACTCTGCCTGTTATATTCTCAAAAGAACTCAAAAAAATTTGCCAAATATGATTTCCCTTTCACAAAACGTCTGTTTGATTGTGTCAAGTTTTTCTAATGTCCCGCTATTTCATTCTTAATATGATGATATGTGCCTTTAGGAGGGATTTGTTCTGTCCCGTTTCTCTTGAAGAGGGATGTTGCTAACCCAGTGTCAATGTGTCTGCTCCATAGAAAGGAGAGTAAATAGCTTTAAATTAGACAAAAGAAGCATGAGTGGGTGGAGTCAGGCTCACACAGACCCAGGGTTTTAGTTTTTCTCTTTCAGTCGTTGAAGTTGAAGTTTTGGAGTTGAAGCTGCTAGATACAGCCCACGTTCTGCTGCCACAGAAAAGCTTGAGCTCTCTCTCTGCTACTAGCTGCATTCTGTCAGTGTTCCTTCTCCTGGACTGGAGGGGATGGAAAGTGAGGGACATCCGGTTTTGCTGAATTGGCCTTTGCCAAGGGTGTGTTCATGGGATGCTGCTATACTGGAACAATTAATGAGTAGCAGTTAAATAATATATTGTTTTGTTAAGTATTTGAATAGAGTAAAGGAAGTGCAATGTAAGAAGATAGTATGTTTTGCTTAAAACCTACCAGTGTGACCAATCAAATCACATCTGAAATGTAGCATCTTACACTTGCCTTTAAACAAGATAAAAGTTAGGGTCTAGGCTATTTCCTTGTATGTTTTGAGGGGGTTTGGTCTGGTCGATAACAAGATATTCTTTAGCATTTTTTCCCAATGATGCATGTTAAGCTAACTGGCCTATAGTTTCCTGCCTTCTGTCTCCCTCCCTTCTTGAACAGGGGTGTCATGTCAGCGGTTTTCCAATCCACTGGAATGCTCCTGGAATCCAGTAAGAGCTGGAATATTTTAGCCAACACCTCCTCAATCTCTACAGCTACTCCCTTTAAATCCCTTGGGAACAGGCCATCAGGTCCTGGTGGGTTGTCTGTCTTCAATTTGTCAAATATACAACGCACTTGCCCGAAATGGCTGGTGTTCAAAGTTGTCGAACTCAATGTTGAGCTGTAAGGCACTAAAGTGTAGAGTGGAAAGGTGTGAATTTCCTCCTCACTTAGCTTCACTGGAACAGGGCAGCAGGATGAGGAGAAAACTTTTCAGAGCAGGTACAAGGGGGACAGTTCCTTGTGCAGTGAGGTCTAGGAGTTGTGATTCTCCCACAGACTCTGACCCTCTGTTTGGCCCCTCCATGAGTTCTGTCCTCTCTAGGGTACCGTGTGTGCCCTCTTCGAGGCTGTACTACTTCATTTGCTGCTGTTCCAAGACCCTTACATTTCTAACTTATCCTTAACTAACAACAATGATTTCCAAATATTTTCCCACTGTGACCCTATTTTGAGACTTGAGAATTGTATCAACCCCATAGTGAGAGCAAGGAGTGCAGGAGCACAGCTGTTTAGCTGTGATCACTCAGAGTATCACAACAGCCAGCTCTGGCTCAGAGCCTACAGCGCCAGCTCACAGCCCATTCTGGGTCCTGACCCCACTTTGAGCAGCTCTGGCTTAGAGTAAATCCCTTGCTGATTCTGTAAACTCTCTCTTTACGCTATGGTAAACACAGTAAGGAGTCCGTCTCTCTGGCACTGGTCTCGTCTTTTGCTGCCCACTTCACATCGCGCTCACATGCATTTTCCTGTCATAGAATCCCTACAGCGTGGAAGCAGGCCATTCGGCCCATCGAGTCCACACTGACCGTCCGAAGAGCATCCCACCCAGACTCACCGCCGCCTTAACCTATCCCTGTAACTCTGCATTTCCCATGGCTAACCCATCTGGCCTGCACATCTCTGGGCTGTGGGAGGAAACCCACGCAGACACGGAGAATGTGCAAACTCCACACCGACAGTCACCCGAGGGTGGAATTATACCCGGGTCCCCTGGTGATGTGAGGCAGCAGTGCTAACCACTGAGCCACCTTGCCATTACTCAGTTTGAGTAGCATTCTGATTGCCACCACCATCATCAGTAACATGATGGTCACCCCGGTCTGTGTTTGGTCTCTCTGCAGCTTGAGCAGCGAGCAAATACCAAACTGAACAGACATTGAGGTAATTCTCTGCTTCACTGGGGGCGGGAGTTGTTGGGTCTCGGAAGCTCAGTAGAGGAGGTAAAAGAGCAGGTGTTGCCCTCCCCCAACGCCTGTGTTTACATGTGAAGGCGCTGTAGGAGGGGGAACAAGGTGTAGTGAGGGGCACTGATTGAGGAATAGAGGAGGGCGCTGTAGAGGGAAAGGCTCCTTCAGAGCGTTGAAAGGGGAAGGGAAGAGAGTTTGGTCACACTGGAGCTGGTGGAAATGGCAGAGGGTCATCCATTCAACACCAAGGCTGTAAGCCAATGAGTACAATCTACATATCCCCCAAGTCCAAGTTATGGCTTTGGATTAATATAGCACCTTGGGATGTTTTTCTGTGTTAAAAGTACTATAAAAGCATAGGTTATTGTTGTAGCCTAGTCACGATCATGAGGACTAACCTGGAGAGCTGGTTTCCAGTAGCCCATCTGAATGGATCCCATGTTGTAAGGTGACTCTCTGATGTGATCTGTAAGTCTGCATCTTGCCAAATGTGAGTCATAGAGTCACACAGCGCGGAAACAGACCCTTCAGTCCAACTCATCTGCACTGACAATTATCCTAAACTGAACTAGTCCCACTTGCCTGCCTTTGGCCCATTTCCCTCTAAACCTTTCCAATTCATATGCCTGTGCAAATATCTTTTAAATATTGTAACTGCACCTGCATCCACCACTTCCTCTGGCAGTTCACTCCACACATGAATCACTCTCTGTGTAAAAAACGTTGCCCCTCATTTCCCTTTACAATCTTTCTCCTCTCACCTTAAAAATATGCCCTCTTGTTTTGAACTCTCCTACCATAGAGAAAAGACCTTGGCTTTTCACTCTATCCATACCCCTCATGATTTTATAAACCTCTATACGGTCACCCTCCAGCTTCCTACGCTCCAGTGAAAAAGATCCCAGCCTATCCAGCCTCTCCTTATAACCCAAACTCTCAATTCCCAGTATCATCCTGGTAAATCTTTTCTGCACCTTTTCCAATTTAATAATATCCTTCCTATAGGAGGGCTACCAGAACTAGACACAGTACACCAGAAGAGATTTCACCAATATCCTGTATAACTGCAACGTGACGTCCCAACTCCTGTACTTAGTGGTCTGACCAATGAATGCAAGCGTGCTAAATGCCTTCTTAACCACACTGTTTACTTGTGATGCAGCTTTCAAAAGAACTATGGTATTTGAACCCTTAGGTCTCTGTTCAACTCCCCAGGGCCCTACCATTAACTGTATAAGTCCTACCCTTGTTTGTTTTACCAAACTGCAATACCTGGCATTTATCCATATTAAACTCTATCTGCCACTCCTCAGCCCATTGACACAATTGATCAAACTCCCTTCGTAATATTACCACTATACTATCAATTTTGGTGTCTTCAGCATATTTACTAACCACGTTTCCTAAATTCTCATCCAAGTCATTTATACAAATGACAAACAACACCAGAATACCACTGGTCACATGCTTCCAGTCTGAAAATCAACCATCCACCAACACCCTTTGTCTCCTAGCATGAAGCCAATTTTATATCCAATTGGGAAGTATTCCCTGAATCCCATGTGATCTGGCATTACTAAGCAGTCTACCATGTGGAACCTTGTCAAAGCTTTTACCAAAGTCCACGTAGACAATGTCTACTGCTCTGTTTTCATCAATCTTCTTGGTCATCAAAGTCGTTCAGAAACATGCAAAAAACCCATTTAGCTTGTGCTTAATTTCTGGAGAAATACGAACACCTACTGGAAAACGTCCTTATGGGAAACACGTCGATAGCTTGTTATTCTGAGTCTAATCTGTGCTTCCTCTGGGCCGAAGATCACGACTGCTTATTTTTTCGGTTTTGCTGACAGCCCCATTGGTCAAAGCTAATGCCCTTGGCTTGATGAATG
Source organism: Ginglymostoma cirratum (assembly GCA_024137785.1). Taxonomy (NCBI): domain Eukaryota; kingdom Metazoa; phylum Chordata; class Chondrichthyes; order Orectolobiformes; family Ginglymostomatidae; genus Ginglymostoma; species Ginglymostoma cirratum. The sequence continues at coordinate 14,059,182 of JAHRHZ010000277.1, read as the reverse complement.
AACCTTAAAATTAGGGGCAGTCCAGCCCAGGATAGAATCAGGAAGCAGCTCTTCACGGGAGCAATAGCTAAAGTTTGGAGCAAGGTCGGGGTCACTAAGTGAGGTCTTAAGCTGAAATGATGGAGTATGTGAGCTCCAAGGTTCGGGAAGCTCATGTTGAGGGCTCTGACACCCAAATCTTTGGATGCTGGGCATCAGTCCAAATTTTCTGACCAATGATTCATCGCTTCTTGCTGCCTAAGGGCAAGGAGGAAGGTCTGAACAGATAGGCCCCGGTTGAAATGAAAGACAGAACCAGACGGAGGGGCCAAATGGCCAACTCTTATTCTGAAGTCCAGGAAAAGACAGAGGGAAGGGAAGATTTACTTTGTGCAACAGGAGTAGGGTAGCAGGGATGGGTGGGGTGGTAGGGAAAGGGGGAGGGAGAGAGGAAGAAGGTATCAGCCTGGATGGCAAGAAGAGTGCAAGGCAATGGTGGAGGGAGGGATAGAAGAAGAAGGGTTAGGAGGAGTGCAGGGGGATGAAGGAGGAGGGGAGCTGGAGGAAGATGATGGGAAGGAAGAGGAAGATGGAGGAGGAAGAGAGCTGGCAAAGGAGAAGGGAGAGAGAGGGAGGAGAAAAAAGGAGAGGGAGAGAGAGACCCGGAGAGAGAGAGAGGGGGTTAGTGGGGAGAGAGCGGGAGAGAGGAGGATAGGGAGAGAAGGAGAAAGGGAGAGAAGAAGAGGGAGAGAAGGAGAGGAAAGAGAGAGAGAAGGAGAGAGGGAGAGAGAGAGAGGAAGAGACTGGAACTCCTTTGAAAGGTTATACCTGCAGTGTGGCTGAATGAGTAGAGGGCAATGAGCTGAGTGGGGAGGTGAATGTGATGTGTTGTTGATTGGGAAGAAGGTTCTATCTCTTGTTAGAGTTACTACGCAACCAGGTGATCAGGACAGAGACCTCGCTGTCAGCTCCTTGTTGGCCAGTGTCTACAAGCTGCAGCACCACCTGGAAAATAGCCGCTGGCTTCTTTCACTGTGAAACTGAGCCTTCCCAGAAACATCTGTCAAAGGCTCACCTGGCCAGCAACTCTTCGCTTAGACTTACTCTCCTGACAGCTCTGTTCCACCTTAACCTTCTCAGCTTGTTTCTAGACCCAAATGCCCTACTTCTCACAGCCATCAGTTAAGGAGAATGAATGACCTAGAGGCACCTCCTACCCAGTCTCACCTTCTGAAGGCCTTCTCATTGGTCTGTGTGTCTATGGGCACTACCTATCCTCCAACAGCTCAATCTTCAAAGAGTGAAATCTTAATGCTTCATCTCTTGCCCTCCTTTTTCCTCGAACCCTACCTTTGACCTGTCATTGCTCTCTTCAGACCCTGGATTGGAGAGATTGGCCAAACGGTTGGTCTGTGTGAGAGTGTGTGGGGAGGAGGTGCAGGGGAGTACATGAGAGTATGAGCTGGGTATGAGGGACAGAAATTTGGTCATCGTAAAATGGGAAATAAAAACACTGACATTGAGGTAGTGCCTTTCACAGTCTGAGGACAGTCCAACGTTTTACCAAGTCTCATCGCTGGGAGACACAGTAACCAATTTGTGCAGAGCAAGATCCCAGAAAAGCAAAGTGAAAACAGTCACATAATGTGTTTCAGTGACTGTGGCAGAGGGATTAACATTGACTAGGGAACAACTCAGAGATTTATAGATGTTTACAGCACACAAAGGGGGAATGATGCCCACTTTTAACTGTCCTCAGGGCAATTACAGATGGACAATAAATGCCTACCTGGCCAGCGATGCCCTCGTCCTGTCAGAGAATAAATTAAAGAGGCTGAGATAACAAGCATGGGGCTGGATGAACACAGCAGATCAAGCAGCATCATAGGAGCAGGAAAACTTGACGTTTCGGGCCTAAACCCTTCATCAGAAATGGGGGAGGGGAAGAGGGTTCTGAAATAAATAGGGAGAGAGGGGGAGGCGGATAGAGGATGGATAGAGGAGAGGATAGGTGGAGAGGAGGCAGACAAGTCGAAGAGGTGGGGATGGAGCCAGTAAAGGTGAGTGTAGGTAGGGGGGTAGGGAGGAGATAGGTCAGTCCAGGGAGGACGGACAGGTCAAGGGGGCGGGATGATGTTGGTAGATAGGAGATGGGGGTGTGGCTTGAGGTGAGAGGGAAAACAGGTTAGGGAGGTGGAGATGAGCTGGGCTGGTTTTGGGATGCGGTTGGCGGAGGGGAGATTTTGAAGCTTGTGAAATCCACATTGATGCCATTGGGCTGCAGGGTTCCCAGGCTGAATATGATTTGCTGTTCCTGCAGCCTTCGGGTGGCATCACTGTGGCATTGTAGGAGGCCAAGGATGCCCGAAACGTCAAGTTTTCCTGCTCCTATGATGCTGCTTGACCTGCTGTGTTCATCCAGCCCCATGCTTGTTATCTCGGATTCTCCAGCATCTGCAGTACCTTTTATCTCTGATACAAATTAAAGAGGCTGCCTGGTCCATTACATCTGTGCTAGTCCTCAATGACCTAACCACACTAATCCCATTTTCTAGCTCATTGGCAGTAGCCCTGGAAGCTACGGCAAAGAAAATGAACATCTAAATGCTGCTTATGTATTATGAGGGTATTCTGATTTGACCACCGTTTTTCAGATAAACTGTTCTTGATTGTCACCACTGACTCTGTGAAAAATCTCCTCTTATGTTCTCCTCTTAGCTCCCACTCTCACCTGAAGTCTATGCCCCTTCCTTATTGACCCTTCTACTCATGGAAAAACAGCCTTCCTATCCACCCTATGGTATGCAGAGTCGTACATCAAAGGTGCTATATAAATGAATTTGGCTGTTGTGCACAGAGAGATTGACGCAATCTCCCTCTCTCACGCAAGCTCACACACACACTCATACACATACACACACACACGCACGCTCATACACATACACACTTGCGCGCACACACACACACACACACACACACACACACACACACACACACACACACACACACACACACACACACGCCCTGGATGCATACACCATTTCTGTTACACAGATGCAGCCAGACTGGTGTCCCGACATGTCTGAAACTGCAGCCAAGAACTAATTCTGGGAAATCAAGTTAAAACAAATTTAAGACTCTATGCATTTCTATTCAATCTCAGCTGCTGCAGGAAAGTTAATGAAATATGAATTATGCCATGGCTTAAAGTGTTGGTTTGTGGTCCTTGTCAGATTTTCCAGCAAGCTTTAGTTTTTTTACTGTGTTGTCAGACTGTGCTAATGAGGGTTTGTGCCTTTTGTGTATTCGTGTACTTTTGTGGGCTTTTCAGAAATACAGAGACCATTGGTTACCTACCACTTCTTAAACCCTAAAAGACCGAACTTCACTGCACACGGTAGTAACAACACCTTGCATTTGAATAGCGTCTTTAACTTGGCAAGACTTCCCATGATATGACAGGAGCCTATCAGACAGAATAAGACACTGAGCCACATAAGCTGTTATGGCATGTAAAAACCCCCAGAAATGCGGATGCTGTCAATCATTAAACAAAAACAGGGATTGCTGGAAAAGCTCAGCAAGTCTGGCAGCATCTGTGGAGCGAAATCAGAGTTAACGTTTCGGGTTGAGTGACCCTTCCTCAGAACAGCTGTTCTGACACCCCTGGTTGACGAACAAACTCCTTGAGAGGAAGAATGAAAAAGTGGAGTGGGAGTGAACAAGGGGTTTAGGGACAGAACGCCTGTGTTGCGCATCAAGGAAGATGAAGGAAAGGACTCAGATGGTGGGTTGATGAAAACAACTTACAACAAGGTTTATTGGCTTGTTATGACAGATTCGAGGATTAAGACTGGGAGTTTAGCTGTGAGCGCTGTACACCCCTGGATTCCAGTTTTACTGTCGCTGAGCTTGGGAAATGGAAACCAATCAGTGATTAGACCCACTCGGAGTCTGAAGGTGTTGGGGGTTCAAATCCTACTTCCATAATCCAGGCTGGCATTCCCAGTGTGGTACTGAGGGCGTGCTGTGGTATTGGAGGTGCCATCTTTTGGTTGACTCTCGGTTGAGCACCTCATCCATTCAGTAAAAGAGGGAGTGCCACTTTGGCTAACACCCTCAACCCAAGGCCCAAAAAGCAATGCAAGAGATCTGTGGTCACTACCTCTGAGAAGATAGTTGCAGTTCTCCCTGGTGTACTGGCTAGTGCCTAACCAACTCTGTTTCAAAATAAAAAGCAGATGAACTGGTCAATGTTGACAATACAAAGGTGGGTTGAGTTGTGGATAGTGCGGAGGGCTGTTCTAGGTTACAAAGGGACGATAATAGATGCAGAGCTGGGCTGAGAAGTGGCAGATGGAGTTTAACCCTGAAAAGTGTGAGGCGATTCATTTTGGAAGGATAAATTTGTAAGCAGAATATAGGGTTAACGGAAAGATTCTTGGTAGTGTGGAGGAACAGAGGGATCTCAGGGTTCATGTCCACAGTTCCCTGAAAGCTGCCACCCAGGTGGATAGAGTTGTTAAGAAGGCGTATGGTGTGTTAGCTTTCATTAATAGAGGGATTGAGTTCAAGAGCCATGAAGTTGTGCTCCAGCTATACAAAACCCTGGTTCAGCCACATCTGGAGTATTGTGTCCAGTTCTGGTCACCTCATTACAGGAAAGATGTGGAAGCATTGGAAAAGGTGCAGAGGAGATTTACTAGGATGTTGCCTGGAATGGAGGAAGGGTCTTACGAGGAAAGGTTGAGAGAGCGAGGGCTTTTCTCTTTAGAACGACGAAGGATGAGAGGTGACTTGATAGAGGTGTACAAAATGATCAGAGGTACAGATAGAGTGGACAGCCAGAGACTTTTTCCTGTGATTGAGGTAGCTATTACGAGGGGGCATAGTCTTAAAGTGAGTGGAGGTAGATATCGGGGAGATGTCAGAGGTAGGTTCTTTACTCAGAGAGTGGTACGGGTGTGGAATGCATTGCCATAGACAGTAGTGGAGTCGGCCTCATTAGGGGCATTTAAGTGGTTGTTTGATAGGCATATGGATGATAGTATAAGGTAGGGGTGGAGGTTAGATAGACCTCAGGTTTAGGGTAAAAGTTTGGCACAACATCGTGGGCCGAATGGCCTGTACTGTGCTGTACAGTTCTATGTTCTATGCTGTGTTGGTGTTTGTGGGATCTTACAGCGATGATTAAACTTTGAAAACGCACTTCATTGGCTGTGATGTGCTTTGGGAGGAGTGCAGTCCTGACGTTGCAAAGGTCACTAAACAAACAGATTTGCTCTTGCTTTCATGCTCAAATCGAAATCCTCCAATATAAATAATTATGAACCAGAAACATTTAACCTGTACATTGCAGCACAGGAAAGTTGTGAGAAATTCCTATCAGGCCCAGCTGGCTGAACATCTGGTTAGATTTCTGAAGACACAGAGCTGGTTTGTGTGGAACCTTGCATCAGCAGGAACAGAGACTGCTTCCACATCGACAACAAAAACAATTTAAAACTTTTGGATCTGCAGCCAGTTGGAACCAATTACTCATGAATTCCATGGAAGTGGAACCACCAGGAAATATTTACCAGATTTTGCAGCTGTAACACCTACACAACAGGAGGGAGTCCTGCAAAATAACTCAGAAGAACACCTACAGTACAGAAAGAGGTCATTCAGTCCACACTGACCATCCCACCCAATCCCTGCATTTCCCACAGCTAACCCACCCAGCCTGCACACCATGGGGCAATTTAGCATGGCCAACCCACCCTAACCTGCACATCTTTGTACTGTGGGAGGAAGTTGGAGCTCCCAGAGGGAACCCACACAGACATAGGGAGAACATGCAAACTCCACACAGAGAGTCACCTGAGGGTAGAATCGAACCCAGAATCCTAGTGCTGTGAGGCAGTAGTGCTAGCCACTGAGCCACTTATATCTTCCCTTTATTCCTGAGACTAGCTTTATATCCCAGAGTTACAAATGCGATTTAAACTCAACGAGCTCCTGTGGTGGGAATTTAACCCTAAACCCCATCACTTGAGCCTTTGGGTTACTAGATCAGTGACGTTACCACTTTATCATGATAAATCCTATGTGACATAGGATTCAGACTTAGTCTTGGACTGCTCTGAGAAAGTTAGCAACATGAAGATGTATGTTGGATTTCTGATGAAGGGTCTAGGCCCGAAACGTCAAGCTTTCCTGCTCCCATGATGCTGCTTGGCCTGCTGTGTTCATCCAGCTCCACACCTTGTTATCTAACATAAAGATGTGTCCAAGTTCTCCAACTATGTTGCTACTAACTCCTCAAACTGTTAATAAACAAATTTATATATTTCTTTCTGTTAACCAGTCCCTGATGCGTGGTTGGCAGCTTGAAGTTAATCTACCAAGTGAGCATGAGGAGGAGAAAGGTACAACATGATGGCAGTGCTGAAGAATTTTTCATTTTCAAGCGCACTGCACCGTGGCAGATTAAGAAGATAATTCCAAGTGGTTGAAATGGTGAAAGGATTGGGCGCAGTTTTCCCTAGTGAGGGGAACACAGTTCGAGAGGATACAGCCTTCAAATTTGAGCCTTAGGGAGGTGCTTTGTCTCATAGAGAGGAGCGGAAATCTGGAAGTAAAAGCCGAAAAGCTCAAGCAGTCTAGCAGCATCTGTGAAGAGAGAAACTGAGTTAACATTTCAGGCCAATTATCTTTCAACAGAACAGATTTTGTCGATAAATTTATTACTGTTGTTTTATTAGGTGCTTGGGATTACAGAAACTTGGCAGGTAGCTGGAGCTGAGGTACAGATCAATCATGATCCAAGTAAATGTGATAGCAGGTTTATGTGGCTGAATGGACGCCTGTTCTTTTGTTGTAATGATAATCGGCCAGTGACCTGCACTGATAGTAAGGGGTGTACGTGATATTAGTTAGAACTCCAATAACACATGGTCAGCTGGAGAAGCCACAGGGTAAATATTTTCTTATTTTACTCTTTGCTTCCCATAATTAATCTTTGACATGATATAAACAAATTTGAGAAACTGGTTTGAGACTTTTCATCAACTGAGTGTCCATTACATTGAAATCCAGCAGACCACAATATTTGACCTTGTAACAAATGAGTAGATGTGGCTCTGTCAATTTCTCCAGTTGGATTGAATCTGTCTCAGCCTCTGTAACCTTCACAAACCTCAGAACAAAGGGACTCTCTGGCTGGCTGAGAGAATCAGAAAGAAAAAGGTGCAGGCTGAGGATTGTGCTCGTGCCAAGAGCACTGAACCCTGCAAGGATAGGCCAGGCAACTTGGACGGGTTAGAGGGAGAGACGGAGGGGAGAAAGAGACAGAGACAGAGTGAGAGAGAGAGAGAGAGCGAGAGAGAGAGAGCGAGGGTGTGGAGTGAGCAAGGGGTGAGAGTGAGAGGGGGGTAGAGTGAGAGAGAAAGGCAGGGAAGTGAGAGGGATGGAGAGAGAGGCAGGGAGAGTGAGAACGACGGAGGGAGAGGCAGGGAGAATGGGGGGTTGAGTGAGAGAGAAAGAGGGAGAGAGAGAGTTGTGGGAGAATGAGTAAGAGGGGGGAGAATGAGAGAGACAAGGAGATTGAGAGAGAGAGGGTAGAGTGAGAGGGAGAGACAAAGGGAGGGGAGGAGAATGGCTGGTGTGGGGAGCAAGAGAAGTGGGACAGTAAGAGACGGGAAGAATGAGAGAAGTGGGAGAGTGGGAAATTTTAATAGAGAGAAGGGGAGAGTGAGAAATGGGAATAGAGAGAAGGGGGAGAGTAAGACAGGAGAGAAAGATGTGGGGGGGGCGCATGAGAGATAGGGAGAGAGTGAGAGAAATGGGAGACTGACATATAAGGGATAGAGTGAGAAACTGGGAGAATGAGAGAGAGGGTAGGTGAGGGAGAGGGAGAGAGAGGGAGGGAGTGAAAGAGAGTGGTGGTGGTGGAGAGTGAGAGAAGGGGGAGTGTGAAAAATGGGAGAGAGTGAAAGAGAGGCAGAGAGTGAAATAGATGCAGGGAAAGTGAGACAGACAAGGAGGGAGAGTGAGACTAACAAAGGGCGAGAGCGAGTGAAGCGAGTGTAAGTGAGGGAGAGGAGTGGGGGGGGGCAAGAGAGAGGGACGTGTGAGGTGAGGGCAGTGGAAGGAGAATGAGTGTGAGAGTGTGGGCGGAGAACGAATGGACTGTGAACCGTGGGGTATTTTAGGAGATTGTGGTTAATGGAAATGAATTCAGACAATTTTGAATCATTGCACAAAACCTAGTTTTGCCTTCTTGAAGGATGACCAGTGGAGGGAGAAGGGAAGATGGGAGTCAGAGAATGGGTTGTAGGGCTAGTTAGTCCCATATCTGTCTCAGGGAGGATCTCAGAATCTATTATTAAAGAGGGAATAACGGGGCACTTAAAAAAATCTCAGTGTAATCAGGTCGAGTCCATATGCTGTTATGGAAGGGAAATTGTGCTTGATGAATTTATTAGACTTCGTTGAGGATGTAACAGACACTGTAGATAAAGTGGACCCTGGGACATGGTATTGTTGGTTTTCCAGAAAGTATTTGACAAGGAGCTGCATCAAAGGTAGTTCTACAAAATAAGAGCTCATGGGGTAGGGGCAACATGAGGGCATGGAAAGAGGATCGGTTGGCTAACAGAAAACAGAGATCAGTGGGTTGTTTCTTAACTGGCAAAATCTAATAAGGGCTGTGCCACAGGAATCAATGCTGGGCCTCAGCTTTGTACTACCTAGATCCACAACTGTGATGGAGGCACCAAATGCACGGTTGATCAATTTGGTAAAATTTGTCAATCAGCTGTGGCCAGCACATTAGGGATGAAATTCTTTCTCACTGGTGACAAGGGGTAAAGAAAGGCTAAGTGAGTGGGCAAAAATTGGGCAGATACAGTATAATGTGGGAAAATGAAAACTTGTTTGACTTTAGCAGGAAGATTAGAAAAGTAGGGGTACGTTATTTAAATGGAGGGAGATTGTAGAACTCTGGTCTATGGAGGGAGATGGCTGTCTGGCACATGAATTACATTACGTTAGTACACAGGTACAGCAGGTGGTTAGGAAGGCAAATGGGATACCAAGGGGAAAGGGAATATAAATTGCAGAAAAGGCTAGAGAAACTCTGGCAGCATTTGCAGAGAGACACATAGAGTTAATGTTTTGAGTCTGGTAAGATTCTTGTTCAGAAGGAGTCTTGAAACATTAACGCTGTTTTTCTCCCTCCATGGATGCTGCTAGACCTTCCAAGTGTCTCCAGAATTCTCTGAATTTGTTTCCGATTCCCAGCACCTGCAGTATTTTACTTTTTAAAGAAGAAGTGAAGTTGTGTTACAAATGTGAATGGTTTCAGTGAGCCCACAGCTGGAGAACTGTCTACAGTTTTGGTCTCCCTATTTAAGGAAGAACATACTTGTATCTGAAGCAATTCAGAGAAGGTTCACTCGAACGATTTGTGGGGTTAAGGTGTTATTCTATGACGATAAACTGGACAAGATGGGACTGTATCCAGTGAAGTTTTGAAGAATGAGAGGTGGTCTTATTGACACACATAAGGTTCTTGATTGGGTGGATATTCAAATGGAGAGTATCTAGGAGAGTCTAGAACTAGGGCACATTGTTCAATAACAGGAGTTCTCCCACTTAAGAAGGTGATAGAATAATTTTCTCTCAAAGGGTCATGAAACTATGGAGCATTCCTTAACAGAGAATGATGGAAATGGGGACATTGAGCATTTTTAAGACTGAGTTAGACAGTTCCTTGATTGACAAGAGGATCAAAGGGTAATGGGTAGGGGGAGAGAGGAAACTGGAGGTGAGGCCTGAGGCAGATCTTGTTGAATGGTGGGGCTGAATGGCCTACTCCTGATTTCCATGTTCACATGAATATATATATATTATATATATATAGTATATAAGCTGATAAAGAAAAAGAATTGGGATCTGTAAATGCCTGAAGGCTCAGCCAGCAGTACTATGTCCTTCAGATGTTATATGTTTTTGTATAGTGCTTCTCTGGGTTTCCCTGAGATGAAATGCAGGCTTACTAGGTTGTGTAGTTGCTAGATTTTACCTTGCTTTGGTAAGATACCTACCCTCTTACATTCAATGCTTGGAATCCTGGCCCATGGGTCTTTCAGCTAGGGATCAGTTCTGTGATCAGGGCTCTTAATCCTCAATATTTATCAGACCTTCCTCAGACCAAACCTCATTCTAGAAAATGGAATGCTTCAGTGTTTGCCTTGCAATGCAGCTAACATTCCATCCTTGATGAAATATTGAACCTTCTGCAGTATGATGGAGTCAGCATATCACAACCTACCAACCACTAGTTGACTCAGGACCCTCAGCCGTACTTTGGGTAATGAATGATATTGATGAGAGATTGGCTTCTGTCCCTCCTTTGCAAAGTTCAGGGAGGAAGGATTGGAGCACAGTGGATGAAAGAGATTGACTTTCTAACAATGGCATAGGTTATCAGTGTGAGTTTTATAAGATTAATTTATTTGCAGGATATAACTGCAGGGCAGCACGGTGGCACAGTGGTTAGCACTGTTGCCTCTCAGCGCCAGGGACCTGGGTTTGATTCCACCCTTGGGCGACTGTCTGTGTGGAGTTTGCACATTCTCCCTGCATCTGCATGGGTTTCCTCCAGGTGCTCCAGTTTCCTCCCACAGTCCAAAGATGTGCAGGTTAGGCAGATTGGCCGTGCTAAATTGCCTGTAGCGTTCAGGGATGTGTAGCTTAGGTGGGTTATAGGGGGATGAGTCTGGGTGGGATGCTCTGAGGGTCGGTGTGCACGTGTTGGGCCGAAGGGCCTGTTTCCACACTGTAGGGATTGTATGAGATAACAAGGCATGGAGCTGGATGAACACAGCAGGCCAAGCAGCATTAGAGGTGCAGGAAAGCTGACGTTTCAGGTCTGGACCCTTCTTCAGAAATGGGGGAGGGGAAGGGGATTCTGAAATAAAAAGGGATAGAGGGGGAGGCGGATAGAACATGGATAGAGGAGAAGATTAGGTGGAGAGGATAGTTTTTGATTTGTAAGATTATCATTGTTTGAGACTGTATCTTTAATGTAGGTTAAACTAAATTACTAAATAAAAACTGAAAGAACTGTGGACACTGTAAATCAGAAACAAGAACAGAAATTGTTGGAAAAGCTCAGCAGGTCTGGCAGCATCTGTGGAGAGAGTTAACATTTCAGGTCGAGTGACATTTCCTCAGACCGATTCTTTCTGCTTTTATAAACTGATGTCCACCCGACTGGAAACCTGTGTGGTTTAATTATTAAAAAATTCAACAAAAGTCTAAGATTGATTTATTGAAATGTAGGCGCCTAATATTTATCGAGGACATTGGTAGCTATTTCATTGCTTATAATGAGGAGACTCCGAAGTCTCCTGAGATCGAGAAAGGGCTGATTGATATGAAGTTTTGCTAGAGCCCATCGCAGTTTCCAGGATGAAAGGCGGTGGTGAGCAGGAAATGCTCATTACTGCTCCCGCTGAATACAAAGCTCATTGTGTTCCTTATCACCCTGGAGAAGGGGATAGAGGATGTCATTTTTAGATCAGATTACTGGCTTCTCAATAAACTTAGAAATAACTCAGAGAATGAGAGAGGTAGAGAGATAGAGGGGGGAAGCATTGATTCTTTAGTCTTATGGGATCCACTGCCAACTGGAAGGGGAGGCAGCAAAATGAATGGCATTTGCCAAGTCTGCACCTTAAGCAGAGAAAATATTGACCATATTGACCTGGGCAGTTTTCCCCATTGTCGGGTAGATGCCAGTGCTGCAACTGTACTGGAAGGGCTTGGCTAAGGGTGTGCGAAGTTCTGGAGCACAGTTTCCATTCCAGCAATTGTACTGAAGACTTGTGCTCCAGAACTTGCTGCTTTCCCCTAGCCAAGCTATTCCAGTACAGTTGCAGCACTGGTATCTACCCGACACTGTGGAAAGTTGCTCAGGTATGTCTTGCACATAAAAGGTAGGACAAATCAAACACAGCCAGTCACTTCCCCATTGGTCTACTGTTGATCATCAGTAAAGTGATGGAAGGTGTCAGTAGCAGTGCTATCAAGCAGCACCTGCTCAGCAATAACCTGCTCAGTGACGCCCAGTTTAGGTTCTGCCAGGGCCACTCAGCTCCTGACCTCATTACAGCCTTGGTTCAAACATGGACAAAAAAGCTGAATTCCAGAGGTGAGGTGAGAGGGACAGCCCTTGATATCAAGGCTGCATTTGACTGAGTGTGGCATCAAGGAGCCTGAGCAAAACTAGAATCAATGCGTATCAGGGGCCAACCTCTTCGGTGGTTGGAGTCATACCTGACACATAGGAAGATGATCGTGGTTGTTGGAGGTCGATCATCTCAGCTCCAGGACATCTCTGCAGGAGTTCCTCAGGGTAGTGTCCTCGGCCCAACCACCTTCAGCTGCTTTACCAATGACCTTCCCTCCATCATAAGGTCAGAAGTGGGGATGTTCGCTGATGATTGCACAATGTTCAGCACCATTCGTGACTCCTCAGATACTGAAGCAGTCCGTGTTCAAATGCAACAAGATCTGGTCAATACCCCATAACGTTCGCGCCAAAAAATGCCACACAATGACCACCTTCAGTAAGAGACGATTTAACTGCCCCTTGACATTCAATGGTGTTACCATCACCGAACCCTCCCACTATCAACATCCTGGGGATACCATTGACCAGAAACTCAATTGAACTCACCACATAAACACGATGCGTACAAGAGCAGGTCAGAGGCTAGGAATACTGCAGCGAGTAACTCACCTCCTGACTCTCCAGAGCCTGTCCATCATCTACAAGGCACAAGTCAGGAGTGTGATGGAATACTCCCCACTTGTCTGGTTGGGTGCAGCTCCAACAACACTCAAAAAAGCTTGACACCATCCAGGACAAAGCAACTCACGACCACAAGCATCCATTCCCTCCACCCACCGATGCTCAGTGGGAGCAGTGTGTGCTATCTACAAGATGCACTGCGGAAATTCACTAAAGATCCTCAGACAGCTACTTCCAAACCCATCTAGAAGAACAAGGGCATGGGAACACTACCCCCTACAAGTTCCCCTCTGAGCCACTCACCACCCTGACTTGGAAATACACTGCGGTTCCTTCAGAGTAGCTAAGTCAAAATCCTGGACTTCCCTCCCCAAAGGCATTGTGGGTCAACCCACAGCAGTTGGACTGCAGTGGGTCAAGAAGGCAGCTCACCCCCACCTTCTCAAGGGGCAACTAGGGACGGCAACTAGGAACAGCCAGCAATGCACACATCTCGTGAGTCAATGAATGAATAAATATAGTTCACCAGACAGAATGTGGGTGGGACCTCACACTTAGTTTGAAAACTAAATTTAGGAGGAAGTAACACAAGACCGGAGAGTTCATCCACCCGCAGTTAGATGGAGAGTTCCCAGGAAAAGTGGATGTAATACGAGGAAAAGGAAAGAACAGGATTAAACCCTTGACAATGTTGAGTCCTGCCATTGCTGGATGTGCCTTCAGCTGCAGACATCCCTGAGCTCTGGAAATCTTTCCATAGCTGTCTTAACCTTCAAGTAACCCACTCAAAACCCTAAGGAAACTTCGGATCGGTTCTAGGAAAAATGCATGTCTGCTGAAGAGATCGAGTAACAAAACTGTAGCTCTCTGTTTTGTGAATAAGTGGAAGGGGGAAAATTACGTTCGGAAGTCAACCCTTTGGAACTTCTTCTCCACGCTATGTTCAATCAGTTTTAAAAAAACTTTTGCCAAACAAAGAATATCTGTGTCTTCCACTTACATTGCCTATGAAAAGAAAGTAGCATTAGGTTAATGGGTTTCCTCCTGTTTAGGCTTTTGTTACACTGAACATTTTAAAACATGAAATCTTGTCATGTGTCCAACCATAAGGTCTTAAAACCATAAGGGCAAGCAGTAAAACACATTTTGGGCCAACTCGTCCTGCTTACTTCAAAATGGAGCTCCAGTGCTTCCAGTTCCAAGCGCAATATTTGCATTTTAACTGGCTTTTCTCTTTGGAAGCCTGAATTTCTCTTTAACAGTTATTTGTCTTCTATGGAAAACATGACATGAACAATAGAATAGAATAGAATAACAATTTATCGTCACGTGTATTTTTACGAAAGAAAAGTACATTGAAAATTTTTAGAAGTCGCCATAACATGGTGCCTAAATTAATGGCAAAAACCCCAGATAAAGAACAGAAATGTAAAAGTCTATCACATAATAATGGAACAAGGATATCCAGGGAATGAAGGAGCAGTTATCCTAACATCTGTTGTGGGAAAATGGTCGGAGTCTATACTCAGGGATAGGGTAGCTGAGAACCTTGAAAATTTTCAGTTAACCAGGGAAAGCCACATGATGGGTGTACAATCACAGAATTTCTACAGGTGTGGAAGCAGGCCATTTGGCCCATCAAGTCCACATTGACCCTCTGAAGAGCATCCCCCTCAGGCTCACCCCCCTATCCTATCCCTGTAACCCTACATTTCCCATGGCCAATCCACCTAGTCTACTTGTCTTTGGACTGTGGGGGGAAACCGGAGCACCTGGAGGAAACCCACACAGACACAGGGAGAATGTGCAAACTCCACACAGACAGTCACCCGAGGGTGGAATCAAACCCAGGTCCCTGGCGCTGTGAGGCAGAAGTGCTAACCACTGAGCCATCCCTTAGGTCATGCCTGACAAATCTCATTGCATTTTTGAAGAGGTGATTGAGGTAGTGGACAGGGGAATGTCTAGGGGTGTGATTATATGTACAGAAGGCATTTGATAAAATCCCCCAAGAGAGATTGTTAACTGAGGCAGGAGCCTATGGAATTGAGAGCAAGTTACTAACATGGCTGGGAAATTGGTTGAGTGACAGGTGACAGAAAGTTAGGATAGTGAGTATGTACACAAATTGGCAGAATGTGACCAGAAGTGTCTCATAAGGATCTCTGTTAGAGAGAACATAGAACATAGAACGTTACAGCGCAGTACAGGCCCTTCGGCCCTCGGTGTTGCGCCGACCTGTGAAACCAATCTGAAGCCCATCTAACCTACACTATTCCATTATCATCCATATGTTTATCCAACGACCATTTAAATGCCCTTAAAGTTGGCGAGTCTACTGCTGTTGGGGCCTCAATTATTCACATTATTTATTAATAACTTTATAATACCATAGAAAGGCATGTATTCAAACTTACTGATGGCTCTAAGTTAAGTGGCATTGTAGACAATGAGCAAATGTGAGGGTTGATGATCTGGACCAAGAAAGGATAAATCAGGGTACTTTCTAGATGGTGTGAAATTAGATACAGTGGATGTCCAAAGAGACTTAGGGATTTGGGTGCATAGATCTTTAAAATGTCACAAACAAGTATGAGAAATAATCAAGAAAGCTAATGGAATGCTGACCTTTATACCTAGACGATGGGAGTACAAGGATGCAGAAGCTATGCTGCTGTTATACAAAAGCCTGCTTAGGTCCCACCTGGAGCACTGTGAGCAGGACTGGGCATCACACATTAGGATGCATACATTGGCCCTGGAGGGAGTACAGTGTGGGTTTACAGGGATGACATCTGGACTTCAGGGGTTAAGTTATGAGGAGACACGAAGCGAGTCAGGGTTTGAGCCTGATAGTGGGCCTAGATTTTGGGCCTAACGAGCAGGACAGTTACCTGACATAATGCAAAGTTTCTCCAAGAACTCCAGCCTGGTCAAGCAGTTCAAAATATTTATCCAAGGTACATGTAAACAGTTAAAATAAACTCATGCCAAAAAATAATAACTGTTCCTTGCATTTCATTTTCCTTTCCACACCGAGCTCTTGTATATGGCAAAATACTTAGCGGGGCAGTCCAGATGTACTGGAGAAGCTCAGAAACACAGCATCTGTACTTTTCCCCTCGGATCCATTTTATTGCGTAGATGAACTTGTAAACTTGTTGAAATGAATACAGAAAACCTTGTGGATGCTGGGAATTCTGAAATGAGAAACAGAAATTACTGGAAATACTCAGCAGGCTAGGTGGAGAGAGAGAGAGTAAAATAGAGGGTGCTGAAGACATTTCTTAGACAGAACCCTTGAGCTGACCCATTAGTGCTGCTTCCTTCTCTCTTGCTATCTCTCTCTCTCTCTCTCTCTCTCTCTCTTTCTCTCCACAAGGGCTACCTTCACCTGGCCAGTGACCTCAGTAGTCCCTGTTGAGATGATAAATTTCTCTGGACCACACAGAATTCAAATCTGGATCACGACTTTGATCTTTCTTTTGGGGCTAACCCAAACTTTAACTCCTGACAATGTCCAGAGAAATGACTTACACGTGCTAGCAGCTGCCTCGGCCTGCGATAGACAGATTTGTTAGTCAAGCGCCAAATGAGAATCACGGTCATTACATTAAGCCAAAACCACTCCAACATTCATTCCTCATTCTGGCTGGCTTCCAGCCCTGACAAAGGAAGTCTGCAATACTTTGGAAGCAGCTTGAGCTGGAAAGCGAACAAATTGATTTCTGTGGCCTTCCAGTGGGTCTCCTACTCGATTCTCTCCCCCACTGTTGGCCATGCCTCTGGTTATCCAGGCCTCATGCTGTGGAATTCTTTCCCCGAACCCCTCCACTGCCTTGGGACAGCCCCTGAAGAGGGCGGAACAACTACACGGAGGCCAGAGGGATGTCCTGAAGAGTTTCTGGGTAGCACGGTGGCTCAGCGGTTAGCACCGCTGCCTCACAGTGCTAGGGACCTGGGTTTGATTCCACCCTCCGGTAACTGCCTGTGTGTAGTTTGCACATTCTCCCCGTGTCTGCGTGGGTTTCCTTCGGGTGCTCTGGTTTCCACCCACAGTCCAAAGATGTGCAGGTTAGGGTGGATTGGCCATGCTAAATTGCCCCATAAGATCCAAGGATGTGCAGGCTGGATGGGTTAGCCATGGGAAATGCAGGGATACAGAGATTGGGTGGGATGCTCTTTGGAGGAGTGGTGTGGACTTGATAGCCAAATGGCCTGCTTCCACACTTTAGGGATTGTATGATGAAGGCTCGGCCTACCCTGTGCTATCCCATCAACAACAGAACAAGAGATAACACGGTGTGGGGCTGGATGAACACAGCAGGCCAAGCAGCATCACAGGAGCAGGAAAGCTTGACGTTTCGGGCCTAGACACATTGACCAATGGACAATGTCACCTTTGACACTCTGGAACTGCAAGGACCACTCTGGCACCAACACAAGTAAGTCCAACATACAAAAGGCCTTCCCATATCCAAACCAAACTGATTGGGGAAGGGATGACCTAGTGGTATTGTCACTAGGCTATTAAACCAGAAACTCAGCTAACCTTCTGGAGAAATCGGAAGAACTGTGGATGCTGTAAATCAGAAATTGTTGGAAAAACTCAGCAGGTCTGGCAGCATCTGTGGAGAGAAATCAGAGAGAAAACAAAACTCTGATTTCTGTTTTTGTCAATGTTCTGGAGACCTGGGTTCAAATCCTGCCAGGGCAGACAGTGGAATCTGAATTCAGTAAAAAGATTTGGAATTAAGGGTCTAATGACGACAATGAAACCATTGTCTACTGTCGGCAAAACCCATCTGGTTCATTAATGTCCCTTAGGGAAGGAAACTGCCATCCTTACCTGGTCTGGCCTACGTGTGACTCCAGACCCACAGCAATGTGGTTGTCTCCGAACTGCCCTCTGGGCAATTAGGGATGGGCAATAAATGCTGCCCTAGCCAGTGATGCTCTCATCCCGTGAATGAATAACAAAAATCATCAAACACGGCTCGCCTGAAACTGAACTCAGTAAATGGTCGTGGCTATCATTGACTACAAAGCATCCCCACAATAAAACAAACCCCTTTAACTGAGCCTTTGGTCACCTGATCTATTCACCAAATTGCTGCAGTGGAGAAGGGGGCCAGATTACGGTCAATTCCAGCCAAGATGGCGGCTGAGTAGTACCTTGGTGTGCCGGCTCCTGAGCCCAGATCTTGCCTGCTCCTGCTTTACTCTTCTTTTCCTCGTCCTCTGCTTTTTCTCCCCCTAACTTTAATCTTCCATACTATCTGTGGAGAGGTCAGCAGCTTCAAGATATCCAGGGCGCCCGATGTGAAGTTTCTTCAGGATGGAGGCAGAGGGAATTGAGTTTGTCCTATCGGCAGTGGTGGGAGGGAGGAGGGTATTTTGGGCTGGGGTTGCGCGACCCACCAGCTTCAGCGAGTTTCCAGGATCGGTCCAGCATGGTCCTGTAGGGGCGATGTCAATGGCAGGGGCAAGATGGTGCTGCCAAATGGTGACTGGGTTCAACAGCAGCGCAGTGAGGCAATCTGAGGCCAGCCAACTGCTTCTTGCTGATGATGGCCTCAGTGTCGGGGCAGAAGGGCCAAGATCCAGACTGGTGGCTAAGCAGGATTGTAATGATGAATTTTTAACTTCATTTCCTAATTTTTCCATTTTATACCTAAGGTTTTGAACCTAGGTACAGTATCTTTATACTTTCAATATACCCCCGTATCCCTGTGACATTAAAACCTAACTCTAATCTAATTCTAATTCAGAAGGAGGCATCTGAACTGGCTATCCCAATGGACAGTTCACATACCACTCTCCCGCCTTCTCTCTGCAACCTTGCCAAGTTCCTCTTGCATAGGCAACAATGTAATTGCATCTTTGACAGCTTCAATTAAACCTGCCTCCAATGTACTCTCAACAGTTCATTCCAGACCAGAACCACACGCTGCGTGAATTCCCTGTCTTTTTCTGCTTCTTTTTCTAGAGTCATAGAGATGTACAGCACAGAAACATTTGACCCATCCATGTCGACCAGGTATCCTAAATTAATCCAGTCCCATTTGCCAGCATTTGGCCCATATCCCTCTAAACCATTTCTATTTATATATCCATCAAGATGCCTTTTAAATGTTATCATTGTACGGCCTCCACCACTTCCTCTGGCAGCTCTTCCTTCCACTCATCTTCAACATACTCTCCTTGCTCTTACAGGTCAGATATTGTTTATCCCCCCGTACAAAGACTTTTCCAAAGGTCTGAAATGCAGTGAGTTGACAGGTCTGTTCAGATCAGTTGAGGCAAGAAAAGTCTTTTCTTCTGAAAGACCTAAACAGACCAAAGTGGTGAGTGTAGCAACAAATACAGACAAAGGACAATCAAGGCAGAGATGATGGAAGAAAAGTTTATACCCACCATCAAGGCTTCGATAAAGATAATGTGAAGCCATTCCCCGACAGACTAAGGTACAATGAGTTCAAGACTTAAATTAATATTTTGCTTTTGGTCGTGAGATAATTAGTAAAAGATCTTACAGGGTAAGGTGTGAATCTGAAAACTGAAAACGCCCTTCATCTGGAGAATATTTGGTCCCAAGGTTTTCAGATAGAGGATTCATGGTTCCTTGAAAGTGGATTCACAGGTAGATAGGATAGTGAAGAAGGCATTTGGTACGCTTACCTTTTTGGTCTGTGCACTGAGTAGAGGAGTTGGGAGGTCATGTTGCAGATGTACAGGACATTGGTTAGGTCACTCTTGCAATACTGCATGCAATTCTGGTCTCCCTGCTACAGGGAAGGATGTTGCGAAACTTGAAAGGGTTCAGAAAAGATTTACAAGGACGTTGTCAGGGTTGGAGGGTTTCAGCTATGGGGAGAGGCTAAATAGGCTGGGGCCATTTTCTCTGGAACATCAGAGGCTGAGGGGTGACCTTACAGAGATTCATAAAATCATGAAGGGCATGGATAAGGTGAAAAGACAAGATCTCTTCCCCGGGGTGGCGAGAGTTCAAAACTAGAGAGTACAGGTCTAAGGTGAGAGGGGAAAGATTTAAAAGAGACCTAAGGGGCATTTTTTTCACACAGAGGGCGGTGCGTGAGTGGAATGAGCTGCCAGAGGAAGTGGTGGAGGCTGGTACAATTACAACATTTAAAAGGGCACGTGGATGGGTATATGAACAGGAAGGGTTTAGAAGGATACGGGCCAAATGCTGGAAAATGAGACTGGATTAATTTAGGATGCCTGGTCAGCACGGACAAATTGGACCAAAGGG
Organism: Ginglymostoma cirratum; assembly: GCA_024137785.1. Taxonomy (NCBI): domain Eukaryota; kingdom Metazoa; phylum Chordata; class Chondrichthyes; order Orectolobiformes; family Ginglymostomatidae; genus Ginglymostoma; species Ginglymostoma cirratum. Next base: position 14,039,125 of record JAHRHZ010000277.1, on the reverse strand, counting down.
TCTGCTTCTGTGCTGTACAGCTCTATGACTCTATAACACTATGATATCCAATCTGTATTAATAAATGCAGCTCTCTCAACTTATCCTGTCATATTGATGTATGAACCTAAGCATTCAGGTCACCCTGCTGACCTATTAGTGAACCAGACTTTGCTTTATCTCATCACTCCATGTTCTCCCTACAAAGATAAATCTCTTCACATTGCTTCCAAACTTCACACGGAACGTTATCTGCCGATGACCCACAATTCCATCCATTTGTCTATGTCCCTTTGAACATCCACACTATCATTTCCCAGTGTTTCCAAGTTTTGTATTATCTGCAGTAATGTCACACCTCTCACTGGGCTGTGGGTCCTATTCCCAAAGATATCACAAAAGTTAATTTTAAAAATACACAAAATCTAACTGTTTACTAAGCCCAAGTTAAAAGAAACCACAGAGTTGGTTTAATAAACATTATTATTGTTTAAAAGTAATTAGACTCCAGCTACAAGTAAACAGTTATGAACCATAGTCATCTCACAGTATGAATTAAAACTCTCGTGCCCTTGTAAACTCCACCTTACTTACACATAGAGCTGGCCACAAACTGGAAACAAATGGGTTACACACAGAGGGAAAACTGGGAAAACAGTTCAGGGGTTGTTGTTCACAAGAATTGCTGAGATGATTCTTGAATTAGTCAGAATGTTGCTTCTCAGTCACCCTTCTCTGGATGCTTCCACCAGTTTGCAATAGGCGCAGGGTGCCTGGTTCACTTATGAGAGGTTTATAACTTATAAATTCAGAAGTCGCTGCCCAGCAACTGCTGAATAAAAGATAAACTGGGTTTCTTCAAGCTTAACGTGGCTTTTTCGACAAATAATAGAGAATTCCAAAGCTGCTGGTGGTTTGAAGATTTCTCTGGATCTTGTTCAGGAGCCCAAGTTGTTTAGGTACCTGAGAACCAATGACATCATTGTTGACAGGCAGAAAACCTTTTTCATTAGTATCTGGTCACTAGTCCACAAAGCAATTTGCTACTTTTTTTTTGCCAACCACAGCTCCATTTGTACATAACCCCTTTGGTTCCAGTTCATCTGCAAACCAAACTTCAATTACTGCTTGAACAAGTAGCTGTGTAAACAATACTTGTAATGAGTGTGACGTTACTTGCTTTCAAACGTACAGCAATCCTCCAGCCATCGTGGGTTTTCAAACAGATTTTAGTTTTGGAAAAACTCAGCAGGGCTGACAGCATCTGTAGAGAGAAACCAGACCGGGGTGACCCGAAACATTAACTCTGATTTCTCTCTGTAGATGCTGCCAGACCTGCTGAGCTTTTCCAGCAACTTGTGTTTTTCTCTCTGATTTACAGCATTTACAATTTTTATGGTTTTTAGCAAACCAAATAACAGGGAAATTGAAATACACAGTCTTTACAATTTCCCTTTACAAGGCCAGCGTCAAATTTTGTCTGACAGTGCCTGTGAATTGGAATGTTTTACAATATGTTATAAATATAATCATTGTCATTTTAGAAATGAATATGGGAACCAATCAATGGTCATTATCTTAATAATTAACAGGCCGATGTTCCATCAGTTAGCTCCCTTCAGAAGTTCATCACTCCTGTAGTTATGGAATTTAGTCTTTTTACATGATCTACAGTCTGAGAACTGAGGACTCGTGTTTGGAATGTCGTTAAAGTGTATCCATTCCCTTCTTTCGGTGCTTTTGATGACAATGTGCTGTGTGTCGGCAGAATTGGCTCCAATCCTGTTGGCAAGTACATGTTCTCTGATTGAATTAATCACTTGGACAGTATTGTTTGTGAATCTGGTCAGTAAATCTGAAGATGATACTAAAATGGATGTGCAAGGGAGTATAATTACAGCTCCACCCAGTTGAATCTCTTAAATTGTACCGGGATTGACAGATTTCCAGGTAGGAAAATGGTGTTGATCAGCCACAATCTAGTTGAATGATAGAGCAGATTCAAGGAGCTGAATGGCCTACTCCTGTTTTATGTTCCCATTTGTACCAAAACCTACCTCAACTTTTCCTTCTGACCCCAAGTAGTACCCCAAACCCTTCTGAACCTGTGACCTCTGACCCTTGGAAGGACAAGGGGCAGCAGATACATGGGAACACCACCCCATGCAAGTTCCCCTCCAAGCCATTTGCCATCCTGATTTGGAAATATATCGCCGTTCCTTCACTGTCACTGGGTCAAAATCCTGGAATTCCCTCCCTAAGGACACTGTGGGTCAACCCACAGCAGGAGGACTGCAGCGGTTCAAGAAGGCAGCTCACCCCCACCTTCTCAAGGGGCAACCAGGGACAGAAAATGAATATTCACTGAGCCAGTGACACCCACATCCTGTGAATGAATGGGAAAGAAACTCTTATTCTGACTATCTCCTCAGCCTTGTTGGCATCGAGCCCATGTCCCTCCTGATAGTTTGCAAATCTTAAAGCAGGAAAATGAGGCTAAGACTCAAATTCTCAGTCAAACTCTGCAGCTTTGATTCAATATGAAGGAGGCTTTGGCATTAGTTAAACTGCCAATTTATTCACAAACCCAGGTATCGAAGAGTCTGGGTTCCATGTGGACTGCACTTCTCCAGCATTCAGTTTCTGGCACAAGGTCAAACGTCTAATCTTATCATTGTCCTATTGACAGGATCCAACTTTCAAAATGGATGTGTTTCAATTTAGCAGCAGGGCTTGCCTGTTATTGTTATCAGCCAGGAGGTAACTTGGCTCTCCTTCCTGCCAGTGAACCTGCAATATAGATCAGTATGGCTGGGAGAGCTTCAGTAATTGTATTAACTCTTAATTGAATTCCCCACACTGGGTCCCAGTCTAAATGATCTTAAAACTCTTTGTGTGTTAGATTCTCTCGTCTTCCACAATCTCTGTAACTTCTGTGAGCCCCTGCAACTCTCCAAGGTAGCTCCTACTGTTCTGAACTCAGCTGGTAGGTCCCCAGTTTGTATCACTTCAGCTCCCCCCTCCCCCTCCCCCTCCTACCGGGTGATGGTGCCGTCAGCTGCTTTCACCCTAGGCTCAGGAACTCCCTGCCCAAACCCCTCTCCATTGGGCTGCTCCCCGAAATCTACCCCTGGACCAACTTTCCTTCGTGGACCCCAAGATCTCGATGCATAGCTCATTATCAAAGTTTGATGAATACCATCCAGTGGAGTACCTTAAGCTATTTTTATGATGTTACAGCTGGCGTTGTTTAATATGACTCATTTTTCTCCATGTATCAAATGGTCTTGTGTTTTTCGAGATCACTTTCCCAATTTTCCCTCCCAATTTTCTGAAGGGAGGAGTTTCCAACGTGATTATTCCTAAACTGCTACTCTTCATATGTCAGACTGTGCTCCAAATCCAGAATTTTGACGTCAATGGCAATTCATTTTAATAGGTTGCTACTGCCTAGTAGGCATTCTAGACACCATAGGACTGTTTGACTGTGTGAGGCATCATGGCAGTGTCTAATAGAACAGTGAGACAGTAGCAACAGCTTTGCAAACTCTTCAGTGACACAGCCATTTGATGCTTAAGGGCCATTATATCCCTGTCTGATGACTCATCTGCTAATGGGGCGTAATGTGATTCTTTGTTCCAATGTCTGAAAACCACTTGCTAATGACACCATCTACTGACCAGTCTCATTCAATTAGGAAAGGAACCCCCATCATTTTTATTACCATTTCCTCAATGCGATTGTAGGTAATGAAATTTACTTTGGCTGGTCATTTTCTTCACTACTTTGTCTGTGTCGGGTACATAGCTGAGATGCGATCTGAATTTCTTCTTCATGTGCCTTGCTGCCCGCTCTGTGCGGTTTCATTCATATTTCACAATGTTGCCATAGAGTGTTTTCTCACTGGAGAGAGACGACTGGGGGTCGTTTCACCTGAGGGTCACCACACCTCAGGCGAGGGGAGAGAGGTTGAGAAGGTGATGGGGATCGAGCCCACACTGTTGCCGATTACAAACTAAGCCGTCCAGCGAATGGATCTAAACCAAGCCCCAACCTGTGACAATTCTCAACGACAAAGTAAGGTGATGCTGGCCAGCCGCCAGCAAAAATGTCAGCCGTGGTTGTCTCTCTTCTCGAAATGGGGGACTGTGGGTTCAAATCCCACTGCGGACACCTCACCGCCAGGAGCAAAACCGACCCTCCAGTACTGCATTGTCTGGAATACTGCCTCTCCTGTTCGATGTTAAATATTGAAATTAGATGTAGGAGTTGGCCATTTGGCCCTTCTAGCTCAATGCATTATCCTCTATCCCAATGCGATTCCCTCTTTCTCAATGCCATTTCCCTCTCTCTCAATATCATTTCCCTCTATCCCAATGCATTTCCCTCTCTCTCACTGCTATTTTCCTGTATCTCAGTGGCATTTCCCCACTTTCTCTCTATACCACTTTTAAAACCTAGAAACGTATCCATCTCTTTCTTGAAAATATTCAGTGACATAACCTCCATAACCTCTTGTAAACATCTCTACGCTTTGCGTGAAGAAAACTTCCTCATCTCAGTCCTCATTCTGTCAAAGTCTGGACTGCAAGGTTGGGATGAGTTCTTTCTCATGGGTCTTTTGATTTTTATCAATGAAGGTACTATGTTGTCTTTACGGTCATGGTCAATCTTTGATTCACTCTCTGATGAGGTGAACTGAGGTCTTTTCTTGTGTTGAAATTCTTGCTGTAGAGCATCTAGGCTTTTTTTTTTGTCCTTTGTCACTCTCTGAGAGAAGTTGTATATTTGCAGGCTGCTGGATAGTTCAAAGTGCATTGCCTCACAGCTTCGTGAGACTGCATCTTAAGAAGCACACTCCAAAGGCTGTCGCTAGGCAGTTTTCCCTCAACTCAAAGATGCCTCGTGTCACTCTGTCTCATAAAGTATCCATATCATGGCTACATAACTTTGTGTAACTAAAATGTACACCACATAATCTCAGTGTTCCTGAGAGTGGTCATTGGTCTGAAACATTAACTCTGCTTTCTCCCTCCACAGGTGTGGCCAGACCTGCTGAGCATGCCCAGCTATTTTGGTTTTTGATGTTGAAACAATCCCATTTGATCTTCAAGTTGCAAAATCTTTCCTGTTACTTTTAGCAATGTCCAACTTCACTTACATCATCCAATCCCTACAGTGTGGAAGCAGGCCATTCAGCCCATTACGTCCACACTGACACTCTGAACAGCTACCCAGACCCACTCCCCTATTCGATACCTGTAACCCTGCATTTCCTGTGCCTAATCCACCTAACCTGCTCATCCCTGGACACTATGGGCAATTTCGCATGGCCAATCCACCCTAACCTGCACATCCTTGGACTGTGGGAGGAAACCGGAGCACCCGGAGGAAACCCATGCAGACACAGGAAGAATGTGCAAGCAGTCACCTGAGGGTGGAATCGAACCTGAATCCCTGGCACTGTGAGTTGGAGAGTTCTCCCCAATGTCTTGGACAGTATTTATCTCTCTACCAACATCAGATAATTTGGTCGTCATCCTATTTCGTTTGTGGGAGCTTGCTGTGTACAAATTGGCTGCTGTCTTTCATCATTCTTTCATGGGGTGTGGGCATTGCTGGCTGGGCCTGGTGTTTTTTTACCCATCCCTGGTTGCCCTTGAACTGAGTGACATGCTTGCCCATCCCAGAGGGCAGTTAAGGGTCAACCACATTGCTGTGAGTGTGGATTCACATGTAGAACAGACCAGGTAAGGATGGCAGATTCCTTCGCTAAAGGACATTAATGAACAATATTGATTTTTGTGATAATTGCCATCGTTACCATGATGGAGACTACCTTCCAATACTAGTTTTATGAAGTGAATGTTAAATTCCTCCAGCTGGCATTATCACTGACTTCATGACATTATCTCCACACCACTGCTACCCCCTACACGACATACAGTGACTAACATTCAAAGAATCTGACTTTGGCTGTAAACTACTTTGAGAGACCCAAGGCCTCATCGAACTACTTGAAAGACACGGGTGTTCTCCCGGAGAGTATTGGCCAATATTCAGATCAATTTTCCAGGAGGTCAATCATCTCAGCTTCAGGACATCTCTGCAGGAGTTCTTCAGGGTAGTGTCATAGGCCCAACCATCTTCAGCTGCTTCATCAATGACCTTCCCTCCATCATAAGGTCAGAAATGGGGATATTTGCCGATGCTTGCACAGATTTCAGCACCGTCCTCGGATACTGCAGCTATCTGTATCCAAGAACTGGTGAAGAAACTCCCATTGGGTGCGTTCCTGGAGGTTTCAATACATGGCCCTTCACCCATGACATTTCCCATGTTCATATCACTGGTCCATCAGTCAGGCACATGATCTTTCCACAGCCAATTGAAAAAGGAACAGATAATATTGCCCAATTGGATGAACTACAGTTATTAAGTTTTATAAATCACTCCTCCTCCTCTCCCAGAATCTACTATATTCTTGTATCCAATGAATGAACTAAAAAAGAATCACTATTCTAAAAAATCTCTCATGTTTTCTCTCCTGGGATTTGCTATCCACAATGTTCAGAAGAAAGACCTTCAATTCCTGGAAGTTTGACAAATGTTTCTGTCCATTTCTCCTTTTCCTAGACTACTCCGACGTGTTCCCCCACTTTTCCCATCTGCATGATGTGACAGAAGCAGATGAAAAACAATTGGAAAAAGTCGAGTCTGTGGGAAAATATTCAGCTGAACGAGATCAGGAGAAGTGCGACAGCTTTTATGGGAGTGAAACCCTTTCTCATCTTCAGTTTGGAATAAGCTTTAGTATGATCTAAGGTTAAACCATGTAGGAGCAGGGACATAAAAATCTATTCATCTTCTCCTTAATTGGTGGTAAAGAATCTTTAGGCAATTTGCCAAGAGGTGAATGTGGCTGAGAGCTGTTTGTTTTTTGGAGAAGAAAGAGAGATGAAGCAGCAGAGGAGAAGGCCATTCAGTCTATATTGCCTATATTGGCTCTTTGAAGGGACTGTACAGTTAGTTCCACTCCTCCCCGCTCCTCCCCCATATCCCTGAAAATCTTTCCTTACGATTGAATCTACTCCCACAGTGCCTACAGGCAGTGAGTTCCAAAAATCAACTGATCAGGGTCCAACTCGAAACGTCAACTTTCCTGCTCCTCTGATGCTGCCCGGCCCGCTGTGTTCATCCAGCTCCACACTGTGTTATCTCTGATCCCAGCTCTTTGTTCGATTGTGTCCTTTCAGTTACTACCCTTCCCAGCCAGCCCCGCTAGTGTTCTCTCGATTAAAATGCTTTGTAAGTTTGGGTATCGTTCGGGCTGACAGTCCCCGGTGCAGTACTGAAGGAGTGCTGCATTGTTGGAAGTGCTGTCCTTTGAGTGAGATGTTAGACCAAGCCCCCATGGCTCTGCTTTGAAAAAAAGCATATGAACATTATCGCCAGTTCCATTTCTGATCCCCATCCCTCATTCACAAGCAGACCGATTATCTGCCCATTACCACATTCCTGATTGCAGGAGCTTGCTGATTGCAAATTGGTTGCCGTGTTTCAGACACTATATTGATACTCCATTGGTTGGAAAGTGCCTTGGGACCATCTAATGGGTGCGAAAACATTATCAAATCTCCCTTTTCCGGTTGTTAAATGACAAATAACAATTGTTCAGGCTCCAAACCACAAACAAATACACTGTTGCTCCAGAACTCGTGCAGTGCTACAATGAGGAGTTAGGTTCAATTATTTGCTTCAGTTTCGAGTGTGGCTTGAATCCAGTGCATTCTGAGTCAGACAGAGGGTGTTATTCACTGAGTCACCGCACCACAGAGCACACCTACACCTTAACACTTTGAATGTCATTGGTCCTGAAGTTACAACATTTGGAAAATCTGTGCCTGAGGCCATTCAGCCCACAGGTCTAACATTATCTTCTATTCACTACTCAGAACAAGTTGGGCAGGTCTTTTGCTGAAACGATGCTGAACAGAATTTGCATCAAACATTAAACTGTTTGCATGGTTATATCCCTCAGTGTGCTTTTAGTGTTGTTTTGGTATAGTAAACACTCAATGGTTCCCACAGTGAAACAATTCAGATTTCTTGTATGTTAACCAGTCTGGATAAGAAATTGGCACCGAAGAAACCAGATCGAGAAAGAGGAATGAGTGGGTCGATGGAATACTTTCATTCACTACCACTGTCAGTTTATAGAGTTTTCATTAATCTCAACCTTCCCAACAACATCGGGTCCTGTCAGATGGATCCCAAGGCAGATTGCCAAAGTCATTTGGTGGAATTCTTTGTCCCTGAGATCTTCGAACTTGCACCAAGGCGTAGCTGGTTCCTAATGCCCTGAGTCTCACCACGCCCCACTTTGTATGTTGCCTCCCAGCTGGCTGTGCTGAGCAAGAGACTATTATCCACCTCCTTGTGTGCGGAAAGACGCAGCAAAACAAAATCACAGCAAAATACTCAGGAAGCTGGAAATCTGAACAACAAATAGCACATGCTGGAGGATAATCTGGCAGCAGAGAGACATAACATCTGAAGAGGACCCCACATCAGACTCTCATGTTTAACTCTGCTTCTCTCTCCACAGGTGCTGGAGAGTTTCTCTGTGTATATTTCAGGGTCTGAAATGCTATGTTTTGAGGATGGGCCTTGTGGGCTGGATTTACATTAGCTTGAGTACCCAGTATTAAGAACTGATCTAATCAGGGATGGATGGATACCTGGACATTAAGGGACACAGGGAAAGTGTGGAGAGTTGATATTGAGGTTGAAGTTCAGCCATAAACTGGCTCAATGGGCCAAATGTCCTATTTCCTAAGTTCAGGACATTTGTCTTATTTATAGAATCCCTACAACATGTAGTTCACAACACCCCTCCAAAGACCATTCCACCCAGAGACACAACCCCTAGCCTACCCCATAACCCCACATTTCCCGTGATTCCCACATAGCCTACACATCCCTTGACGCTATGGGCAACTTAGCATAGCTAATCCACCGTAGCCTGCACATCTTTGGACTGTGGGAAGAAACTGGAGCAAACTCATGCAGGAAACTTACACAGAGAATGTGCAAACTCCACACAAACAGCCACCCAAGGGTGGGATCGAACCTGGGTCCCTGGCGCTGTGAGGCAGCAGTGCAACCACTGAGCCACTGTACCACCTGCCATGTGAGCTGCTTAAAAGGTTCAATAGATGGATAGAGAGAACTTTTTTTTCTTGGGGCAGTGAGGGGGCTGAGGGAGCAGAAACAGTTGTGTGAGTTCAGGGGTGAATGTTGACCAGGACACTGGGAGATCTCTCCTTCAAAATAGAACATACTTCAGGCTGACAGGATTTCAGTTTAACATCTCATGTGACAGGAGACCCTGAACTGTGCAGCACTCTACCCAATTCTGGAAGGTCAGACTGGATTTTATGCCCAGGTACCTGGTCTGGAACTTGAACTCACTAAGTCAGAGACAAAAGTTCCACCTAACTCCGGTAAAGGTTGTGTGTCCAAATTCGACAGGAAGAAGATGGAGTGGTATTAACATCACTGGACTAATAGGCCATACTGATGCTGTGGAACAGTAGCTATTGCGGCTAATACATCCTAAATCTAATTCATCGAATCAGACTCAATCTGCTAGAGGAAATTGACCACAATTTAAACATAACTTGATGGCTGTATTCAGGGAGGTTCATGAGGGTCACTCAGCATTCATTGGGACATGGTCAACTGTGTATCATTCCTGGGATGGCAGTGTGGATGGAGACCAAGTGTAATGTTTCAAAATTCATAGGTGACACTAAGATGAGCCATAGAGCAAAGTGTGCATAGGGCACTGAAAGGCTGCAGAGAGATATAGACAGGTTAAGAGAGTGGGCAAGGATCTGGCAGATGGAGTATAATGTTGGTAAATGTGAGGTCATCCATTTTGGTAGGAATAACAGTAAAAATGACTATTATTTAAACAGTGAAAAATTGCAGCACGCTACTGTGCAGAGGGACCTGGGTGCCCTTGTGCATGAATCACAGAAGGTTGATTTGCAGGTACCACAGGTTATTAAGAAGGCAAATGGAATTTTGTCCTTCATTGCTTGAGGAACGGAGTTTAAAAACAGGGAGGTTATGTTACAGCTGTATAGGGAGCTGGTGAGGCCACACCTGGAGTTCTGTGTACAGTTTTGGTCTCCGTATTTGAGAAAGGATGTACTGGCACTGGAGGGTGTGCAGACCAGGCTCACTAGTTTGATTTCGGAGTTGGGAGGGTTGGCTTATGAGGAGACACTGAGTAGCCTGGGACTATACTTGTTAGAATTTAGGGGAATGAAGGTGAGCTTACAGAAACATATAAAATTATGAAGGGAATAGATAAGATAGAAGTAGAGAGGTTGTTCCCACTGGTGGTGAAACTAGAACTAGGGGGCATAGCTTCAAAATAAGGGGGAGCAGATTTAGGACTGAGTTGAGGAGGAGCTTCTTCACCCAAAGGGTTGTGAATCTGTGGAATTCCCTGCTCAATGAAGCAGTTGAGGCTACATCATTCGAACAGTAAAGGAATTAAGTGTTAGGGTGAGAGGGTGGGTAAGTGGAGCTGAGTCCATGAAAAGATCAGCCATGATCTTATTGCTTGGTGAAGAAGGCTCAATGGGCAGATGGTCGATTCCTGCTCCTATTTCTTATGTTCTTACGTATGTCGAGGGAGAGATTTGACTGACCCCGTGGTCACTGGTGTTCAGAAGAAGGAAAATCTGATTGAAATGTATGAAATTCTAATGGGTGGGGCTGGACAGACTGGATACAGGAATGATGCTCCTCCTGTCTGGGGGAGTTGGGGGTGGTGAGGTTGGGGTTGGGGGAGGGGTAGTCCAGAACAAGGGGTCACTCATGGGTTCAGGATATGGGGTAGACCATTGCGGACTGAGATGAGGAGAACGTTGTTCACTCAGAGAGTGGTGAATCTCAGGGATCCTTTACCACAGGAGACTCTGGAGGAAAGCTCATTGGCTATAGTTCAGAACTGACTATATTTAAGAAAGAAATAGATGCTTTTCTAAAGGCTACAGGTGTCAGGGAGGATGGAGACAGAGTGGGAATGTGTCATCTACCCATGCTCATGCCTAGATGGGCTTGATGGGCTGAATGGCCTATTTCCAATATTTTTCTGATGGCCCAAAATGACTTGTTGGTGGGGTTCAGGTCAGATGTTTTTGTCTTTGTCACAAGGGACACAAATTGCAGACAAGTCTTCCACCCACCAGCAATGCTGCTCCATAAATTTGGAGTAAAATGCAGCCTCCAAAAATTTAACATTGACACTGAGTGATCTGCCAACTCTCCGGATTAATCACCAGGATACCACCGAGTCTGAAGAAAAATCAACAGAACAATTTTATGCTTCATGAAGACATTTATTTGTTTATTGCTCGTGAAAGAAAGTGTCTTCACCAAAGCATCAACCTGTAAATCTTTCCAAATACATACACAAAGAGGGGGAGAATTTCCTGGTCACCCGTGTGATGGAATGAATGTTGGAATTCTGTTGAATTCTATACCACAGAGGGCTCTTGAGGCTGGATTGTTAAGGATATTCAAGGTTGTGATAGATTTTTAATTTGTAAGGGAATCAGAGGTTATTGGGAAATTGCAGGAAGGTGGTGTTGGTCATTAGATCACCAATGATCTCAATGAATGCTGGAGCAGTTTGGATGGGCATAGAATCATCATAGAATCCCCTACAGTATGGAAACAGGCCCTTCGGCCCAACAAATCCACACCGACCCTTGGAGCATCCCACCCAGACCCATCCCCCTATAATCCACCTAACCTACACATCCCTGAACACTATGGATAATTTAGCACAGCCAATCCACCCTAACCTGCACATCTTTGGACTGCGGAAGGAAACCCACGCAGACATGGGGGAGAATGTGCAAACTCCACACAGACAGTCGCCCGAGGGTGGAATTGAACCCGAGTCCCTGGCGCTGTGAGGCAGAATGGTCTATTTTTGTTCCTATATCTTACAATCTCATGAAGCCTCTGTATTATTGTATAGAGATCAGGAGCATGCATTGGAAAGTGTGTGTGTTACCACAGCAACTCCGAATCCTTGGAGCTGGGTTGTTGGCTCGTTTGACGGTGAGATTGGTACCAAAAGCCCAGGGCTCTAATCCCTGTTCAGGCTGAGCTGGATTGGGGGAGCCCTACCTGTGCTGGAGATGTCCATCCTGGGACCTGCCTTCAGGCAGCAAGCTCAAGATGTCAAACATCAAAAAGAATTGGAGGGTTTAGGAGGAGAACCACTCTCTAACTGACTGTCACAAATCATCCAATCACACAATGAGGAAGTCTGACTTTTCAAATTGCCTCCAGTTTTCCCTGCTCGCCCCACATTTGGATATTTTCTCTTGACTCTCTCTCTATTTTCCTTTTTTGTCAGCTGGTGGGCCTGGGATCCTCTGGAGCAGGAAGTCCTGAGAAGCCGTTTCCTGGAATTAATCTAGAACTGCCAACCGAGAAAACCTGAATCACTCAGAGATTTCTGATGAAGGGTTTAGGCCCGAAACGTCAAGTTTTCCTGCTCCTATGATGCTGCTTGACCTGCTGTGTTCATCCAGCCCCATGCTTGTTATCTCACTCAGAGATGGGGCTGTTGATATTTGGCCACAAGTGACATTCATTCTTTTCTTCCGAGTCAATACTGAGATGGTCTCATCTCATTCCCAAATCCCGGAATCCCGTAACCCTATTCTATTTCTGATATCAGAGCTTTCTAATTTGTGTGTGTGTGTGTGTGTGTGTGGGCGGGCTGTAGCCGTTCAGTTTTATCCTGCTGTCAGAGATATGAACTGAGCAAATTTGGAAAATGACTGCAATTGAACTATATACACAGTGAAAGGTCAAGTCTCCGAATCTGACACTGACACTTTGATGCTGAAACAAGGAGGGAAACATCCTGTGTTTCTCACACTGCAAATGAGCTGAGCACCAGCACTTCACTAAGAGGTTTTGTATAAACAGTTTCATTTCAACTGGAAATATTTCAAAAATAGACAAAAGCATTGAGATAACTGCCCCAGGTTTCCGATTTCACTATAACAATCTTTTACCATTGATGGCAAGTTGCTTTGAAATTATAGTCCGTGATAAAACACATCCTCCAAGCTCAATTCTGTAACTGGGTTCCCGCAAATCTTTGAGACTTCCACAAACTCCCTAAGATAGAGATAACCCCACAGCCGAAGGCCTACTTCAAAGTCAAGCTCAGTCCATACAAAGGGTTTCTGGGAAACTTTAGGTCAAATTTCATGCCCATGTTGGAACTTCCCAATGCAGTAGCCTATTGTCTGGCAATCCCTGGATATCCTGGCCACACAAACCCCTCAGTGCTTCCAGTTTTTCAGAATTATACCAGACCTCACAATAATGCTCAACAATAAGGTGCTTTCTTTTATCTCTATCATTTTGCACAGCGCTTTCACAATATTGTTAACAACTCATGGAGTCATAGAGCTGTACAGCATGGAAATAGTCTCTTCAGTCCAACTTGTCCCTGCTGACCAGATATCCTAAGTTAATCTAGTCCCATTTGCCAGCGTCTGGCCCACATCCCTCTAAACCTTTCCTATTCGTATACTCATCCGTATGCCTTATAAATGTTGGAATTGTACCAGCCTCCGCCACTTCCTCTGGCAACTCGTTCCATACACGCACCACCCTCTGCCCTTAGGTCCCTTTTAAATCTTTGCCCCCTCACCTTAAACCTGTGCCCTGGGGAAAACACCTTGACTATTCACCCATGCCCCCTTATGATTTTATAACCTGCTACAAGGTACATCCAGAGATGTTTGTAATTTCGCAGCACAGGCAGTCAGCTGTGGAAAATCACTGCTCCTCTTCTCAAGCCCCCACATGGACTCCTGCTCTCTCTCTCTTCTGCCATTTTAAAGCACTGTTGTTTTGATTTTTGTTTCCAAAGTTCTAAAACAAAGCAAAAGCTTACAAATCAGTAATTACTGCTCCAATCCCTTGCTGACCCTGAAGAATGACCTGATGATTTTTATAGTCAGGCAAAGAGCCCATCCCAAGCCCCTCAGATTATGGAGGTCCATCCTACACCAGCTGAACTCCTAAGAACCAAGTTCTGGATAAGGGAGAGTTTCTGGTTTTCACTGGGAGCAAGTTTCTGATTCCACATTCACTGACATATGGTCAAATTTCTTCATCTTGCGCTTATCAGGACAAAACAGAGGGACCTAGAGGTGCAGATACATAATTCTTTGAAGTTTGTGTCACAAACAAACAGGCCAATTAAAAAGGTGTTTGGCACGCTTGCCCTCATTGCTCAGTACTTTGAGTACAGGAGTTTGGATGTTATGTTAGGATTGTACAGGACACTGGTGAGGCCTCTCCTGGAATACTGTGTCCAGTTCTGGTTACCCAAATTTTGGAATGATATTATCAAGCTGGAGGGGGTTCAGAAGAAATTTTACCAGGATGTTGCCGGGTATGGAAGGTCTGAGTTATAAAGAAAGGCTGGGTAGGCTGGGACTTTTTTCACTGGAGCGTCAAATGTTGAGAGTCAATCCTTATAGGAGTTTATAAAATCATAAGGGGTACAGATAGAGTTAATGGTAGTTGTCTTTTCCCTAGGATGTGGGATTTCAAGGCTAGGGGCACACATTTAAGGTGAGAGGAGAAAGACTTAAATAAGACATGAGGGGCAAACTTTTTACACAAAGGTGTTTCACGTGTGGAATGATCTTTCTGAGGAAGAGGTGGATGGGTACAATTACATTTAAAAGACATTTAGATAAGTTCATGAATAAGAAAGATTTGGAGGGATATGGGCCAGGAGTAGGCAGGTGGGACTAGTTTAGTTTGGGATTATGTTCGGCACTGTCTGGTTGGACCGAAGGGTCTGTTTCTGTGCTGTGTGACTCCATAACTTCAATTAGCAAGAATGCAAATTCAAGGTTGGGGGTCGGGGAACAAGCATTTATACTGCATGAGAGGAGTGTGCTGATTGGTTGGCAAGTGGGCTGTTATTGGTTGAGGTGATGCTATGGAGAATGCACCCATTGACACTGATTGACAATTAACTGCCAGGCTTTTGTTTAAATTTTAAACTCGTCCCAAAACATTAACACTGCTTATCTCTCCACAGATGCTGCCAGACCTGCTGAGTTTCTCCAGAAATTTCTGTTTTTGCTTTTGAAAGAGAACCAACAAATGCCTGTCACCTATTTTGTTAAAGCCGATCCAGTGCAGGTACATGTTCTCAGGTTTACAGACAACAGGCCCCTGGATATTAAGATAATATTAATAGTCAGTACAGGCTGCACTGTGAGCCTGATTAAAATTCAGAAATTGGCTGTCAGTCCTTTGCTTCACACACTCATGATCATCCAGCAAATATTGTTCAATTGCAGAATCAGATCTAAAGTTAGATACTATGTTGGGAAATTTTGGCAAAGATCTGTAGCTCGGGTTGTGGGTGAGGTTGTTGACTTGCTCGCCGAGCTGGCTTGTTCTCGTTCAGACGTTTTGTCACCGTGCTAGGTGACATCATCAGTGGATCCTCCGATGAAGTGATGTCATTCTACTCCGCTTGGAATTTATACTGTCCAGTCTGTTATGGTGAGTACTGTCATTTCCGGTTTTGTTCTGTATGGGTTTATAGATGGGGTCCAATTCTATGTTTGTTGATTGCATTACAGGTGGAGAACCATGCCTCTAGGAATTCCCATGCGTGTCTAATGTTAGGCTTGGGCTACTATGGTTACCTTGTCCCAGTTAAATTGATGGCCTTCATTGCCTGAGTGTACCGATATTAAGGAGAGTTTGTAGTACCGTTTTGCTGCTAGCTGATGTTCTTGTATTCTGATGGCTAGTTTCCTTCCTGTCTGTCTGGTGTAATGTTTGTGGCAGTCGTTGCATGGTATTTTGTAAACTATCCCATTGGTTCTGCATGTTGTGGGAATGGGGTCTTTAATCCTTGCAAGTGTTTGTTGTAGGGTGGCTGTGGGCTTGTGGGCCCCGTGATTCCCAGTGGCCTTAGGAGTGTTGTTGTCAGTTCCGCTATGTTCCTGGTGTAGGACAGTGTGGCCAGTGTGTTAGGGAGTGCTGTGTCCTCCTGTAGTTGTCTGTTTTGTAGGCATCTGCGGATATTCGTTCATGGTGAACACTTTGTATAGGTGTTCTTCCTCTTTCCTGAACAGTTCTGGAGTGTTGCAGTGTCCTGGCCCATTTATACACTTTGTCTTAATGATCGGATGTACAAACAGATCAACGGTACACCGATGGGGTCAGCCATCTCAGGACTCATCACAGAAGCAGTCATGCAAAGACTAAAACACACCAGCCTCCCCCGCATTCAACCTAAACTGTGGATCCAGTGCATAGATGACATATTTGTCATTATTAAATGCAACAAATTAGAAGAGATCCACCACCTCATCAACAATGTATTCACAGGGATCAAATTCACAAGGGAAGAAGAAAACAACAATCAGCTTCCGTTTCTGGATGTTAAAGTAGAGCGATTGACAAACGGGGAGTTCTAAACATCAGTATACAGAAAAGCAACCCATACGGATCAAATCCGTAACTTCCACAGCGACCACCCCAACGTCCACAAACAAAGCTGCATTAGGACACTATTTAAATGGGCCAGGACACACTGCAGCACTCCAGAACTACGCAGGAAAGAGGAAGAACACTTATACAAGATCCTCGCTTTAAACGGATACCCCACAACCTCATCCACAGATGCCTACAAAACAGACGACAATAGGAGGACACAGTACGATCTAATGCATTGGCCACACTGACCTACATCAAGAACGTATCGGAACTGTATAATGTGAGGATAAATGTGAGGTTATTGGCTTTGTGAGGCAAAGCAGGAAGGCAGATTATTATCTGAATGGTGATAGGTTGTGAAAGGGGAAGGGTGTGCTCATAGACCAGTCTGTGAAGGTAACCATGTAGGTGCAGGAGGCTGGGAGAAGAAGGTAAATGGTATGATGGCCTTCATAGCTAGAGCGTATGAGTACAGGAGCAAAGGTTGTGCATGGCTTTGTTGAGGCCACACCTGGAGTATTGTGTGCAGTTTTTGTCTGCTTTTCTGAGGAAGGATATTCTGGCTGTGGAGGGAGTACCACAAATATTTACCGGACTGATTCCTGGGATGGTGGGAGTGACATGTGCAGGGGGATTGGATCAGTTAGGACTGGAAGAGTTTAGAACAATGAGGGGTTTTTCATAGAAACCTGTAAAGCTCTAATAGGACTAGACAGGCTAAATGTCGGAAGGATGTTCTCGGTGACCAGGGAGTCCGGAACAGGGATGCGGGGTGGGGTTCACAACCTAAGGACACGAGGGTAGGTCATTTAGGACTGAGATGAGGGGAAATGTCTTCATCCAGATAGTGGTGAACCTGTGGAATTCATTCCCACAGAAAGCGGTTGAGGCCCAAACATTGAAAATCTTAAAGAAGGAATTAGATACAGCTCTTCAGGCTAAAGCGATCAGGTGGAAAAATTGAGAGCAGGAGACTGAGCGGGATGACCAGCATTGATCATATTGAATGGTGGAGCAGGTTCGAAGGGCCGAATGGACTACTCCTGCTCCTCGTTTCCATGTTCCTATGTATCAGTCACTACTGTCATACAGAGGTGTAGCTCTTCTGAGATTTGAAATTTCCAATTTTTATTGGGAGTAACCTGACCCGGCTGTGAGACACATTCTTTCAGAGCAGAACTCCAGCTTCTGACTTCCCTCCCACATTACAACGTGCTTCTGGTAAATGACAGATCAGATTACGGACATGTCTATACACTTCAATATTGTGAGATACTCTTTAATTTGTCACCGCTAATTGCCTCAATGAACAGTAGATCTGTTCTCACCAGCGAGTGGGTAAACCTCGAAATGTTCTCTCCCAGACAAAACTTAGATTTGCAAAGCCCAAGTCTGTAATTTGGTTGCTGTAGGCTTTCACATTCCAACAGGCCAACAATACATTTTTATAAACTCACGCTCACTGTGTTCACTGAAACTATGAGGATGATCTAAGCATTAATTACAGTGAAAGGATAGGGTTGTAGAGACTGTGACAAGGTCAGCCAGGTGGCCCCCATAGAATAGGAGTTCCTTGTTTGGGGCTGTTAACCTGGCCCAATCAGGGAGCCCTGACTGACAGATATAAACAGGAGGGTCAGGGGTTCTGTTCACTCTGACAGCTGGCTCTGAGGGAGCTGGATCTGTGTTAAGGTCACTCCACGTGTAAATAAAGGGTGACTTGGTGACGGGATACCATCCTCTGTGGACTTATTTTAGAGATGAAGTAGGATATTTGAAAAAATAATGAACGCAAAGTACTGGAGAAACTCAGCAGCCTCTGTGAAGAGATTTCTAAGCTGTTCTTGTAGTCACTGTATTTCCATAGCTAGTCCAGTTCAGTTTCTGGCCAATGGTAACCCCCAGGATGTTGATGGTGGGCAAATGTAGCCATGGTGACAACAAGGGATGATAGTTGGAGTCTCTCTTGGCAGAGACAGTTATTGCCTCATTAAAAACCTGCTTTTCACCAGCAT
>JAHRHZ010000277.1:13979489-14017948 GCA_024137785.1 Ginglymostoma cirratum | reverse complement strand
ATCCAGCCCCATGCTTGTTAAATAGGTCTCCAGTACCTGACTTCCTTTCCTCTGTAAACATTATCACAAAACTTTCTCTTGTGGCTTACAACTCTTCCAATTTTAACTACTTTCCGTTTCTTTTCTCTAGACATGAAGACTTTTTATTATTTGGACATAATGGTTGGGACCCGAGTTACAAAGCTCTCCTTTGATTTGATTAAAAGGTCAGCTGGAAACAGTCTGTTTTCCAACTGAGTACATTTCAACTCTCCAATCCAGGCACGGTACCACTTGACAAGTGAAAAAAGCCCAGAGTCCAGGGAGACACAATCCCAGGCACAAACAAATCACTGAGACCTTTTTAATCTGTTCGTGGGTAGCTCCTTTCATTCATTCATTCATGGGAAGTTGGGCATCGCTGGCTGAGGCCAGCATTTACTGTCCATCCCTTATTGTCCTTGAACTGAGAGGCTCACTTGGGTCATTTCAAAGGGTTGCTCGGAGTCAACCACATTGCTGTGGGTCTGGAGTCACACGTAGGCCAGACCCGGTAAGGATGGCAGATTTCCTTCCCTAAAGGGTGTTAGTGAACCAGATGGTTTCATGGTCATCACGAGTCTAACTTTTCATTGTAGATTTTTACTGAATTCAAACTTCACCATCTTCTGCAGTGGTGTTCAAGCCCACGTCCCAGTTGCACCACATATCTGGATTATTGGTCCAATGACGTTCCCACTACACCAAAGCCTCCCCTGGTCTCACCAAGCCACTGCCAGGGAAGAGGTAGGCTTAAGGAGAACCAGAGAGGGAGTTAGAGAGGTGCAGAGGGCGAAGGAGGGAATTTCAGATCTTGCTGCATCTGGCAGCTGAAGGCGGAGAGATTAAAGTCGGAGAGTGCCAAGATTCCAGAGTCGGAGGAGCGCAGAGATCAGGGAGGGTAATGGGGCTGGGGGAGATGAGAGAGAGCTAAGGAGGGGGGAAGCCATGGAGGAGACCAAGAATGTTAAAACTGAAGTGTCACTGGGCTGGGAGTCAATGCAGATGAGCACGCAGGGAGGGTGATGAGTGAACGGCACTTGATGCATTTTCAGAACAGAACAGAGCAATGTTCCATTTCCCAATGCTAATTGCCCCAGTTTGCAGTGAGCTGAGAACACAACAAAAATAAGCGTAAGGCGATAGGTCTGTAAAGACAGGTGCTTCTCTCAGACAATGTCACTGATCCGGATAATGGTCTACATCGATAGTCTACAATGGATGAAACACAGAGTGAGACATCAGAGTGTTGACTGGCAGGAAGGCTATGGAAAAAGAGATAAGCAATTATTTTTGAAGATCTTGAAGCCTGTTTGATTGCAGCAATGTGCCTTTTGTTGCATTATCTCCTCATCTTGTTTCACTGACATTGACAAAACAATACCGTGATGATATTGTTTGTCAAAGGTTCTCTTTAGCATGGCTGAAAGTGGCTCAGATGGGATCCTGGCTGGTTAATGGCTTGCACAAGGTCACAGGGAACGGAAATCGTGGTCCAGCAAAAACACAGCCATGTCATTCGTTACAAACAACTTCAGTCACTTGGCCAGCAGGCCAGCTCCAAAAGTTAACACAAGTTCCAAACCTTGTCCCTTTCCCCTCCTGAGGGAGAAATACACTTCATGATTCTCAGAAAACGTTCCAAGATGACGGCGGAATAGGGGAACTGAGTCCAGGGGCTTGACCACTCCTGTCGGCTTTCTTTCCCGTACTTTTCTTTTTCCTTTAGCTTTTTGTCGGTTTTCTTTATTCTCTTTGCTTTCTTTTCTTCAAGGCCTGCAGAGAGGCAGGTGAAGGAGGAAGCCTCCAGCTATACCAGGATGAGACGGCACCCCAGCCCAGCATCTCCCGGCAAGTGAGGAGCAGCTCCCAGGCCAAATCCCCCCAATCCAACTGGCAGGCTAGGCCGAGGCTCCAGGTCCATGGCTAGGCCTGCGCACATGAAGGAGGGGAAATGGACGTCTCTGCAGAGTGTGGCGGTCTCCTAGCGTGGAGGTTTTGTTCTGGTGTGGAGGTCTGGTTGCCATGCGCAGGTCCTCTCTGTTTTCGGCTTCGAGGATTTCTAGCGGCTCGGAATGGTGTTCTCATCCAGGAGTGGTGGTCTTGGCCTGGAATGGTGATTTCATCCCAGCTACATCTTCAGATTATTCCATCTTTCCTTAGAGATAGTAGGAACTGCAGATGCTGGAGCATCTGAGATAACATGGTGTAGAGCTGAATGAACACAGCAGGCCAAGCAGCATCAGAGGAGCAGGAAAGCTGACATTTCGGGCCTAGACCCTTCTTCTGAAGAAGGGTCTAGGCCAGAAACGTCAGCCTTCCTGATCCTCTGATGCTGCTTGGCCTGCTGAGTTCATCCAGCTCTACACCTTGTTATCTCCATCTTTCCTTAACCAGCTTTCCCCGAGCCCAGGAGCCATTAATTGAACTCTGATGGACATTTGGCTTCATTTTAATTTTTTAATTTATGACTACCTATGACTTCTGTCATTGATGAAGGTGCTGCGGTGGGACGACTTATAAAACATTTCACTGTATTTTTCATGTAAAAGTACACATGACAATAAATTTCTCTTCAAATCTGTTCTATAAACGGGTCACTGAACATGGCAGTGTGGTTAAGTTAGTCTCGGGGAAGAGAAGTATTGGGTGGAATTCTTTTCCAGAGTCTGAACGTTGTTGAGAAAATTGGAGGACTATGGTGAGAATAGAAAATTATTTTAAATGTTAGAAAATAGAGTCGGATTGTCCTCTCAAGGTTTTAACAGTGAGATAGGAATCTTGCTAATAAGCAGCTAGGGGTTAATCTGCAGGCATTAACATTTCATCATTACCCCATCTCATCTCATTTTGTGCAGTGTACTATTCTCTGCAGATACTGGTGACAAATTCAACACTAATCCCTGAATTGCATATCTAAGTAGTTACCAGGTGAGGGCAGATCACTACTGCATTCTCCTGGCCTTGGTGTTGGTCAGCAACTCCTCTCTTCTCAGGGAGCACTCAGCGACTACCTGCAACCTCCATCCATACCAGACAAGCACCAGCCTCACCCCATCGCCATGGCACACCTCTCACTCACTTATAAAACTGCTCCGCTCCTCCACCCTGCCCTGTGGGGCCCACTAGCACCTTCCTCAGCAATGCCGCTGCCAGGGCACTTTTGGACAGGCACCCACCTCCTCCAGCAGAACAGGGTCCGCCAGGGGCTCCTCACTCGCTCCCTCACTCACAGCATTCTCTGTCCTGCTTCTCAGCTCAGTGTCACTTCGTTCTGAATCCCAGCATTCCCTCTCAGTGCCTCAGTCATGCCCTGCCTTTCAGCCACAGACACAGCCTGTCCCTGTCCTCAGTCACCAGGTTCATGTATGGCACAGCGCTACATCAATGTCAATCTCCATCTCCGCCATCCAGCCTCCAAACAAACGTGTTGCAGTGGAAAAGCCCCCTCTGGCTGTGGAGGACAGTGCAAGGACAAGGGGTTATTGGTTAGGATCTACCTCCAAAGGGGTGAGTGGTCAAGGTTTATTTTTATTCATTCACAGGATGAGGTCATCACTAGGCCAGCATTCATTGCCCAGAGGGCAGTTAAGAGTCAATCGCATCGCTGGGGGTCTGGGGTACCTTGTAGGCCACAGCCAGGTATGGGTGGAAGTTTCCTTCCCTCTAGGGCATTAGTGAACCAGATGGGCTTTTCCCCTGACAATCGGCAATGCTTCACAGTAATCATTAGATTCTTAATTCCAGCATTTTTGATTGAATTCTAATTGCACTGTGGTGGGATTCAAACCTGGGCCCCTATTCTTATGCCCTGGTTGCTCCCAAGAAGCCGCTGGACCTCTCTGTGAAATCTCGCAATTTTCACCCAGTAGCGTTCCCAATGGTTCAGATCACACTGCGCCAGCTTGTTTACCCTGTGATATTGCAGCCTGGGCAAGAGGGCTGAGCCAACAGAGCCGGCATTGACCTCCATGGGGCAGGGGCACTGCGGGCTCTACACACATCACATTGAGAACGCTAGATCACAAACCCAGCTGACCTCAGGAAAAGCACCATTGCACGGGGGAGGCAGCTCTCTCATCTCAGAGAGGGCGAGGGGAGAGGTTTAATATGAGGGTCACAGTGCATTAGGTGAGGGGAGAGGAGCAGAACTCTACAGATCTGCTTTAGTACCAGTGTACGTACATGAAGATAACTTTTTTTGGACAAAGCATATTTTTGCAATAACATTGGGAAGGAGAGTCCTTCATGATACCCTCAGCCAGTGATGGAATTGAACCCATACTGTTGGCATCACTTGGCATTGTAAACCTGCCAATGGAGCTAATTGACATGCATTGGTACACAGCTGATCTGATAATCGTCTACTTCATTAACCTACCTTTCCCACATAACCACTGATCCCTTTACTGATCGAAAATCTCTCTATGTCAGCCTTTATGACCCAGCCTCGACAACCATCTTTGTTTTTTAATTCATTCGCAGGATGAGGGCGTCACTGGCTCGGGCAGCATTTATTTCCCATCCCTAATTGCCTAGAGGGCAGTTAAGAGTCAACCACATTGCTGTGGGTCTGGAGTCACGTGTAGGCCAGACCAGGTAAGGATGGCAAATATCCTTCCCCCTCCAAAGGACATTAGTGAACCAGATTGTTTCTTTCCCCTGACAGTCAGCAATAGTTTCATGGTCATCACTCTTAATTCCAGATTATTATTGAATTCAAATTTCACCATCTTCCATAGCGGGATTCGAACCCAGGTCCCCAGAACACCACCAGGGTCTCTGGATTAATAGTGTAGCGGTAATAGCACGGGACCATCGCCTAGCCATTATGGAAAGAATTCCACAGATTCACTGCCCTCGGAAAGAAGGTCCTCCCCAGTTGTTGAAGGAGGAGGTGCTGGGGATGTTTGTAGTGAGACAGCCCAGAGCTTCTCCAGACTGGCTCCACGCTCCTCTTCCTCAGCCTGTCCTCTCCGAGGGCAGGGGAGGCACCTAAGCAGGGGGCCACTGGAGGGGTTGGGAGCTGCTTGGGGGTCCTGACAGGAGACTTTTGGGGTTTTTCTCCTCTAGCTGGGTCCCTGCTGATACCACCCTGTCTCCCCTGAGAGGCAGGGGTTCCATGCAGGGGGGGTGGTGGAGATTGGTGGGCTGGAGGGAGGGAGGGGTTTACTCCTCCACCCTTCAATCCAGTTTCCCGAGTGTCTCTGGGAAACCTGCCGGTTTCTCCCTGTGTCCCCATGTGGCATTCCCACACAGCTATGCTTGGCCGACACCATAGGGTCCTTTCCTACCGTCGGGGGTGGGGTTGACACGGCTGATCAAGTGCCTGGTCTCTGACGGTCCTCCGAGTGCCATCTCCTGGGGGCATGACCCCCTCTACCAGCTGTGGAGACATTGGCAGCAACGTGCTCACCAGAAGCTGCTCCTATGCCTAGTCCAGAGAGAGGTCCAACCATCTGTTGCCATGGAGTCTTCTGGCAGTCCCAGGAACGGCCCTGTCCAAGATCTCCAGATCCTTGTTGGTGAAGCTGTGTGCCAACCTGCCTCTGAAAGTCATGTTGGTTCAATTGCACACCGGGGCAGCTCCCAGCTCACAGAATTTGAAACGAACAGAGCTGGGCACCCACAGTCTTTTATCAGAACAACATTCCCTATTTCAACCTCATGTAATATAGTATTAGTCCTCCCCATTTTATTCCTACATATGTCCTCATAGTGCTGCAACAAGCTTTTCCATTCAGTTCTCCATTCCTAAGACAGACAGCTCACTATCCAATCCCATTTTCCAAGGACTTTCTCATTGTTTAACTTATTTTGAGGCACATTAAAATGCAAATCATCTGGATTTGATTCCTCACTTGGAAAAGCAGTAACTAATACCTGGTTCCCCAGCTCCCTGTCCCTGTCATAGTAAGGTTTCAGCATATTCACATGACATACCCAAAAAAAGTATTTTCCTTTCTGGCATCTTTCCCAGATAAATCACCTGACTCAACTTCTTCTCAGTCTGATAGGGACCACTAAACCTTGCTGTGAAAGGATCTCCTACCACTTGTAACAGCACCAACACATTATCCCCATGGACAAATTCATGAATTTTAGATTTCTCATCTGCTGTGCCACCTTCAGATGTTGTCTAGCTAATTCACCTACTTTGTTTAATCTTACTGTCACCTCTGATATATAATAGAACTGTGAGATCTCTGACTAAGGAGTGATTAACTTTTCCTTAATTAATTTTAAAGTCCCTTCTACTTCCTGTCCAAATATCAACTCAAATGGAGTAAACGGAGTTGATTCATTTGGAGCATCTCTAATGGAAAACAATTTAAATGGGATACCTTTATCCTAATCATTTGGGTAACCCTGGCAGTAAGCCCTCAGCATGCTCTTTAGGGTCTGATGCCAGCTTTCCAATGCCTGGCATGCACTTGAATTTAAGGTGTTGGATGCCTAAACTACCCTTGACCTTCTTAAGTAGTTTGGCAGTAAAATTGGACCCTTGGTCTGACTGAATCTCTCTGGGTAGTCCATAAAGGGTAAAGAAGGCAAGCAACTCCTCCACAACCTTTTTTTGCCTTGACATTCCATAATGGAATTGTCTCCAGGAATCTGATGGACACATAGACTATGGGTAGCAAATATTGGTTCCCACTTTTGGTTTTAGGACCTACAAAATCGATCATAACCCACGTGAAATGTTCTTCAAATGCAGGAATTGGCATCAAAGGCATTGGTTTTATTACAGCCTGTGGCTTTCCTACCATCTGACACATATGACAGGTACCGCAATGTTCAACCACACCCTTATGTAATCCAGGCCAATAGAAGTGCTTTTGTAATTTAGCCTGAGTCTTCCTCACTCCTAGGTGACGTCCTACCGGTAATCTATGTACAACCCACGATACTTCCCGTCAGTGTGTTACCAGTAACACAATCTGGCGAACTTCCACTCATTTCTCCTCTGCACTAAACTCCCAAGGTCTCCATTTTCACCTTAGGATTCTATCCTTAAGATAACATTCAGGAATACGTTCTAATTCCTTTTCCGAGCAGGATCTATGATATAAACTTTATTGTCTCATCATTTTGTTGTAACTCCACTAATCTTTCAGAACTGAACACCTCTGCCTGCTCCTCCATCTGCTTAGGTTCTTACACAGGGGAACACTAAATCTCTCTCCATTTATTCCACAGATTAACACTCTCATGGGTAACATTTCAGAAGGAGTGCAAATACTTTCATCTGTTGCAATTAGAGGCTGGTTAGCTCCTGTATCTCTCAATATTTTAACTTCTTCACCTTCTCCCCTGTTCTTCCTGAGTAAACCTTACCCACACAGGTGATGTCTTTGAAGAGATTGGGCACTGTGTCACTATCCATCCCATGACTAGGCTGTGCACTTCCTGCAGCTCCTTGACTTCTTTTGGGATTTCCTTCACTACCTCAACTAATCCTACTGGTTCAGCATCTTTTACCACATCCTTTTTCCCAGTGCCTATTTTAGACCACTGGCACAGTGACTTTATGTGCCCCATTCCACTACAGCGAAAACACCTGAGACCTTTCACCTCCTTTCCACCCTTTTGGGTTTCTTTTTGCACATGTGGTAAACTGTTCCCGGTGTGATCTACTTTTTGTTTTTAGTTGAATGATGTCCGTCCTTCCCAATTTCTATCCCTCACGGAACGAAATTGCTGTCGGAAGCTGGATTTCGATTTGTGCACTAATGCGTATTCTTTCGCCTTTTCTGCAGCTCACTTCTCACTGTCTGAACTTTCTATCACTTAACAGAGTTCTGATCATTTCTGGAAGTGAGTTTTTAAACTTCTCCAGCAGAATAATCTCTCTAGGATCCTCATACGTCTTTTCTATTTTTAATGCTCTCACCCAACTATTGAAGTTGCTATGTTTAACTCTTTCAAACTTGACATAATTCTGATCTGGTTCCTTCCTCATAATTCTGAACTGTTGTCTATATGTTTCTGGTACCAATTTGTAGGCGCTCAAAATAGCCTGTTTAACATCTTCGTAATCTCTTGACGCCTCCCCTGACAGCACTGCAAACACCTCACTAGCTCTGCATACCAACTTGGTCTGAATTAACATTACTCACACAGTCTCTAGTCAGTTCATCTGCATAGTTAGTTTCTCAAAGGAAATTAAAAAGGTTTCTACATCATTTTCATTGAATTTTGGTAATGTTTTGACATTTGTATAGATCCCGATCAGGTCTTTGGCTATAATGGGTCTGCTCATCGTCACTCTCCTCCTCACTAAACCTATCTTCAACCTTCAATTCCATCTTTTTACATCAGCTATCCTGTTTAGTTGACAACTTCCAAAATTCAATCTCTGTCTCTTTCTTCCTCTCTTCTCTCTCTTTATCCCTTTCTTCTCTCTGTTTTTCTTTTATTCAGTCAGAGCAATTCTTTCCTTCGCTTTTTCCGCTGATTTTAACTGTAATTTGAACTGCTTCAGTTCCTTTTTTCCCCTCTTCTGCCCTGGCTTTTCTTTCCTTTTCTTTATCTCTTAACTCTAATTGTCTAATTTTCAATTTAAATTTTTCTACCTCCACTGCACTTGCCTGTTTCTCTGATATACCTAAATGCTTGACCAACTCCATTAAACTTCAGAGATAGCAGGAACTGCCGATGCTGGAGAATCTGAGATAACAAAGTGTAGAGCTGGATGAACACAGCAGGCCAAGCTGCTTGATCTGCTGTGTTCATCCAGCTCTACAGTCCATTAAATTTCAACTTTCTGCTTATCTCTAGTTAAACCCAATTCTAACCTGTTTGCTAAGTCTAAAAGTATATCCTTCCTCTGTTTTTCTAAACTTCCTTGGCAAATTTGGGAAGCATCTTCAAACCCCAGAACTTCTTTAACAATGTTCAGAGCCATTTCCCTCACTTTTGATTTAACCAACGACAAATAATTGGAATTAAACAGATTTTTCTCACCTACATTTTATTTAAAGATCTAGAACACTAATCACCAAACCTGTTTAAATCTGTCCAAATCCATTCAGATCTTCTCAGATCCTGTACACAAAGAGGCTA
This sequence comes from Ginglymostoma cirratum, assembly GCA_024137785.1. Classification (NCBI taxonomy): domain Eukaryota; kingdom Metazoa; phylum Chordata; class Chondrichthyes; order Orectolobiformes; family Ginglymostomatidae; genus Ginglymostoma; species Ginglymostoma cirratum. Next base: position 14,008,864 of record JAHRHZ010000277.1, on the reverse strand, counting down.
GATCACGGACTTAAGCCCCCAAACTGTTATGGAGAAAGGGAGGTTAAATGAAAGAAAATTTCTGATATTCACTTCATAAGAATCAAGTAGCAATTTATTTATTTAACCCTAACAGTGAACAAATTAACAGAACTACTAACAATCTGAGCAATTCCCCTCTAGCTCCTAACTATTCCCTACCTGGACAAAATTCTACTGGTATGCTATTCCAATAAACACAAGTCCTACTTATGTAACCCAAGTAGTAAGGAAAAAAGAATAAATTAAAACTTAATCTCTCAAAGTCCACACAGAATGTATCTTCCGGAATGCTCTGCCTTCTTCACTGTCTGTCCAGTTATAAACGTCTTCCTTCCACTGATCCTGCTGTCAGGGACGACATAATAGGAACTGCAGATGCTGGAGAATCTGAGATAACAAGGTGTGGAGCTGGATGAACACAGCAGGCCAAGCAGCATCAGAAGAGCAGGAAAGCTTGACGTTTCGGGCCTGGACCCTTCTTCAGAAATGGGGGAGGGGAAGGGGGTTCTGAAATAAATAGGGAGAGAGGGGGAGGCGGATAGAAGATGGATAGAGGAGAAGATAGGTGGAGAGGAGACAGACAAGTCAAGGAGGCTGGGATGGAGCCTGTAAAGGTGAGTGTAGGTGGGGAGTTAAGGAGGAGGTAAGTCAGTCCAGGGAGGACAGACAGGTCAAGGGGGCGGGATGAGGCTAGTAGGTAGGAGATGGGGGTGGGGCTTGAGGTGGGAGGAGGGGATAGGTGAGAGGAAGGACAGGTTAGGGAGCTGGGGACAAGCTGGGCGGGTTTTGGGATGCGGTTGGGGGAGGGGAGATTTTGAAGCTTGTGAAGTCCACATTGATACCATTGGGCTGCAGGGTTTCCAAGCGGAATATGAGTTACTGTTCCTGCAACCTTCGGATGGCATCGACGGCAAAATGCCATCCCCTACTTCCAATTCCTTCGCCTCCGCTGTAAATGCTCCCAGGATGAGGCATCCCACTCCCGTACATCTCAGATGTCCTCGTTTTTCAAGGACCGCAACTTCCCCACAACAGTGGTTGAGAACACCCCCGACCGTGTCTCCCGCATTTCCCGCAACTCATCCCTCACACCCCGTCCCCTCAATAACAACCAAAACAGAATCCCCCTCGTCCTCACGTACCACCCCACCAACCTCCGGATCTAATGCATCATCCTCTGACACTTTCGCCATTTGCAATCTGACCAAAGACATTTTTCCCTCCCCACCCTATCTGTTTTCCAGGGGGACCACTCTCTCCGTGACTCCCTTGTCCACCCCACACTCCCCTCCAGCCCTACCACATCCAGCACTTTTCCCTGCAACCGCAGGAAGTGCTACACCTGCCCCCACACCTCCTCCCTCACCCCAATCCCAGGCCCCAAGAAGACTTTCCACATCAAGCAGATGTTCACCTGCACATCTGCCAATGTGGTATACTGCATCCGCTGTACCCGTTGTGGCCTCCTCTACATCGGAGAAACCAAGCACAGGCTTGGGGACCGCTTTGCAGAACACCTGCGCTCAGTTCGCAACAAACAACTGCACCTCCCAGTCGCGAACCATTTCAACTCCCCCTCCCATTCCTCAGACGACATGTCCATCCTGGGCCTCCTGCAGTGCCACAGTGATGCCACCCGAAGGCTGCAGGAACAGCAACTCTTATTCCGCTTGGGAACCCTGCAGCCCAATAGTATCAATGTGGATTTCACAAGCTTCAAAATCTCCCCTCCCCCAACCGCATCCCAAAACCAGCCCAGCTCATCTCCACCTCCCTAACCTGTTTTTCCTCTCACCTATCCCCTCCTCCCACCTCAAGCCCCACCCCCATCTCCTACCTACTAGCCTCATCCCGCCCCCTTGACCTGTCTGTCCTCCCTGGACTGACCTATCACCTCCCTAGCTCCCCACCTACACTCACCTTTACTGGCTCCATCCCCGCCTCTTTGACTTGTCTGTCTCCTCTCCACCTATCCTCTCCTCTATCCATCTTCTATCCACCTCCCCCTCTCTCCCTATTTATTTCAGAACTCTCTTCCCCTCCCCCATTTCTGAAGAAGGGTCTAGGCCCGAAACGTCAGCCTTCCTGCACCTCTGATGCTGCTTGGCCTGCTGTGTTCATCCAGCTCTACACTTTGTTATCTGCTGTAAGGGAAGTTCTCTCTGTGGAGACACTTATGTTGAAGTGCTGTAGTAGCTTTTATGAATAAGATGGTGCTTTCGTAGCAAGCCTAGTGATTTCTTGTGAGATCAATGTGATTGACTCTCAACTGCCCTCTGGGCAATTAGGGATGGGCAATGAATGCTGGCCTAACCATCAACACCCTTATCCTGTAAACGAATAACAAAATTAGCTCCATTTATAAATTCCTTAACTTTTGATATCCTTTCCCAACAAAAATCTACCATTCCTGAATAAGTACCTTCAATAGACACAAAATTAGAAATTGCTGGAAAAGCTCAGCAGCTTTGGCAGTACCTGTGGGCAGAAATCTGAGTTAACATTTTGGGTCAAGTGACCCTTCCTCAGAACATTCAATAGATCTCGTCCGACATTTATTCCTGCCGTCGCTCTGCCCTGATTTTAAAAATATCATCTTCATGTTCACATCCCTCCCCAGCTTGCCCCTCCCTATCTCTGTAACCTGCTCAGGATCCTCTGAGATCTCTGCAATCCTCAAGTTCTTTCTGGCCTGTTCCACCTCACTCCACCATCAGCAGCTGTTCCTTTCAGTTCCCAGGGCCAGGAATTTTTTCCTTAAATCTTCACGTTCCCTACCCCCTCCATTGATCAGTTAAACCCACCCCATAGGATGGCTTGGTAACAAATCTCATTTTGCGGATGTTCCTGTGAAATGCTTTGGGACTTCCAATACCATTTCAGAATTCCAGCATCAGTCGTATTTTGCTTTTGCATCAGAATTCACCATCGTTTCTTCAGGTACGTGCCAATATTTGCAGGAAGCCCTTGGGAATGTGTGGGAGAAGTGACCGAATTCACCAGGAGCCTGGTGGATTAGGTGCTGGATGTTGATAAAACATTGAATCAACGTTTCAGATCACAAGATGACCAGACGATTAGATTGGGTGGACAGTGAGAGCCTTTTTCCTCGGATGGTAATGGCTAGCACGAGGGGGCATAGCTTTAAATTGAGGGGTGATAGATATAGGACAGATGTCAGAGGTAGGTTCTTTACTCAGAGAGTAGTAAGGGCATGGAATGCCTTATCTGCAGCAGTTGTAGACTTGCCAACTTTAAGGGCTTTTAAGTTGTCGTTGGATAAACATATGGATGATAATGGAATAGTGTAGGTTAGATGGGCTTCAGATTGGTTTCATAGGTCGGCGCAACATCGAGGGCCGAAGGGCCTGTACTGCGCTGTAATGTTCTATGTTCTATTACCTCTTGCATCCTGCTTCTCAGCTTTGTATACTGGAGAGCCTCACACACTCCCATTAGCAAACTAGATGCCGGTCCGTTTTAGTTTGAAGAACACTGAAATGGATTCCACTCTAAAGCTAATGGAACAATTAGGAACAATGGAAAAGACTGTGGTCTCGCCTTGGAGACTCCAAAAGTGGAGCCTCCTCTAGGTCAATGAGTTAATGCTTTTCCTTTCTCCAGTAACCGAATGTTTTTGACTCTAAATAGGAGAAGGAGGAAGTTAGATCACTTTGGTCCTAATTAGACAATGTCACCATCAACCTAGTTTACATTGGAAAACTGCCCAGTAAAACATTACCATGCTAAAATGCACTGCTTTCATTATACATATCTATACTTGTTACAGGAATTTTTCGGTAATCTGCCCATCTCTATTTCTGATCATTTACAGTCTGGTATAAAATCGCTCAGAAGGCTAATTGCCAGCAGACAATTCCAATTAGACAGACACTCTTTGACTGCCAGCTTATGAGCGCTCTTGTCGTAGTGACCCTACCTCTGACGCGGGAGGCCCAGGTCCAGGTCCCACTTGCTCCTGAGGTGTGCAACAGTGTCTCTGGACACATTGATTGCCAACCAGCTATTAGCTCTGACGCTAGCTCCAAGTGTTGCTTTCCTTATGAATAGTTAACTTTTTATTCCAGTTATTAAACTGTATCCATTTTATTCACAATGATTACTTTCAATATCATGGTTCTGTAGCAGGATGGTAAGTATGATAGGAATGGACAATTATCAGCTTAGAGGCCTCGTGTGTCGGACAACTGGAGCCATGGCCTATTGGGCCAGTGCCAGGAGATCTGCCAATTCAGCCGAGTCCATTCACTGGCCATATTTGAGAATTACAGTGAGCATGGTGATTATCTTTAATATAGTTCGGCTATAGTCACCAATAATGATGCATATCTCCCTCCACCAACGCGTGAAAGGACAGCTCAATAACGAAAATAGCTCCTGGGTTTCCATCTGCATCTTTTTAAAAAAATTTACTCAGAGGACCTGGGTGTCGCTGGCCGGGCCAGCATTTATTGCCCATCCCAAGTTGATAAGGTGATGGTGAGCTGCCTTCTTGAACCGCTGCTGTGGGTCGACCCACAATGCCCTTAGGGAGGGAATTCCAGGATTTTGACCCAGTGACAGTGAAGGAACGGCGATATATTTCCAAGTCTGGATGGTGTGTGGCTTGAAAGGGAACTTGCAGGGGGTGGTATTCCCATGTATCTGCTGCCCCTTGTCCTTCCAGATGGAAGTGGTTGTGGGTTTGGAAGGTGCTGTCTGAGGATCGTTGGTGAATTTCTGCAGTGCATCTTGTAGATGGTACACACTGCTGCTACTGAGCATTAGTGGTGGAGGGAGTGGATGCTTGTGGATGTGGTGCCAATCAAGCGGGCTGTTTTGTCCTGGATGGTGCCAAGCTTCTTGACTGTTGTTGGGGCTGCACCCAACCAGGCAAGTGGGGAGTATTCCATCACACTCCTGATTTGAGTCTTGTAGATGGTGGACAGGCTTTTGGGAGTCAGGAGATAAGTTACTCTCCGCAGTATTCCTAGCCTCCGACATGGCCTTTAGTCACTGTGTTTATTTGGTCAGTACAGTCAATGGCAGCCTGCAGGATGTTGATAGTGGGGGATTCAGTGATGGTGACACCATTGAATGTCAAGGGACGGTGGTTAGATTGTCCCTTATTGGTGATGGTCATAGCCCGGCAATTGTGTGGCACAAATGTTACTTGCCACTTATGAGCCCAAGCCTGGATATTGTCCTGATCTTGTTCAACTGGGGACAGGGACTGCTTCAGTATGTGAGGAGTCGTCAATGGAGCTGAACATTGTGCACTCATCAAAGGCCAGGTGAGACTGGATTTAGTACATTATCTGAAAGATGGCATCTCTGACAGTGCAGCACTCCCTCGGGTTGTAATACAGTGACAGCCCAGGTTCTGGCTTCAAATCTCTGAAATGGAACTTGATGTTCAACATCTGCCTTGTGCAGGGAATTAAGGCATATGGCTTCTAACTGCACATTTAATCTCAGCGAGAACATTAGGAAAAACATTGTGTTTTATGGTTGTGAAATGTGTGAAAAATTAGCTTAAATTTCGCAGCAAATTGTCACATATTGCCGGGAAGTTATTCCAGTGCCTTTCCATTGAGATATTGCTGGGAATTCTGTACAAGTGCTACAGTCAGAAGCTGTTAATTAAGCAGAAAGCTATTTAAGGTTATGGGTGGATCTGATCCTTGCAGTACATTCTGATATTCCTAAGAGCCAAATGAATGCCTCACTTAACCCTATCGCAACACTATTTGGCATAAATTATTGGCAACAATTACGTTGCATTGTCTCACAGTTGTGCACATGTGCACAGCATTGAGTGAGGACATCCTTGATGACAATGCTGAGTCAAATAGAAAGATGATAGAAAGCTGAATCAAAAGCAATATTAGGATAGTATAATATGATTATAAGAGGACAAAGGTGGCTGATAAGATTAGTTTCACTTGTCAAAGCCAAATTGATGGGTTAAACACACTTTCCTCCCTTAGTTCTAAAGATTCTGTGAGAGTTTGTGTAGTTACTTGAAGAGAAAGACTTGCATTTATATATCACCTTTCACGACCTCAGGACACCCTGAAGTACTGTGCAGCCAATGATACATAGGCACTGTCACCATGCATGAAAAGTCACAGCCAATCAGCAGCCAAAGGGATCCCAGGAACAACAGTTGAGACAAATGGTCAGAGAATGTGTTTGATTTTTAGAGTGATTGTTGTTTGAAGGATAAATGTTGGGTAGGACCTCCGAGGGAATTCCATGTTCCTTCTTCCAGAGATTACCATGGGAGAGGTCAGACAGAGGGTTTAATTCTTCATCTAGAAGGCAGGGCCTTTGACACTGTAGCCCCCCTTCAGTACTGGCACTAAAATTTACATTTTGAGCTCAACTTGCCAGGGTGAGGATTGAACTCTCAAGCCAATGATTAAACAGTAAGAGTGCTTCCCACTGAGCCATAACTGGGATGTGAAGCCACAATCCAAACTTACAAATCACATCACTTTAAGGCAATGGACCAACAGGAAATATTACCGAACTTGGGTCATCACAATTTCCCTACTAATTGCCAGGAAGGGTCACTGCAATGATTAGTTTGGGAAATAGGGTTGGAATAACAAAAATGAAGAGATATGGATGACTATTTTTTTTTCACTTGATTTGTAAGAGCACAGTATGGCCATTCAGCCCCTTGAGCCCATTCTGCCATCCTAGATAGAATCCTAATGTCATACAGCATGGAAACAGACCCTTCAGTCCAACTAGTCCATGCCCATCCCAAACTAAACTAGTCCCACCTGGCTCCGCTTGGCCCATATCCCTCCAAACATTTCTTATTCATGAACTTATCTAAATGTCTTTTAAACGTTGTAACTGTACCCACATCCACCACTTCCTCTGGAAGTTCATTCCATACACAAACCACCCACTGTGTGAAAAAGTTGCCTCTCATGCCTTTTTAAAATCTTCCTCCCCTCACCTTAAAAATATGCCCCCTCGTCTTGAAGTCCCACACTCTTGGGAAAAGGCACCTGCCATTCTCCTTATCCATGCCTGCCATGATTTTATAAACCTCTATAAGGTGACCCCTCAACCTCCTCCAGTGAAGAAAGGTCCCAGCTTATCCGACCTCTCCCTATAACTGAAATCCTCCATTCCTGGCAGCATCCTGGTTAATCATTTCTGAACCTTCTCCATTGATCATCTACCTCAATGTCATTTTCCTTATTATTCCCATGGCCCGTGATCCCTTTGGCATCTAGAAATCCATTCCTCGCAGTTTTGAATCTCCTCATGACTTAGGTCCCCACAGCCTCCGGGGGAAAGAATTCCAAAGTTGCTCAGACTCCGAGTGGGGAAGCTGCTCCTTGTCTCCATTGGCCTGCCCTTTATTTTGAGACCACGTCACTTGGTTGTAGAGACCCTGCCTCCCCCCTCCCCCATTTGTTACCCTTCCCCAAGCAGGGGGAAGACCCCTGCCATTGGCCACACCGTAACAGTTTTAAGGGCTTCACTGAAATTGCCACTCATTCTTCAAAACTCTAGAGAAATACAGGCTCCAGTTCCCTCAATCGCTCCTGATAGGACAGTCCCTTCAGGCTGGGCAGGGTTGTGATGTTGTGGGCCTGATGATTGACTGTGTGCTACCCTCAGTGACTGGAACTGAGATAAGGTATGTGTGGAGTCCCCAGTTTGTAAAAGGGTCAATCAGTTTGTGACTGGCCTCAGCATTTGCGTGTTGAAAAGGGTTTGTTTTGATTGTTTGATTTGCAAAGACTGACCTTTATCGCCACAGAAAGAATGACGTGAAGGGACATAAACTATTTCGGTCCTGTACACAAGACACATTTACATCTCCACAATACAGGGTTAAATATAACACAATGAAGAAACTAATGAGGACATTTAAACTCTGGATGGTATAATTGTTAGGCACGCACGCTGGCGCTCAGCATTCTGGATATTACACAACTTTACTTCATGTTTTATATTGACAAGCCTATTGTACCACTGTGAGACTCAGGGCCAGATGTGAGATTAATCTGATTGCCAAGGTGCTAAATGATGAATTAGAATCTGAACATGCTGAGAGCTTTTCTGCTTGCAACCCTGACTTCCCACATCTGCGCTAACTTGTCCTTGTACCAAGGGATGAGTTTGTCAAAGGACATTGGAAAAATGAGCGGCATAAAATTAAAAATGGCCTGCCAATTAATATGGGAATGGGAGTAGGAGGTGAACTATGAAGGTGCCTCAGACGAACAGTCAGCTTCCTCTCTCCTCCACCCTGGCTCATAGCTCCCAAACATTTTGTGGAATTTAGCAGGTTGTTGTGGGACAGGGGGAGCATTGCTGCATCATCAGTCAAGTATGACGCTGGTCTCTGATGGATGCAATGGAAGGTGGAATGGCTGAAGTGGGTCTGGGATGGGAAGGGGGTCACAGCATTGCAGGCTCTCTCCCTTTTGGATGTAATGCATCGGTCACTCAGCAGGCATGGCACCTTCACCAAGTTGGTGCCCAAGCTGGGACCAGCCCGTGGTAGGGCAGATAATGGAGCTGCTGAAGGTCTGGTTCTACAGCTTGGAGCAGTCTTGGAGGGGAGGGACCCTTCCAGTATAATCTGGACCCAGAGTGCCACTCCATCCTGGGTGCTGGGCTCTGTACAATTGGAGAAGTGAGATGATGGGATAGATGCTGTGAAGCCAGGGGAATGGGTGCAGGTGTTCCAGGAGGAGGATTAGGACATTCAGCTGTGGGACAGTGTCCTGGTTATGACAGGGCTCAGGCACAGCTGCCGTTACAAGGCAGATAGGACCTGATTAACACCCAGTTCCAGCCGGTGCTGGGTGAGTGCACACAACCATCATGGTCTATCACTGTTAAGATGCCAGCATTGAGTTTGCATTGTGAGTGTGAACTGTAACCTGTGTGTTCTATTTTGCAGGATGGCAATTAACAATCATGTTTGGATTTATCCAAATGTTTATGTATGTGATATTCCACAGCTGGACAATGATGAGATGAAGGTATCCACTCAGTTTTGGTGACACAGTATCAGGGAGTCAGAGAGGGTCTCTAGATGGGGTGCATGAAGGGACAGGTAAACTGTGTGGTCTGGTGGGTAAATGGTGACGAGGGTGAGAGAATGGGGTGCATGTGCGAAGGAGTGTTAGCTGCTGTGTGCCATGGGCAGTATGGCTTTATAGCTGATGTGCCATTGTAATGCCTGTGAGAGGCAATCCAATTGCGACATTTGTCTGGGTGCATAGCAGCCTCTGAAAAATGGATTAGGAACAAGAATTGGACGAGGGAAGGGTAGACTGGAACCATTAATTCTGTTTCTCTCTCCATAGAGGCTGTCAGTCCTGCTGAGTTTCTGCAGCACTTCCTGTTTTTATTTCAGGTCTCCTGCATCCTCAGTACTTTATTCGTAGACCAGAAGGCTCCCTCTTGCTCTCTACCTCCTTCCTCTTCAACGTCAGAAATCAGCAGCATGGATAAAGCAGCTGGAGAAACAGCCATTCACCAAGAACTGAAGGACTACCACAAAGATCACTAATGTCGAGGTCTCAATGCATCAACTAAACAGCCATAGTCTCAGATTAAACTCTCACAACTGGGCGATTCTAAGAACTTTTTTAAAACTGCGCGTCCTTAAATCTTCCCTCTGTACTAGCCACACTCCCTCCTTAAACTTAGGACCTATCTGTGTTTGACATCGCTGTTTGAACTCTGGCTTTAAGCTTCAGGCCTGTGTATGTTTGATGTCACACTTTTATTTTTCCCCTGGTTACTTAATAATAAAATTCCTCTTTTTTCACTCCACAAACCCTTGCAACTGGCCCTTTAATTTTGCTCTGGTGTTGCATTTTAATTGAAGTTTGATGGCTGAAAGCTGAAATTAGATAAAAACATCTGTTGTTGGCACCAGCAAAGGGGTTTAAAAAGAGGGAAGCCTGTTACCCTTCCTCAGGCCAAAAGTTGGCTCCAGGTTGGTAGAAGACTTTCATCCTCATCCAGTTACAAGTCCAGATGAATCTTAAAAGAGATCCAGTTTTAGAATTACGTGCACTCCCAAGTTGTGTGGTTTTCAAACAAACCACTGACTGATTAGGTATGTTTTTGAAACAGTTGATTTGTTGTTTGAAAAACAATTCTAAAAGAGATAAGTGCTTTAGAAATTAATGAAGTCCATTGATTTTAAACATGTGTGAAATGGCTTGAAACCAATTAAGCAGCGAGGGAAACCATAAAAACCACTTATCATAAAATAAATTGCTTGCTACTACTTAATAGGAATAAAATCTCTGCAGAAACTATTCGAGCTACCTGGGATGAACAGCAGAGAGCAGATTAACAGAAAACATTGCAGATTCCAGTAAACTCAAACCTTGAACCTGAGCAGAATCGCTCACAGCTGAACGGTGGCCTGAGCTCTCGTGTTAACACTGTTGTCAGTAACTCTTTCTCACTGCTGTTACAGTGTGTGCAGTCTATGGGATGCATTGCAGTCAGTCTGCAAGATTATCTTGACAGCACTTCCCATCCCGTGCCCTCTAACGCTGAAAGCAGGGCGAGAGAAGCAGGAACGTCACCAACTCCAATGTCCCCCACTCCCCAAGTCATTGCACCAGCCTGATATACTGGCCTTTCTCTATCGCCACTGCATCTACAGCATGCCATTTCCCCTCTGCCCCCTAAACATCATGAAGCTTATGACAGCTCAAGAGAAAAGATTCCCTTCTGTCCACTTTCTTAAGGTGGAGCATGGGCAATAAACTGCTCTGGATAGCAATGCCAAGAACAAGATACTGTTTAATTGGAGGTAGCAAGAACTGCCGATGCTGGAGTCAGAGATAATTCAGTGTGGAGCTGGAGGAATAAAGCAGGCCAGGCAGCATCAGAGGAACAGGAAAGCTGACGTTTCAGGTCGGGACCCGGTTTAACTGGGCCGTAATTGTCATGAATTCACAAGGGTGGTAACACAATTTATGGCATCAAATGACTTTTTTTTCCATTCTAATGGTTCTCCTGGTACACCGGACTTAACACTACACTGATATTTTATCTGGCAATTGTCTTCAGTTGACCTAAAAATTCTCACCAAGCAGAGGAACACGTGCGGATATATCAGCTTCCCTTGTGTTTCTAAGTAGTCGCGGTCGTGGGTTCAGATATTTCTGATGAAGGAACCTTGGCAAATTGCTCCAGTGCATCTTGTAGACAGCACAGAGTGCATTCACAAACCTCACATCAGACCACGCCATGTGTAATGCGATTGGAATGAACTTTTAGTGAAATGGCCCCTTTGGAAGCGTGGTCACTACTGGACCTTTGGTTGAGCAGATTTGTCAAGCATATGGTTATAATCTGCTCAGGCATTCTTCATTTTTGGCGTTTTTTTTCTCTTCTTCAGAAGTAAGAGACTGACTCGAGTCTTTTCTTTAAATAAAACATAATTTGTCTGTGTTTCTGATGATAATATTTGGCAATATTTTTGATAGTTTGGGCATAGCCGCTGTTAAAGTTTAGTTTAATTCTGTGGTCTGAAAAATAAATGTAAGTCAACCTGCAGTGTTTCCACCAGTTTAAAGTGGAAAGAACCAACAAGTTCCACTTCAATTAAAGTATAAACCAATGTATTAAAGGGGTGTGCGACCACTACACATTGAATTCAGGCGCAAAGTCACTACATTTGAAATATTAAATCTGTTTCCCTCTCCGTTGATGCTGCCAGACCTGCTGAGCTCCCCCCAGCAACTTCTGTTTGAGTTTCATATAGCCACTCAACCCAACGTACCTGTACTGGCTCTCTGACAGAACTCTCCATTCAGACCCATTCCCCTCACTCTTTTCCAATACTCCAGCAAATATTCCCTTTGAAAAATATTAGTTAAATTCCCTTCTAAAATTGACTCTGCATCCACCAGCCTTTCAGACAACATATTCCAGGTCACAGTGTAAACCTTAACAGTTGACATGAATCCATCATGTGATATCTTCAGTGTTTTGACACGTTCATTAACTCCATGCTGGGACCAACATAAATCTGTCTTCATGAATAAACAGGAACTTGCTTTCTCATTATGCATATAGGACACCTCTCTGAACCGCTGGAAATGCTCTGGGTCAGCCTGTGCCCATTGTTCTTGGTTGGGGATAAAATGGAATGGCCACCTCTCCCTAGGTGGGTAATATTGACGGCAGCAAGCAGCAGAGTGGGCTTCCTTTGGAGCTGATGTGAAGGTTGCTGAGAATAGTCGGCCATAATATTTACTAGTTCAGTCTCCTCGTGGCTGCAATCACTGAGCTGTCCAGTTAGCAAAGTCACTTCCAAACTGCGCCACAGCAAATAAACATGAGAGACAAACTACAAAAATAGATGTCTGAGTCAATGACTGTCTAGAACGTTCTAGAACGTTCAGTCTGTGCTTATAGCCCACAGTGAGAAACAAATCTGAGATCTATGTAAGCAGCTCAGTATAGAGTTATACAGCATGGAAACAGACCCTTCGGTCCAACCAGTCTATGCCAACCATGTTCCCAAACTAAACTAGTCCCGTCAGCCTGTGTTTCGCCCAATCTTTCCTGTTCATTTACTTCTCCAAATTTCTTTTAGACTTTGTAACTGTACCTGCACCCACCACTTCTTCTGGTAGTATATTCTACACATGAACTACTGTCTGTAAAAAAAGTTGCCCCTCACGTCCTTTTTAAATCTTTCTCCTCTGACATTAAAAATATGCCCCCTTGTCTTGATGGGCTGAATGGCCTACCTCTGCTCCCACATCTTGTGGTACCAATACCTATCAGACTTACAAATGAATCTGGACATGTCCCAGAGGGATTAGTATGATAGATCTATATGTAAAATTTTTATATAAAATCCAGAGAGATTTGCTTGGAGCGGGTAAAAGACCCTGGCTATTCACCTTATCTATGCCCTTCATGATTTTATAAACCTCTATAAGTTCACCCCCTCAACCTCTTACATTCTAGTGAAAAAAATCACCGAGGTATCCAACTTCTCCTTACAACTCAAACCTTCCATACCCGGCAACATCCTGGTAAATCTTTACTGAAATCTTCTCCAGTAATTAATATCCTTCCTATAACTGAGCAACCAGAACTGGACACAGTATTCCAGAAGATGTCCCACCAATGTCCTGCACAACCTCAACATAACGTCCCAACTCCTGTACTCAAAGGTCTGAGCAATGAAGGCAAATGTGCTTACGGGAACATGTCCAGTGATAAATTACATTATTTAAACAAAACGTTAGTTCTTTGGTGGCATTTTACCAGAAGGTTGTAGTTTGTCCTGAATAGCATTGAGAACAAAGCCAAGAGAATGGCTCAGAGACACCCAAGTCCCACTAACTGGTGAAAGCCCTTAGTTTGCAGCAATTTTGAGATCTCACTTTAATTGGGAAACTTCTGAATTTCTATTTCTGTCTGTAAACATTACCCCGCTCCAAGCAAATCTCTCTGGATTTTATATAAAGATTTTGTATACAGATCTATCATGACTAATCCCTCTGGGACATATCCAGATTCATCTGTATTCTGATAGGTAATAATACGTCAAGATGTGGGAGCAGAGGTAGGCCATTTAGCCCATCAGGTCTGCTCCACCCATCAGTGAGATCACTTTCCTGCTTTTTCCCCATTACCCTTGATTCTTTTACTAATTAAGAACCTGTCTTTCTCAGTCCTGAATCTACTTAATGACTTCAGAGCCCTCTGCAGGACAGATCTCCACAGATTCACTACCCACCGAGAGAAGAAATTTCTCCTTATCCCTGTCCTAACTGGATGATCCCTTATTCTGAGGTAATGCCCTCTGGCCCTAGGTTCTCCTGCAAGGGGAAACAACCTCTCCACATCTATACTGTCAAGTCCCCTAAGAATCTTGTATGCTTCAATAAACTTCACTAAGTACAGGCCCAACTTACTCAACCTCTCTTTGTAAAAGTGGGGTTTGAACTCACACCTCCAGTTGGAGACCGAAACAACAGGTTTTCTTTATCATCACTTTACAGCTGCCTTTGGTCCCTCAGCCACCTTCCTAACCTTAAACACCTTTCTCATGTTTTTCAGAGTTTGCCAGAAACATTCCTAATCCTGGTTTCCAAGCATGCTCTTCAGAGCGGGCCTCACTCATTCATCATACTTTTATGTTAAACCAAAGGCCAAACATTGATGTAGATGAGAGACAGCTTCCAACTCCTTTCTAAGCCCTTATTCCATAAACCCACAAAATAAAGGAGCAGAATTAGACCATTCATTCCATTGAGTTCGCACATGGCTGATACGTTTCTCAACCCCATTCTCCTGCCTTCCCCCGTAAACCTTGATTCTCTTGTCAATCAAGAACTGATCTGTCTCAGTCTTAAATACACTCTATGACTAGAGAACAGCGAAATGAAGAAATGGTGACATTACACAGGATGACCATGGGTCAGAAAAACAAGAAGAAAGGTTAAAAAGGACAAACATCACGGTCTCTCACCTAGGGCTGTGTGCAGCGGACCAATGCAGGGTGTGGGGGTGTGGGGGTACAGGGGTGGGGGAGTTGGGGAGGGGGCGGTGCGGGCCTCCACACGGTCTGACCGTTGCCTGCCACCACACTCGGCACTGGGGCACTGGTCACTGGCATCCCTGCTTCGGAAGCTGCAGACCACTGATCCCGCTTTGGAGGCCGGGAGTTGGAAGCCAGGGTTGGGTGTCCGTGGCCAAGGGAAGAGAGGGAAAGAGGGTGAGAAAAAGAAAAGGAAAAGATCAGGTGGAGTGCACGAGCTCCAGCTGGAGCGCTCTACTCCACCGCCATCTAGCCAGGAATTCCAGGATCCCGATCCAGCGACACAGAAGGAATGGCTATATATTCCCCAAGTCAGGTGAGTGGTTGGGAGGGGAACTTGCAGAGGGTGACGTTCCCATGTATCTGCTGCGCTAGTCCTTCTAGATGGTAGCAAGTGCACCTATCAGCCTCCATATGTATTGGAAGGATCTCAAACCACAGATCCTGTCACCCAGATCCCGTTTCTCCTGTTGGTCAAAGATGCATTCGAGATGAGGCCTGACTTGAGGATTGAAATAATACTTTAACCTTTTGAGCTTAAATCTTGGCTCGATGCACAACATTTGTTCCTGCACCAGGAAATCCTTGCTTGGGCTGCAGCCCAGAAGCTTAAGCACCTAATCTAGGCTGGGACATCTGCACAATAACACTGTCTTGGATGAGGCACTATACCCATATTTCAAAGGAGAGCAGAGGAGATCTTCCCAGTAATCAGATATGAGTCGAAAAGAACAGATTATCCAGTTACAATCATATTGCTGCCTGTTGGAACTTGTTGCGAATTAATTAATTGTATCATTTCCTACATTCCAACAGTGACTACACTTTACAAATATTTAATTGGCTGGAAAGTATTTTGGGATGTCTCGAAGTTGCAAAAAATGCAAGAAAGATGAAACATTCTTCAAGTAGCTTCTTCTACCCAATTTGGCAACAATAACTTTTGTGCCAATGAGCATGCTGAAAAGAATCTGCAGTTAGCACAAACAAAGATTCTGTACAATCTCACACCAGGTTCTGTCCAGACAAGTGAAAACATTGGAACAACTGAATTGGTTGCTTTCATTGGAGCTTTGCTGATTATATCAATAACAAGATTAATGTACGTCAGAAAAAAATACCCTCCATACCCATGACCAGTTCCATCCAGGAGGACAAGGGCAACAGATACATGGGAACACCACCCCCTGCAAGATCCCCTCCAAGCCACACACCATCCTGACTTAGGAATGTGTCACTGTTCCTTCACCATTGCTGGGTCAAAATCCTGGAACTCCCTCCCTAATATCACTGTGGCTGCCCTTATACCCCAAGGACTGCAGTGAATCAAGAAGATAGTTCATTATCACCCTCTCAGGGGCAATTAAGGGATGGGCAGCCGAGCCAGCAATGCCCACATCTCATGAGAGAATAGAACAGAAACTTAATCCCAGAGCCGGTTCCCACTATAACAGTTTAAGGACTTGAATTCAGTGTCTGCCTGTGTGAAACTGAGGAGCCGAATTATAGTAAAAACTCCAGATGGTTCCCCAGTGTTCTCCCTAAGGATGGAAACTCTGTCCACATCCAGAATTCAAAAGGTTCCGTTGAGAATATGTGACATGACGGTGGATCAGAACTCCAAAATACTTTTGAACATACTGGTCTTCTATTTCCAACATGTGCATATTTTAAAGAAAAGAGGATTTCCACAACCAACGCAAACATGACTGTGAATTCAGATCACGTAACTATCTGTGTGGACTCATTGAATATGATACATATACAAAGATAGGGAAACTTCAAACAGAAAAACTAACAAGGAGGCTGGCTACCCACACCTCTCTCAGCAGGAATCCATCTTCTGTTTTGTGTTTTATCCTTCTAGGAGGTTATGTGTGTTCATGGCCTGATGCATAATGTATGGTCTAGTGTGCTATGACAGTCACAGTGTGAGAACTGCCACTAAACATCCCAGCGTTGCAGGTACAAAAAGTGAAGAGTTCTCTCTCACTCTGAGTGCTATTATTCAGCCACAGGAACCAGGACAAAAGAATTTCAATCAACACATAAAGCCAACAATCCAAAATCAACTGCTCAGCTACCAATGTGGCCAAATGGACTCCATGGACTCCATTTACACGGCTCGCTGCTGCGGAAAGAGGGCCAACATCATCAAAGACCCATCACACCCTGGTAATGATCTCCTACAACCTCTTCCGTCAGGCAGAAGGTACAAAAACCTGAACACACGCACCAGCAGTTTCAGGAGAGGTTTTTTTTCCAGACTTTATCAGACTGTTGAACAGACTCCAGCCTCAAATAATGTAACCTGCGATGTAACCTGTATGCCTCTAAGTCTTTTTGATCTGTACATCCTTTGCTTGCTGTGATCTGCCTGTTCCGCTCGTTAACAAAGCTTTTCACTGTATTTCGGTACACACGACAATAAAATCAATCAACCAGTCAATTGTGTTATTCTTTCTTTTCACATTTAGCAACTTGTAAGAATTCACTCTTTGGTTAATTTGAAAAAGCCTGGTTAAATTGGCTCCTTTTTACACACCCAATTCACCTGGGTTCTGGAACAAAGGACCCATAACCGGGTTCGACTCCAGCCTCAAGTGACTGTCTGTGTGGAGTTTGCACATTCTCCCCGTGTCTGCGTGGGTTTTCTCCGGGTGCTCCAGGTCCAAAGATATGCACTTTAGGTGGATTGGCCATGCTAAATTGCCCGTAGTATTCAGGGATTTGTAGATTAGGTGGGTTACAGGAGGATGGGTCTAGGTGGGATACTCTGAGGGTCATTGTGGACTTGTGGGGCCAAAGGGCCTGTTTCCACGCTGTAAAACAAAAAAAAAGGAATGGGATCCTTTTGTGACCAACCAAAGAGATTGAGTGAATAAAGGAGGGGATCCAGTTCATCAATCATCACTCAGGGGCTCACTTAACAATTTGGGCTTTCCTGTGTGAAACTGGGGAACCCCACCAAGTGATTGGTGATAAATATACGTGACTCCACTCCCCCATTTATGAGGTTGACTCCTGACTGCCCTGGCATCTCAATCTCCCAAAGTACCAGTGTTTCGAGAAGCAGACCCACCACAATCATGTGCTCAAAGCGCAATGAAGAACACAGAACATAGAACAGTGCAGCACAGGAACAGGCCCTTTGGCCCATGGTGCTGTGCTGAACATGACGCCAAGTTAAACCATTCCCTTCTGCCTGCCCTTGCTCCATGTCCCTCCATTTCCTGCATATTCATGTATTTATCTAAAAGTCCCTTAAACATGCCTATCATACCTGCCTCCACCACCACCCTTGGTAACGTGTTCCAGACTTCTAATACACTCTTTGTAAAAAAACTCCTTTGAACTACCCCCTCTCACCTTAAATGCAAGTCCCCTAGTATTAAATATTTCAACTCTGGGAAAATAATTCTGACCATCAGCCCTATCAATGCATCAAGTCTCCCCTCAGCCTCCGCTGCTCCAGAGAAAACAAGCTGAGTTTTTCTAGCCTCTCCTTATAGATCTTAGAGGAATAGACATGAAACACCAGTGACACGTCTTCTAAGAAGACATTGTCGAAAATAAAACCCTTGGGACTTTCTGGTTTTGGGTCCCGACCATGTTCCAGAGATTCCCTAAGCTTGAAGTGCAGCTGAGCGCCTTACTTCTAAGCTCGGACTTTATCCCAAATCCTTACAGCACATGTTTTGCACAAGAACAACGGATTCTCTGGATCACTGCGTCCATCAAATCCCCGCTGCATGGAGGAAACCGCTCCTGTTTTGACTTTTCTAAGCCATATGATCTTCTTCCAGGCTGGTTTGATCTCCATCCAGCCATTCCACAATGTCATTGCATCTCTGACCTTAGGCAGGAATGAAGAGAGGTCATTCTCCCCTTCAACCTCCTTCCCAATCAACCTAGCATGAAGAACCCAAATTCCATCTCCTCTGTGTCCCAGAAACCAGAGCTGCTGCTGGGATGCAGATATTTATAAAGCGCTGGATGAATTCCATTGGACACATACAAACACTCTTTGAAAGCTATTGATTTAGCTTTTAATGAACGACCTCCTTGACATTCCAATGAAAATGACTCTTTGATTCTACCCTTTAATTAGTCTTAGTGCAACAATGTCGTAGAGTCATAGAGTCATACAGCCCAGAAACAGACCCTTCGCTCCAACTCATACATGCTGACCAGTTTTCCCAAACTAAAGCAGTCCCACCTACCTGTATTTGGCCCAAATGCCTCTAAAGCTTTCCTATTCATGTTCCTGTCCATGAATGTTGTAAATGTTGTAACTGTACCTGTATTTACCACTTCCTCTGGCAGCATATTCCATACACGAACCACACTCTGTGTGATAAAGTTGCCCCTCAGGTCCCTTTTATATCTTTCCCCTGTCACCTTAAAGCAATGCCCTCTAGTTTGGACTCCCCCAACCTAGGGAAAAGACCTTTGCAATTCACCTTATCAATGCCCCTCATGATTTTATAAATCTCTAAGGGTCTTCCTTCACTCTCTGACACTCCAGGGAAAATAGCCCCAGCCTATCCAGTATAGCTCAAACCCTCTAGTCTTGGTAATATCATTGTTAAATTTTTCTG
Organism: Ginglymostoma cirratum; assembly: GCA_024137785.1. Classification (NCBI taxonomy): domain Eukaryota; kingdom Metazoa; phylum Chordata; class Chondrichthyes; order Orectolobiformes; family Ginglymostomatidae; genus Ginglymostoma; species Ginglymostoma cirratum. The sequence goes on along the minus strand of JAHRHZ010000277.1, from coordinate 13,989,661 downwards.
CACCCATTCCAGGTTAATAATATCCTTCCAAAGCAAGGAGACCAGAATTGTACACAGTACTCTTAATCGTTGGAAGTCTTTTCCCTACTTGGTTTTCCCTGTAGGTAATCCTTCACGCACCAGGAATTCTTCCTGGAATTCTGTAACCCTCAAAAAGCCAATAATCTGGTTCTGCTCCAGATCAGAAAGCTTTAGATATTTAAAAGAAATGTTTTTTTAAGTTATTTGTGTAACTGTGGAGTAGAGTTTGATAAATCGCGCTAATGGCGTTTGATTCGGCTTTTGTTCAAAACACACTAAAAATTTGGCTGCCCAGTCTGAATCATGAAACATTGTGATACATCAGTGGTGTATGCCCTCAGGGACTGGGGAGGAAGCTCCTCCCCAGAGAGTGGGCAGAATGGGGAACGGGGTACCACAGGGAATGCTGGAGGCTCCCCACTCTCTGGGTGAAGACATTTCTCATCATCTCAGTCCTAAATAGCCTCCCCTGTATCCTTAGACTGTGACCCCCTGGTTCTGGACTCCCTGGCCATCAGGAACATCCTTCCTGTGTTTACCTTATTGAGGCCTGCTAGAATTTTATAGATTTAAGATCCACTACGTGCCCCCCTCAAGCTAATTCTTGAAAACTCCAGACATTATAATCCTAATCGATCCAGTCTCTCTTCACGCATCAATCCTACCAACACAGAATCAACCTGGTAAACCTTCGCTGCACTCCCAAAGGAGACCCAAGGAGATCCAAACTGCACACGATACTCCGAGTGTGGTCTCTGTAAAATTGCAGCAAGACATCCCGGCTCCTGTACTTGAATCTGATCATTATGTAGGATAATATACCATTTAGACCAAGGTGTCTTCTTCCTCACCTGCTGCACCTGCTTGCTTGCTTTCGGCTATCTTGGTGCTATCTGGATACTATCTTGACCCACTGGGTCACTTATGAAGTTTGCCCCCTACATTTCCAACTAATTTTTCCTACCACTGTGCAGACTTTGGAGGTTTTCTGGATGGCCATGCATCTGAGACGGAAGATTGTTTTCACCCATTGGAGACCAACAGAAGATCATTTGACTAACTGCTGCCCTGACTTCCTTCAATTCGTCACCATCGGGAAATCCTGCATCTCACTTAATCTGGCTTGAGGCTCCTGCATTCCTTCCTTCGGTGCTTTCATTTTCAGAAATTGTTTAAAAGAAAATTGTGAAGAATTATGTTTCTTTTAAAATCTGATGCCTCTTTATGGATCGCTACTCAAAGCATTGGATCAAATATTTATTCAAGACCCATTCATCAACGGCCAGCAAACGGCACAATCTGTGTCAGTTTTTCACTTGCCTCCCTTATCAAATTATATAACCATACACAAAGCAAGCATCAAGGGGATGCGCTTTAAATAACAGTCCTCATGATTCAAATAAACAACCCTAATTTCTTGGAAGCTCTACCCTCATCCTCAATCCCTAGTGAATTCCCATTTAAATCTTTCTTTAGCAGTTGTGGTGCTAATAAACACAAACGTTTCTCTCCAAAACATAGAACTGCTACAGTGCAAATAGATACCATTCAGCCTATCAAGCTTGTACTGACCCTCTGAAGAGCATCCCACCCTCTCCCTGTAACCCTGCATTTCCAATGACTAATCCACCCAGCCTGTACATCCCTGGACACTATGTGAGTGATAATACATCAGCAATTTTAGCACAGCCAATCCACCTCCTTTATCCATTTATGGGATGAGGGCGTCACTGACTCGGCCAGCATTTATTGTCTATCCCTAATTGTCCAGAGGGCAGTTCAGAGTCAACCACATTGCTGTGGGTCTGGAGTCACATGTAGGCCAGACCAGGTAAGGATGGCAGTTTCCTTCCCTAAAGGACATTAGTGAACCAGGTGGGTTTTCCCAACAATTGGCAACGGATTCACGGTGATTATTAGACTGTTAATTCCAGATATTTATTGAATTCAAATTCCACCATCTGCCCTGGTAGGATTCGAACCCAGGTCCCCAGAACGTTATCTGGATTAACAGCCCAGCGATAATAGCGCGAGGCCAGACACGGGAAGAATGTGCAAACTCTACACAGACGGTCGCCCAAGGCTGGAATCGAACCTGTGTCTCTGCTGGTGTGAGCCACGGTGCTACTCCTGATTCAATGATTTGATGAACACCTTCACATTTTGTTCGACAATGGCTACATGGGTCACCATGAAGCAAATTTCTTCTCCTGGCTTTTTATTGAATCAAAAGTTTTCATGTCTCCAGAACATCAAGCTGGAATTCTGGCCCAATGACTTTATCTGTCAAACACCCAGCCCCTTGAAAACACTTTGTTGTACCCCCAAACCACCCAAAAATACTTAACATGAATTTTAACAATTGTTGAAGTGTTACGATGTAGAAAGTGCAGCCTCCAATTTGTACACAGCAAGCTCCCACAACCAATGATATGACCAAATAAAAACCAAAAGAACTTCGGATGCTGTAAATCAGGAACAAAAACAGAAGTTGCTGGAAAAGTTCAGCAGGTCTGGCAGCATCTGTGAAGGAGAAAACAGAGTTAATGTTTCGGGTCCAGTGACCCTTCCTCAGAACTGAGGAACATTGATATGACAATGGCCAGTTTTAGTGATGTTTGAGGGACAAATATTGCCCAGGGCACCTTGGGGAGCTCCTTTGGCCTTCTCCAAATAGTGTGATGGAGTTCTTTCACACTCACCGAAGAGGGTCGATGGAGCTTTAATTCAGGTCTCATCTGAAAGACAGCACCTCTGAGGGAGTAGCTAGCTCTCATCAGTGCACTGTTCTCGATCTATCTCACAGCAATGCTTCACCCCACGGCCGACAAGCTCCCTGCTGGAGTGGAGCTAACCTACAGAACCAGCAGGAAAGTATATAACCTCCAACACTTTCAGGCCAACACCAAAGTTACCCCCAACCAGTGTCATCGAGCTGCAGCATGGAGATGATGTTTGTGTGTGTGCAGGGTCAGAGGGTCTACTCCAGACCATGGTTAGCACCTTTACACAGATATATGAGAGCATGGGTCTCACCCTAAATATCCGCAAGATGGAGGTCCTCCACCAACCCGGCCTGGCATTGTGGAGCGAAACCCCAATCATCAAGGTCCATGGGGAGGCCTGAGGGAACATTGACCATGTCCAGTACCTCGGGAGAGTGCTGTCGGTGAAATCAGTTATTGATGAAGAGATCCAGCACCACCTCCAGTGTGCTAGCACAGCCTTAGGCAGCCTGAGGAAAAGGCTGTTCGAGAACAACACCATCAGATCCAACACCAAGCTCATGGTTTACAGAGCTGTGGGGGCCCCTGCCCTCCCACATGGCTCTGAGATGTGGTCTGTCTACAGCAGGCACCTCAAGGACCTGGAGCAATACCACCAGCGCTGCCTGTGCAAGCTCCTGCAAATCCAACACCAACGTCTTCCACCAGGGCCAACATCCCCAGCATCGAGGCACTGACCGCCACCCCGCACTCCCCGCCCCACCACCGCCCCACCCCCACCCCTTCATCAGCTACAGTGGGCCGGGTACGTCATCCACACAACCGATACAAGACTCCCCGAGCAGCTGCTCTACACCCAGCTCCGAAATAACAGGCAAACCCCAGGTGGACAGAGGAAGTACTACAGGGACACCCACAAGGCCTCACTGGTGAAGTGCAGCATTCCCACAGGCACCTCCAAGTTCCCCTCCAAGCCACTCACCATCCTGACTTAGAAATATATTGCTGTTCCTTCACTGTCGCTGGGCCAAGATCTTGGAATTCCCTCCCTAAGGGTATTGAAGCTCAACTTACAGCTGGTGGACTGCAGCGGTTCAAGAAGGCAGCTCACCCCCACCTTCTCAAGGGGCAGCTAGGGACGGGCAATAAATGCTGGGCTCATCCAGGGACGCCCACATCCCACAAATATATTAAAAAAGGACACCTGGGAATTACTGTCCCAAGACTGTCCAAAGTGGAGGAGGAGCAGGGAAGGCGTCGACCACCTCGAGACTTGGAGTGGGAAAAAAGTGGAAACCTGGCGAAAACAGGGAATGGAGACCATTGCCACACCAATGCCCCACCCATCCACTTGCCACAACCACCTTCCACCCCAAGGGTAACAGCTTGCAGTAGCCACATTAGGCAGTACAGTCACCTACGGACTCACCCTGAAAGTGGAAGAGAGTCATTCTCATCTGCGATGGGAGCACCGATGATGATGTGGAGCGGGGAATAGGGTAGGCCTTAAACCCATAACCTTCATACCCAGTTGCAGGCAGCAGTGTCCACTGAGACTCTTTTTTTCCTTATTTCATAAATATACGTAATTCATTTAAAAAAACTCACTTTGTATATATACATTGACACAAAAACAGTTCAGTTCTGCACAGTTGCATATCAAGTAAACACACAAAACATTAGAGGTTGACTATCCACAAAACCAAAGACATCTCTCACACGTACACTACCAGACACAGCTAACACCGAGAGAAAGCAAAGCCTTTGTCAGTTTTATTTTTATTGCTGGCTCTGTGAATGATGATGTCCTTCATTTCTTTTGGCTAGACTTACCTTCCCTCTGATTAGTGATAGCTGATAATAGTAGATTTAACCTTGTTCGTGACCTTAATGAGAGACAATTAAAATAGCAGATTTTTCGTGCAGATAAAACTCAATGGAGTAGGGTCCTTTTGAGTCAATAATCCAGAGACAAAATTAGTGTTTTATGCAATACTTATATTTCTCATTGGCTGAAGTGTTTTCAGTTTATTTTGGCCATGATTCTAAGCTACAGTCCTGTGTTTATAATTTTGTCTGTCTCAGGATTCTCATCGATTTTGACAGCAGTATCCTTTCAGTTTGAGTTTGGTGCTTATATCATCCATTACTTTACAAATATTCGCAACTTTTCCAAGCTCGGAAACACAGATAAAATTTGACATTGAAGAGGTGAATTGCTGTGTTGTGGAAGATTGAGGAGAGACAGGATTTCTCCACGGTATTGTAATTACATTGTTAAAGCCACACATCATTGCCTTAACAAGCAGAGCATTTATAAAGAGAGACTGTGAAGCATTGACCCTATCGGGCTTTGCTTGTTACTGGTTCCTTGGCCACATGGAGATTTTTCTGCTGGTGGAGATTTTGAAAGAAGGGTATTTTGCACAATGGTGTCTTCACTGAGTCCCTGCACTTACACACACAAACACGCCGTGGGGAAAAATGAACACAAGAAAAAGAAAAAGAAGAGAGAATGCTCCCCTTTAACTGACTGTCACTCGATTAATTTGGTCCACTTTGAGTTTTCGATTTGGTTTATCAAAATATTACAAAGAGAGACTGTGTCCCTTTAAGGGACTTCCCCGTTTAATTTGGGTTAATTTTGTTTCATTCAAATTCATTGATTGAATCAATTGATTAAAGACAGATTGTGCACCCCTATTTTGAGTTATTTGAAAAACTTTCTGTTGTGTTTTTGGTTGCACTTCAGCCCCTGCTTTTGATACTTGGGGACCCAGTGCGGAGGGGTATGGGTGGGTCAGAGGATCTCCTCTTGGGTCTGCTCCTGGACCTGGCCAGGCTGGCTATGAACAGGTCCAGGCAGTGGGCCATGGACGAGGTCATCTCTGCCAACTGCCTGCTCCTTTTCCTTGGTTATGTTTGAGCCCAGATGTCCTTGGAGAGAGAACATGTAGTCTCTAAGGTTTTGGGGTAGATTTGTAGCTCGGGTTGTGGGTGTTAAGGTTGGTTGGCTCGCCGAGCTGGTTTGTTGTTCTGCAGACATTTCGTTACCCTGCTGGGTAACATCCTCAGTGCAGCCTCTGATGAAGCGCCGGTGTGTTTTCCCGCCTGGTTTTTAAACTCTGGAGTCCGTTGAGCTGGATTACCTCACTTATGGTTTTCCTTCATAGTGGACTGTATATGGGGTCGAGCTCTATGTGTTTATTGATGGCTTTCTTCATGGAGCACCAGGCTTCTAGGAATTCCTGTGCTTGTCTAATGTTTGCTTGTCCCAGGATCTTGGTGTTGTCCCAATTGAATTGGTGGTTCTCCTTGTCCATGTGGATAGAGGTGAGTGAGTATTGGTCATGTCTTTTTGTAGCCAATCGATGTTCATGTACCCTTGTTGTTAGTTTCCTTCCTGTTTGCCCGATGTAGTACTTCTCACAGTCACTGCAGGGGATCTTATAGGTGACATTGGTCCTGTCCGTAGCGACATGTAGTGCCCACCAATGTTCTCGATACCTTTAGAGAGGGAGATGGGAACCGTGGGGGTGTGGTGTGCTTTATATCGCCCTCTAACTCCATTTCCCCCTCACTCTCTCCCCACATCTCCCTCACTTTTGGTGGTCCAAGTTATGGTGCCTTGGTAGTGCCATGGTTAGTATGGCTGCCTTACAGCGCCAGGAACCATGGTTCGATTCCTGCCTCGGGCGACTATCTGTGTGGAGTTTGTACATTCTCCCTGAGTCCGCGTGGGTTTCATCCGGGTGCTCCAGTTTCCTCCCACAGTCCAAAAGATGTGCAGGTTAGGGTGGATTGGCCATGCTAAATTGCCCCATAGTGTTCAGGGTTAAGTGGGTTAGCCATGGGAAATGCATGATTACAGGGGTGGGTCAGGGTGGGAAGGTCTTCAGGTGGTCAATGTGGATTTGAAGGAACAACAACTTGGAGTAGGATTTAAAGTGATATGCTAACAAAGCAAGGAGTGATGTGAGAGAAAGACCTTTTCCTGCAGCAGATAGTTAGTGTGTGGAATGGACTGCCTGGAAATCCAGGGGAGGCAGGTTCGAGAGGGTTGGTTATTTGGATAAAAATTGTGCGCAGGGATTTGGGGAAAAGGCAGGAGATTGGCACTAGGGGATAGAATGAGTGCAGGTGTGATGGGCTGATTAAGCTCCTTTTGTGCTGTAGCAATACTGTGATTCTGAGTGGAGTTCAAAAGGGAGCTGAATAAATATTTGAAGGGGGGGAAGTGAGAAGGTTGTGGCAAAAGACCAGGGAGTGGGACTAATTTATGGCAGTACCATAAAGACCTAGTATGGGCATGATGAACTGAATGATCTCCTGTAACGTTTTTTTTATTTGCAAAGCTTGCAGGGCTGTGAGGAAAGAGTGCGGAGATGTGGGACTAATTGGTAACTCAGCTGATAGTCAAGCCAACGGCTGACCGTCAAAATGAAGAAATGTCTGCATGACCAGTCCATTGGCTCTCAGTGCAGTCTGCTGGCTGCTTTGATCAAGGTCCAGATGTTTATTAAAAGGGGCAACAAAACTTTACGCCAACCATTCCTTCTGAAAAAAGGTGATTAACCTGAAAGGTTAGGTCCATTTCTGACCCACTGAATGTTTCCAGCGTTTTCTGTTTGTGTTTTGGATATCAGCAGTGTTTTGCTTTGTGGAAGATAATTGTATGGCCGAGCTCTTTCGTTTGAGAATTCTTCTTTTCTTTATCCAAATTGGAATCATTTCACAAGCCCAAAATGTTTCAGTGAGGTACTTGTGGAAGTGCAGTAATGTAAAAACATGGGACATACACGCACACAAAGCAATCACCTCTTGGTTCTAAAAACCTAAAGAACTGTGGATGCTGGAACTCAGAAACAAAAACAGAAATTGCTGGGAAATTTCAGCAGGTTTGGCAGCATCTGTGGACAGAAAGCAGAGTTAACATTTTGGGTCCAGTGACCCTTCCTCGGAACTGATCAACGTCTGGTTTGTTTGTTGAGAGATACAATTTTGTTACTTGTTAGATGTGGCCCACTCGGTAGCAGTTTTGTCCCTGAGGCAGAAGATTTTTGAGTCGCATTCAAAGGTCCAGCAGAATATAGCCCCAGCTCACAATGTAATGCTGAGGGAAGGAAGAGTCTGTGCCTGGTGCTCGCTGAGTCTGGATTGGGACCATTAAAGCTAGATTTCACTGGCGTTCTCTCAAAAAGCGCACGTTAAAGATCCCTCCGCACAATTATGAGGAAGGGTTGGGGGAGTTATCCCCAACGTTCTACTCAACATTGCTGTCATATTGCAGTTTGTGGGAGCTTGCTATGCACAAATTGGCTCCTGCTTTCCCTATATTCGAATGACTTTTTTTGGGAGAATTTTATTGGCTGTAAACCAATTTTGGGATATCCTGTGGTCATGAAAGGCTCCAGGCAAATGCAAGCTCCTCATTTAGCGGCCAAATTACAGCAAATGGCTTCACATTGATCCATCTTTCACAGATACGGGGTTAATTTGCACCGTCTGCCCATTGGTCACAAGGGACAGAGCCAAGCTCACGAGCAAATGAGGAAGGAGATGGACTGAGACAGATTCATAACATCGAAACACACAAAGCCAAAGACCTTTAAGCAATGTCACTATTTGTTCAGAATTGAGTCCAAAATTCTCAAGTGTGTGGGCCTCGTGACTGAAACTAAATTATTAACATTTGGAAGTTTACAAACCAGCCTTTACAACAGGTTGAGGACAATAAGACCTTTTCAAATACAGGTGTCTAAAGGGTTAAAGATGTAAACATCTACTGTCCTTCACTCAGAGGGATCTAACAGCCTTCCAAACAATGATAAAATTCCTCATAGCTCAGCACCAATGGAAACGGACTGATCTGTTTTGCACCCCTTGCATTGAGAACTAATTGGATTGCTGCCGAGGATGAAGGGCACTTGGTTGACTTTCTCAATGTGTGAACCATTTAACTAGCATAGGGGGTCAATGTTTGTTCACCCAGAGATGGGGGTCACATCACTGTTGCCAGGCTGAGTAAGCGAATATGAAGTTTTGTTGACTGGCCTTGATTTGACTTGATTTGATTTACTGTAGTTACGTGTACCTAAGTACAGTGAAAAGGTTTGTTTTCCGAACAGATCATGGCAAACAAGGACATACAGATCATTAGGGTGCTTAGACAGAGAGAGGCACACAGGTTACATTGCACAGGAGGTGCACAATGCAGCAGCAACATTATTTAAAAGTTAGATAGGTCCATTCGGCTTTCTAATAAGGGCAGGGAAGAAGCTGTTTCTTGAACATTATTAGTAAACTTCACAGACTTAGAATTTTGGTTTAAAAGTGCAGAGTGGCTGTAAGAAATGTGAGAATAAGATCTGCTGTAGAAAGCCCGCAAAGAGTCGCCCGGTGTTAGTGCCATATTGAAAGCCTTGTGCACTTTGGTGTGAGTGAGTGTGACAGGGGATTACAGATAGAGATGGATACCTTGCTGCTGTCTCAGATTCAACGAAAGCCCTGTTGTGGCTGCCTGAGTGAGAGAATGGAGCAGTGAAACTGATACTTGCTGAGGGTTTGAGGGGGAGAATGACAGAGCAGGAATGATAAGCTTAAGATGAAAGAGTATAACCTTTCTTCCTGGAATGAAGACGCGGGTGTTATTTCAGATACACTTGTGAAATGGAAGCGTCTCTGAGTGGGTATCTATTGCCCATCCCTAGGTGCCTTTGATGGTGGTGAGCTGCTTTCTTAAACTACGTGTTGTATGTTGACTCACAAAGTCCTCAGGGAGGGAGTTCCAGGATTTGGAATAAGCGACACTGAAGCTATGGTGATGTATTTCCAAGTCAGGATGGTGAGAGGCTTGGTGTTGCAGGTAATTGAACCTTTGCTGTTCTGCATTTTATGGGAGCAATTTCTGCAAGAACTGAGATCACATCTTGTGATCGGTTGGGCTTAGGTGGCATTTTTCTTGGCACATTACTCAGTGTATTCATGTCACATTCCTATTTGTGCTGCTCAGTGCTGCCACAGAGTAAAACCCAACAGTTGTGGCTCAATCTGGACTAATGTGAGTGGACCGTTTCTGTGCTGCACCTACCATGTAATTCTCTGCTGACTGGGCAGTGTGTATGGGGAAAGAAAGAGCGTGGGGAAAGAGACAGAGTGTGTGGGGGGAAGAGAGGAGTGTGGGGAAAGACGGAAGGTGTGTTGGGGAAGAGAGGAGTGTGGGGACAGAGAGGACTGTGGGAAAAGAGAGAAGGAGTGTGGGGAAAGAGAGAAGGAGTGTGGGGAAAGAGCGGAGTGTGGGGAAAGAGAGGAGTGTGGAGAAAGAAGGAAGGTGGAGGAAGAGAGAAGGAGTGTGGAGGAAGAGAGGAGTGTGGGGGACGAGAGGAGTGTGGGGTAAGAATGGAGGAGTGTGGGGCAAGAGTGGAG
>JAHRHZ010000277.1:13862136-13974051 GCA_024137785.1 Ginglymostoma cirratum | reverse complement strand
AAGGGTTTAGGCCCGAAACGTCAAGTTTTCCTGCTCCTATGATGCTGCTTGACCTGCTGTGTTCATCCAGCCCCATGCTTGTTATCTCGGATTCTCCAGCATCTGCAGTACCTTTTATCACTGGAGACCTATTTGTATGTTTAAGTTTGTTATGCGATTGGTTGCCTGGTTATTGCAAAAGATTTTATCTAAATGCAGGCGAAAACAACATAGAATCTGGTGAATTAACTGAGAATCACAGACCTGCTACAGGGCAAGTCACCCTATTGTGTCTCTACCAGTTTTCCGAGCACTTTAACATAATGTCTTTTCCCTGTCACGCAGCATTCAGTTTCCAGTGTTCCTGCGCCTTGATATCCCTTTTTGTAATATGGAGATATCACTGAGATATACCAGATTCTTGCAGGGTAGATGTAGAGAGGTTCTTTCCGTTTGTGGGGGAGTATAAGGCCAGCAGCCATCAGCATGGGTAGGCAATGGCCTAGTGGCATTATTGCCAGACTATTAATCCAGGAAACCCACCTCATGTCCCACAGACCTGGGTTCAAATCCCACCATGGTGGAATTGGAATGGTTTTTTTAAAAAAAAGAGGTCTGGAATTAAGAATCTACTGATCACCATGAAATCATTGCCAATTGTCAGAAAAACTCATCCGGTTCACTAATGTCCCTTCGGGGATGAAATCTGCCACCCTCACCTGGTCTGGCCTACATGTGACTCCAGACCCACAGCAATGTGGTTGACTCTCAACTGCCCTCTGAAATGGCCTAGCAAACCACTCAGTTGTACCCATTGCTACAAAGACTGAAATAAATGAAACTGGACAGATCACCTGGCACCAACTAGGTACCAGAAAAGACAACGGCAGAAACAGCCCTGTAGACCATGACATATGGGAACACAACCACCTTCAAGTTCAGACAGCCAAATTTCCCTGAATCACATGCCTCTCTATTTTCTGAATGAGCCAACCATGTGGAACCTTATCAAATGCCTCGCTTAAATCCATTTACACCACATCCACTGCTCTACCTTCATCGATGTATTTTGTCACATCCTCAAAGAATTCAATAAGGCTTGTGAGGCATGACCTGCCCCTCACAAAGCCATGCTGACTATTTCTGATCAAACTGTGCTTTTCCAAATAATCATAAATACTATCTCTCTGAATCCTGTACAATAATTTGCCCACCAGAGAAGTAAGACTGACTGGTCTGTAATTCCCAGGATTATCCCTATTCCCTTTCTTGAACAAGGGAATGATATTTGCCACTCTCCAATCATCTGGTACTACTCCAGTAGACAGTGAGGAGACAAAGATCATTGCCAAAGGGGCAGCAACCTCTTCCCTCACTTCCTGTAGTAACTTTGGGTATATCTCATCTGGCCCAGGCGACTTATCTATCCAGATGATCTACTTTCCAACAGTGTGTCTCCAATGGAGACAGATGACTATACAGTCATAGAATCATACAACACGGAAACAGACCCTTCGGTACAACCAGTCCATGCTGAACATAATCCCAAAATAAACTAGTCCCATTTTGTGATGGGTACGCTTTCCTTGTGGGTATCAGGCTAGCTTCTGTTGCCCCTCAAGAGGAAGACCCTCTGCATGTCCCATAACAACACAGAGCCAATGAAGTATAACCAATGTGGCAATGTGGACAAACAGGGTAGTCAGTATGTGCATAGAAAGCTCCCGTAAACAGCCATGTAATAATGATCAGATCATCTGTTTGCTTGATTTGACCAGGAGACCACAGAGAATTCCCGTCCTCTTCAAAAAAAATGTGCCCATGGACCTTTGATGAAGGGGTGCGAGTTTGAGATTTCATTCTCAAATGGCCAACACCTTGCTAATGTCGCAATTTCTCAGTATCTGCCTGATCAAATCCTTTTAAACTTCTCTTTTAAACATTTCGAACAGTTCACCCCTCAAGCTGTGAAAACTACAATGTGACCCTCTAACTCCTGGTATCAATCTTCAGAGACTTGAGGATTACTTATGTGAGAATTTAATGAGGAAACTGACATTGTGCAAAACTGTCATTTGTGGCTGAGTTGCTGGAGTTTGTGCCTCTGAAACTGTATAGGGGTGTGATTTCAAATCCCATTTCAGGGCTAGAGCCCAAAGAAAGGGAAATGTGACACTCCATAGCGGTCCTGGTGGAGTGCTGCACTGTTGGAGGGTCTGGATGGGAAATAAACCAAAGTTTCACCTGTCCTGCTTGGGTGGCTGGACAGAGGTTTGGGACATCCTGGGATTATGAGGGGTGCTATACAAATGCAGAATTGTTACGGTGGAGGAGGAGACCATTCAGCCCACTATGTCAACACCAGCTCTCCAAATGTGTGTTTGACTTTGCACCAAGCTACCGTCTACTCCCTGCATGCTCTCCCTTTTCTGATAACTGTCTAAAGCCCTTCTGAATGTTCTAATTGAAGCTGTCTCCATCACTCTCCCAGGCAGTGCACTCTTGACCCTAACTACTAGCTGCATGAAAATAGTTCTTCTCTTAACATAGAAAATAGGTGCAGGAGTAGGCCATTCGGCCCTTCGGGCCTGCACCACCATTCAATACGATCATGGCTGATCATACAGTTTCATAACCCTTAATCACTTTAGTTGCAAGGGCCACATCTAGCTCCCCCTTGAATGTATCTCATGTACTGGCCCCAACAGTTTCCTGTGGGACATAATTCCATAGGTTCACAACTCTCTCAGTGAAGAAATTCTTCCTCATCTCAGACCTGAATGACTTACCCCTTATTCTTTGATTGCGACCCCTAGTTCTGAACTTCCCCCAACATCGGGAACATCCTTCCCGCATCCAGCCTGTCCAGTCCCAACAGAATTTTATATGTTATAACAAGGTGTGGAGTTGGATGAACACACCTTGTCATCTTGGATTCTCCAGCATCTGCAGTACCTATTATCTCTGGTAGAATTTTATATGTTTTTGTTTTTTGCTAATTATTTAAAACCATGTCATCTCATCCTTGATCCTTTTTCAAGTGGAAACACATTCTCCCTATCTACTCTGTCCAAGTCACTATGATTGTGAAAAATTTCATTAGATCTCCTCTCAGCTTTCTTCATCAAGGAGAGCTGTCTTTACTTCTCCAATCTCTCCCCTCATTCTGTTCCTCATTCCGAGAACTATTTTTGTGAAGTGTGTCTGTACTCTCTCTCCAACACTGTTACTGCCTTCCCAAAGGATAGTGCCCAGAATTGGACACAATATTCAGCTTAGGCCGAACCAGGGACTTGCACAAGTTCACCGTCAGCTGCTTGCTCTTTTACGCTCCACCCCTACTGATACAGCTCAGAACACAGTATGGTTTATGAACCGTGCTCTTAACTGGTCCTGCCATCTTTAAAGATGTATTCACATAAGCATCCAGATTCCTCTGTTCCTGCGCTGCCTAAAGAGTTTTGTCCTTTAGTTTATTTTGCCTCTCTGTGGTCTTCCAACCAAAATGAATCATCTCATGCTTCTGCATACTGTCAGCTCAGTGGTTAGCACTGCTCCCTCACAGGGCCAGAGACCCAGGTTCGATTCCACTCTCAGGGTGACTCTCAGGGTTTGCTCCAGTTTCCTCCTGCAGACCAAAGATGTGCAGGTTAGGTAGATTGGCCTTGCTAAATTACACATAATGTTCAGGGACATACAGGTGGGTTAGCCATGGGAAATACAGGGTTACAGGATAGAGTAGGGCATTTGGTCAGGGTGGGATGCTCTTTGGAGGGTTGGTGTGGACTTGATGGACCAAATGGCCTTCTCCCATACTGTATGACTGGCCTGAACTTCCACAGTTCCACACTGTCCCCCACATAGTTCACAATGCTTCCAATTTTCATACCTTTCATCCAGGGAGCTCTCAATTTGATGACATGACTCTTCCCCTTAGAAGTAACGTACCTCAACTGCACTCAAACAATCTTTTCCTCATTGCTCAGCCAACGTTTCTTCTGTGAACATTTTTGTTTGCATTTATTCAGCTGGGATCCATTCTGACTCGATTGAAGTTGGCTTACATGAGTTAATTGTTCCCTGATCATTGCCACACTCAGTCTACAGCTCATGCTCCAATCATCTCTGTACCTGAATGATCTCTCACTGACACCTCACCTACCTGACCCACCTCATTCCCATGAACCAGCTCCAGCACTAACCCTTTCTCATTGGCTTGGAAACATACTTGGGATAGTTTTTGTTTCTGAACGCACTTTATGAAACCTTGTTCCTTTCTGCTTTTAATGCCACGACCATCCCAGTCTATCAGTGGGGACTTAACATTCCCCGTTATAATTACTTCATAATTCATGCAATCCTCTACATACAAATTGTTCTTCTAATTCCTTTCCAAAGAAAAATCAAGCGACATGGCTTAATGACTTCCGCCCAATGGCTCTGATGCCTACGATAATAAAGTGTTTCAAGATGTTAGTCTGACACACATCAACTCTAGCCTCCCAGATCCACTACAATTGGTCTACCATTGCAACAGGTCCATGACAGATACCATCTCCCTGACCCTACACTCATCTCTAGAACGTCTGGATAACAAGGACACCTATATCTCTGATAAGGGATAATAGGAACTGCAGATGCTGGAGAATCCGAGATAACAAGGTGTGGAGCTGGATGAACACAGCAGGCCAAGCAGCATCAGAGGAGCAGGAAAGCTATATCTTTATTGACTTTAGCTCTGCCTTCAACACCGTAATTCCAAGCAAACTCATCTCCAAACTCCGAGACCTAGGACTCTGCTCCCCCCACCTCCACAACTGGATCCTCAACTTCCTGACTCACAGTCTGCAATCAGTAAGGATAGGCAGTGATACCTCCTCCAC
This sequence comes from Ginglymostoma cirratum, assembly GCA_024137785.1. Classification (NCBI taxonomy): domain Eukaryota; kingdom Metazoa; phylum Chordata; class Chondrichthyes; order Orectolobiformes; family Ginglymostomatidae; genus Ginglymostoma; species Ginglymostoma cirratum. The sequence goes on along the minus strand of JAHRHZ010000277.1, from coordinate 13,969,189 downwards.
TAGCTGGTGCTCCTAGACTACATTCAACAATAGAACTGCACCTCTTTGTGTACCTTAGGTCTAGCCAAATAGATCCTGTCGTTCAATCCTCTGAGATATCCTCTTCCTCCCATACCTCAACATTATCATTGACCAATACTACCATCTTTCATCCTCTCTTTCCTAAACACCTTGTAGTCAGGAATATTTAACACACAGGCCTGCACTTCCTTGAGCCAGGACTCTATTGCAGCCATAACATCCTATTTCCACAGGGCAACCTGTGTCTACACCTCAACCAATCTTGCTTATCATACTCTGTCCATTCACGTTCATGCACAATGTTACAGCCTTTGCTGATATTTCATTGGTTTCATTTTATTGTTTTATTACGGTTGGATTGGAGCTGTGAACTGGGAATAAGGGTGAGCTAAAGATGACTTCTGGACTACAGGTAACGGCTTGTGCTAAAACGAAGACAGCTAAAACAAAATTTTGTTTATTTCTGAGGCCAGGTCTGTCAGTAAATTGTAGGTTTGTTCCTAATCAATGGTTTCTACAGATGTTTCGTCACCAGGGATGAGAATTATGTTTAAAATGATCGCAGAAGTTGGCCATTAACAAGGTCAGTGCCTGGGAATTGGTTCCAGCAAGTCTGGAAAAGATCTTATGTTCAAGCAGATGGTAGATGCTGAATGGTAACAGGGCCCTCATGAAGGAGATGATCAATCTATCAGGGAGTGATCAGTATTTGAACTGGGTTTTAGATTGTTTTCAGTTAAAAAGGAATCTGATGCTATGGCATGAAGTTTTGTGAGATCCCTGCCTAACCTCCCTTAAGCAGCTCTTGGAAACTCAGAGAGTAGAAACTTGAGTTCTAAGTATTACAACCTTTATCTGAGTGAACTGACAAAGTTCTGAAAAAGGGTCATTGGTCCTGAAACATTAACTCTGATTTCTCTGTCCACAGATGCTGCCAGACCTGCTGAGCTTTTCCAGCAATTTCTTGTTTTGTTACAGATTTCCAGTATCCTCAGTTCTTTCAGATTTTTGAGTTGCAAATGTGACCCTGATCAACACCTTCAGAAAATCGACCAAGAAACCACCACCATGCCTATGGAAAAGCTACCTAACTATCATGCAAATCACTTCAGTAATCTGACCAGTTTCGTTATTTTTATCTATTTATCCCTTATCCACATTTGTTTGTCTGTCTTTTGTACGAATGGAGCTGAAAACAAAGGATTTGGGTTCAAGGCACAGACCAATTAGATAACTTTGTTATTTAATTTTGTTCTCCTAAAGTTTGAAGGTTTTAATTTGACTGTGTTGTGAATACAGAGGTAGAAAGGCTGATGTCGTTCAGCTGTCTGACCCTGTGTTGTAAAAACAGGAACCCTGATTTAGAGTTCATTACTTTCCCCTTTACTCTGACCCTACCTGTGAACTAGCTGTTCCCTCCTATAACTCTGTCAAGTTAATGCACCCCTATGTTCTTGATCTACCTTCTGTGTTCAGATTGTTGAGTTGCCAAGACCAGCTGGTATCTTGGTCTGAAATCTTGTTCTCCTGGTGAAACTGTTGCGTTAAATTGATCTTTGAATCCTGACAAGGTTAGTTTACACTGACCTGTCAATTTAAGAAATTTGTTAGCGCCAGAAAGCCTGTCTGTTTTTGACACTTTGAAACAATGAGTCAGATGAAGCGAGACATGTTCTTGTACTTTGATGTCACTGTGTTTCTATCTCTGCTGATTTGCAACAACAACAGAAGTTGCTGGAGAAACTCAACAGGTCTGGCAGCAGCTGTGGAGAGAGAAACAGAGTTTTCGGTCCAGAGACCCTTCTTCATAACTGTGCCCAACGTTTTTTTTTTATTCACTTGTGGGACATGGGCATTGTTAGCATTTACTACTGGTCCCTTGTTACCTTCAAACTAATGGGTTGCTAAACCATTTCAGACGGCAGTTCAGAGTTGACTACATTGCTGTGGGTCTAGAGTCAAATTTAGGCCAGACCGGGTAAGGGTGGTAGATTTCCGTCCTTGAAAGACATTGGTGAACCTGATGGGTTTTTCCAACAATCAGCAATGGATTACTTAATAAAGATTGTAAGGAAAAACCAGGGAACTGTAGAGAAGTGAGCCTGATGTCAGTGGTGGGTAAGTTGTCGGAGATGATTCTGAGGGACAGGATTTACATGTATTTGGAAAGGCAAGGATGGACTAGGGATAGTCAACATGATTTTGTGTATGGGAAATGGTGTCTCACTGACTTAATTGAGTTTTTTGAAGAAGTAACAAAGAGGATTGATGAAGACAGGGCAGCGGACATTGTTCATATGGACGTCAGTAAGGCATTCAACAAGGCTCTGCATGGTAGACTGGTTAGCAAGGTTAGGCCACATGGAATACAGGGAGAGCTAGCCAATTGGATACAACATTGGCTTGAAGTTAGGAGGCAGAAGGTGTAGTAGAGGGTTGTTTTGCAAACTGGAGGCTTGTGACCAGCAGTGTGCTGCAAAGATCAGTGCTGGGTCCCCTGCTTTTTTTATTATTTATATAAATGATTTGGATGTCAATATAGGAGATATGGTTAGTAAGTTTGCAGATGACAAAATTGGAGGTGTGGTAGACAGCGAAGAAGGTTACCTCAGAGTACAATGGGATCTTGATCAGATGGGCTGATGGGCCAAGGAAAGGCAGATGGAGTTTAATTTAGATAAATGTGAGATGCTGCATTTTGGTAAGGCAAATCTGGGCAGGACATCTATCGTTAATGGTAGGGGGAAGTGTTGGCAAACAAGAGACCTTGGAGTGCAGGTATGTAGTTCCTTGAATGTGGAGTCCCAGGTAGGCAAGGTAGTGAGGAAGGCATTTGGTACACTTGCCTTTATTGGCCAGTGCATTGTGCATAGGAGTTGAGAGGTCATGTGACTGTACAGGACATTGGTTAGGGCACTTTTGGAATATTGAATTCAATTCTGGTCTCCCTGCTATGGAAAACATGTTCTTTAACTTGAAAAGGTGCAGAAAGGATTTACAGGGATGTTACCAGGGTTGGAAGATTTGAGCTATAGGGAGAAGCTGAAAGGCTGGGGCTATTTTCCCTGGAGCATCAGAGGCTGAGGGGTGACCTTATAGAGGTTTATAAAATCATGAGGGAGATGGATAGGGTAAACAGCAAAGGTCTTTTTCCTAGGATAGGGGAGTCCAAAACTAGAGGGCATAGGTTTAAGGTGAGAGGGGAAAGTTTTAAAAGGGATCTAATGGGCAACTTTTTCATGCAGAGGGTGGTGTGTGTATGGAACGAACTGCCAGAGGAAGTGGTGGAGGCAGGTATAATCACAACATTTAAAAGGCATCTGGATGGGTACATGAATAGAAGCGTTTAGAGGGATATGGGCCCAATGTTGGCAAATGGGACTAGGTTAATTTAGGATATCTGAGTGGCATGGGTGAGTTGGACCAACGAGTCTGTTTCTGTGCTGTATACCTCTATGACATTAGTGAACCAGATGGGTTTTTTCCCCCAACAATTGACAATGGATTCATGGTCGTCAATAGATTCCTAATTCCAGATTATTATCGAATTCAATTTCCACCATCTGCCACGGCAGGATTCGAACCCAGAACATTACTGAGTTTCTGGATTAATAGTCAAGCAATAACACCAGCAGGCCATCACCTCCCATTTGCCCTCCTGTATTTCAGAGCTTCAGTGTCTATTCTGTCCTGGCACAGGGCACCCCTGTTCTGGTTCACTGGTGTGTTTTATAGTGTCCAGTTTACTGGAGAGAATTTGTTCTCCGTTGCTGCTGAGTTAGGGTTGTTAGCAAAAGCAGTAATTTGTTTGTGAGGCTACATGAGGAAACATTTATTTACATAAAGAGTTATGATCTGGAATCCACTACTTGGCAGATCAGTGGAAGCAGATTCAATAGTAACTTTCCAACGAAATTGGATAAATGCTTTAAAAAAACAGGATTCAGGCAGGGCTGGAGAGAAAGAACACTGTGGCTAATGGAGTTACAAGCAATATCAGAGTTTGAAGTTCTGGGTTCACTACCTGTCATCCTGGTCTTAGAGAGCAGGAAGCGCCTTTCCTGTCCTCTCAATCATCCAGTGTTGGCCAGAATGGGGTCTGAGCCCTTCCAGAACCTTCTGTCACTTGATGCAGAATCTCCTCCTTCTCTCAAAAGGATGTTTTTGAACACCATTATGAACATTGACGTGCAAACACTTCCATTTCCTCACCGCTGACGGCAAGCAGAAAAAGAAGCACATTTTTTGTTAAAAGCGGAAGTTAATCAGGACGGAGAGCTGTTGAGAAAATGGGGTGTTGGCATTAATGAAGGACGTGTTTGTTCTGAATGATTTCTGTTTGCTTTTCAGAATTGATGTCAACCTTCAGCTTCACACAACCTAAAGGGTCAGCTGGTTCCTCATCCAATGGGAAGTGAAGATTTTAAGGAAGGTGCTCCATCTGTACGTCAACATGACACATCACTCCAAATTTCTACGCAGATTTCATGTCTGTCATTTTTATTTGTCCTTGTTCTGTGTACTTCTGCCAGATTACCTTGTCCCTTGATTATTTATATGCCCTGCCAACAAAACACCAGCAAATTACAATTCAAGACCTTGCCTCTCCACTTTGTTTAACCCCTCACAATCTAAGCCCACTTGACATATTATCTCCACGACACTGTAAACCTAATCTCTCTTCATCCCTCTGCGTTTCCGGGGGCACGGGGAAATTGGCTGAAAATTTTTTTGTGGTTTTCAAATGAGGGAATGAGTTCCGGGTCACGGAGCGATCCCTGAACTGGACCTCAAATACCAGAGTCTTCATTTCGATCGCAGCTCTCACATCCCCAGAGGATATCCCAGAATGCCTCGCAGGAAATGATTCACTTTCAAAGTGTAATCCCCACGGTGTCATCTTAGTAGATACGGAGGCCAGGCTGGGTGCACAGCAAGATCCCGCAGTCACCGGTGGGTTAACTGACTGACCATTCCGTTTTTGATGGCGTTCCTTGTTGTATGATCACGGCGAAGCACCGATAGAATCCTCTGATGTAGAAACACACCTGAATTTTGGCTCAGAAAGGAACCCCTGGTGGAGCCAATGTGAAGGGAGGGTTTTAACCTCTGGCCACTGCCTTGTCTCCACATATCCTCTTCCTTATTTCATTCATCCGCCTATTTGGCCTCGTCAGGAATGTTGCTGCATATTTCACTGTTGCCCACCAGCCCCTGGAAATAAATGTCATGACTCAATGTGAAGAGAATGGCCTTACTATCAGATCTAAATCACACAGTGTGCTGTGACAGAGGTGTAGCGGGAGGAAATTCAGCTCACTGTGCTGGAAATACTCTCATCCCTGGCGGGGGGGGGGGGCAGCTCGCACCTCCAACTTCTCGCTTAACAGCCAAACACGCGAATCTGCTGCACCACAAGAAATGGCTACGCGAATGCAACTGAAAATCTTCCTTCCCTGCATGAAGGCTTCCCTTGGTGCTGGACTCGAATGAACTGGAGGCAGGAACTGTCAAGGACCAGGAATTTGTGGACGCGAGACCTGCTATTTAAACCTCTGTGTTAGGCTGGGGCTTCTGTTCTTCTTACGGTTCTGGGGAACAGATCATGCTTTGGAGGCACTGGGGTCTAGATTTCAGCGTGGAGGCCCAAATCTGGAAGAAAGTGGGCACTGAAGCTTCAAATAAAACTACAACATTCACTGTCTAGAAGGACATGGCACTAGGTGCATGGGAGCATCACCAGGTTCGTCTCTAAGGCCAAAGATTGCAAGATATAGGAGTAGAATTCATCCATTCGGCCCATCAAGTTTGCCCCACCATCTGATCATGGCTGCTATCCTTCTCAATCCCACTCTCCTGCCTTCTCCCTGTAGCCTTTGATCCAATTTCTAATCAAGAACGTACCTACCTCTGCCTTAAATATACTCAATGACTTGTCCTCCACAGCCCTCTGCAGCAAAGAGTTCCACAGACTGCCCACCCTCTAGCTGAAGAAATTCCTCCTGACCTCAGTTCTAAAGGATCGTCCCTTCACTCTGAGGCTGTGCCCTCAGGTCCTAGTCTCCCCTTACTCCTGGAAACATCTTCTCCACATCCACTGTATCCAGGCCTCTCAGTATTCTGTAAGTTTCAATCAGATCCCCCCTTGTCCTTCTAAACTCCACCAAGTACAGACCCAGAGTCCACAACTGCTCCTCATATGACAAACTCTTCATCCCTGGGATTATTCTTGTAAACCTCCTCTGGACTCCTTCCAATGCCAGCACATCCTTCCTTAGATACGGGGCCCAGAATCGTTGGCAGTATTCCAAATAGGTCACACCGTCCTGCATTGGAAGCATTCTTTCATGGTACCTGGATCAAAATCCTCAAACTTCCCACAACAACACGAGGAATGCAACGGTACAGGAAGGCAGCTCACCACCGCCTTCCCTGGGATAGTTAGGGATGGATAATAAGCGCTGGATCCAGCAACCAACACCCATATCCCACAAGGAATGTAATTAGAAAAAGTGGAATACTCCCAAAATCCATAGCAACATTATGAAAACTCAGGACCAATAAATGAGGGAACTAATAAAACTAAAGGCCAGGTGAATCCTTACTGGAAAGTGCTGTCAGCTATTACTGGAATTGTGCGTCGATATTTAACAGGAACGTGGCTGACTGACCTATAATTAGCAGTGTGCCACTTGTTTCAATACATAAGTAGGGTTAAAAGCAGAAATAACTGCCTGCAGGGATTGCCTACTTGAATAATTACTGTCCCCCCCTTAACCTGTTTCAAATTGTTGAGAAGGAACACGTTTTTAAATGATGGCTTTTACTTCCTGTTGGAGGAGATGGTTCAGCTCTGTATGCAGTAGATCATTTCTCAAAGGGGAGCTCTCAGTGGAAATGAGGGTCATGCATGCCGCTTGCTGACCGTCTGCAAAAACAGGGGCATGTTAGAAAAATTGAGGTCAGTCAATGGCTATAATATCGGGTCTAGAAGGCTTGCCTCATTATCTGATGCTACATGTGAGGAATTAATTAATCTCATTTTACCACATACAGATCCTCAAATAAACACAAGGAGTGCTGGAGAAACTCAGAAACTGAAGAGAGGGAAACAGAGTAAACATTTCGAGTCCAGTATGAGTCTTCATCAGAACCTGGAAAAGCTCCACCCTTTTGGAACTTGGAATGTTTTACTGGATATTTGTTGAAGGGGAAGACTTACTACCTTTCACAGCCTCAGGATGTTCCCCAGAGAATGGTGGTGGCAGAGTCTTAGATTATTTCGAGGGCAGAGGTAGATAGATTCTTGGGTGAGAAGGGAGTCGATGGGTATTGGGCCTGAGAGGTTGAGGTCACCATCTCATGATCAGCCTGTGATCATACTAAATGGTAGGCAGGCTTGAGGGGCTGAATGGCCCACTCCCAATTCATAAACATCCCAAGACAGAATCTCTACAGCCACTGAACGCCGGAGGCAAGGTCAAGAAAATTGGGAGATTTGTGTGAGATTGGCAGGAAGGGTATTTATAGAAAATAGGAGCGAGTGGAAGCCATTCAGCCCTTCGAGCCTGCTCCACCATTCAACATGATCATGGCCACCCATCCGACTCAATCCCCTGTTCCTGCTTTCTCTTCAGACTCTTTGATCCCTTTCGCCCTAAGGATTTGACATTGGCATCTAAAGGTCTCGTTTTCCAACCAAGTGTTAAACATCTAGATGAGATTCTCATGAAAGAGTAATGAGGGGCTGATTCGAACACGTTTAACTTGTATTAACATCTTGTTATGACATTGTCTCACCTCACTGATTTGCAGTTTCCGATTCTCCCACCTACCCGATCGAAACCAGGCACAGTGACGATTCCCGACACTGGGATTGGAGAGGAGAGCTGTCTGGTGACTCCCAGCTTGCTGCTCAGCCCCTCCATCTTGGACACTAACATCTTGGGGCCACAGTCCATGGACAGTGACTGCACCCCCTCCCCTCTCCACCCCCATCCCCTTGCTGTGCTCACCAGCAGGACCTCCAGATACCCCTGGGCTGAGCAGTATGCCAGTTACCCTCCGTCTGACTTGTGTGGGGCAATAGACAGGGACCATACAGGGCAGGTTCTGGACTACCAGAATCCGAACGGGTGCACGGCTGGGTTATAAAGATGGAGCCTGTGCCAGGAATCTTGGGAAGTTCCCAGCAGTGGCCAGCCCTTCTACATATGGGAAGTGAGAGGAAGGAACAAGGGGGGTGCCATGGGGGCAGGCTCCATAGGTAACGAGGGCAGTTTAGAAAGATGGCAGCAGGCCTCACGGACAGAAACTCTCCAGGAAACTCAACAAAAAAGTGACACTTAAACCAATTTCTGGTAAAATTCATCCTGCATTAAGAGAGTTTATTTGGAGGAGGTCTGGTGGCCAATGTAGGAAGTGGGGTAGCCATTGTACACACATCAAGATCCCAAAATCTGTGGGTTTGAAGGCCTGCGCTGTCAGAGAGGTCAGTTTTAGGTGGGGTGCAAAACCAAAAGGCTTTCAAAAGGTGAATGTAAGAAAAGACGTCAGTTCAATGTTTTGGAGAAGGACTGGAGTGTTCTGCCTTGATTTTTTGGCAAATTTGTCACTGTGCCTGACTACAGGGCCAAAGTGACCATATATCAAACACACTGCATTGGCTGCAAATGGTGCTTTGGAAATGCAGATTCATTTTTCAAGCTCTTCAACGCGTATTCCCAACTAATTGCAGGCTGTAAATCAAATCCAAAGAGATTCTGTCTCTGCAGATGTAGTCTTCTAATATATTGCACTTATTAAAATGTCAGGATCCAGCTTAAACTTATCTCTTTCATACTAAACAACACTTCAAAATGAGTTATTCTGGAGAGAGGAGTGGGACTGTTGCTTTTGTTGGGGTGGCAGGGGAAGGATTAGAAATTGGTTTGGTTTAACGGTGTGGAGTTCAGGGCTCTATGTTGACGTAGAAATGTGTGTTTTTATTTTCGTGGGACACCTCCTCCGAATGATGGCAGAGTTGGCTCGAGTCGACCCCGTGTTGGTTCCTTCCTCCTCGCACTGGTCCTATGTTCAGGATGGCGGCTTTCCCTTCCTTAAGACAGCCTGGCGCAGCTTTTTAAAGTGGAGCTGGCCTGATCAGTGATCTCTGCAATTTAAAACATCAGAGAATCAGACAGGTGGTGAAGGTAGGGGCAGGAATAGGCCATTCGGACCCTTAAGCCTGTTCTGCCGTTCAATATGATCATCAAACTCAGTACCCTAATTCCACCCTCCCTCCATACCCCACGTTCAGCCACAAGAGCTATGTCTACCTCCTTCTTGAAAACACATAATGTTCTGGTCTTGACCACTTTCTGTGGCAGTGAATTCCCCAGGCTCACCCTTCTCTGGGTGAAGACATTTCTCCTCATCTCAGTCCTAAAAAGTTCACCCATTATCTTTAATCTGTGACCCTGGCTCTGGATTTCCAATGTCACCATGGGGAACATCCTTCCTGCATCTGATGTGTCTAGTCCTGTTGGAATTTGACAGGATTCTTCTGAGATCTCTTCCTCATTCTTCTAAACTCCAGCGAATACAATCCTCACCGACTCAATCTTGCCCCGTACGTCAATCCTGCCATCCCCAGAATTGAACTCCAAGGGCAAAGAGGGGGGTCTAGGATGAGTGGCATGGTGTTGTAGGCTTCACTGGGAAGAGGTGGGAGCTGCCCATCAGGAAGGTCAATTCCTATCGAAGGACCCAGCAGATGAATTCTCATTGACATCAAGATCAAGTTCAAAAGCAGTGAATGCATCTCAGTGTGATGCCAACCCACATGCCAACCTCGTACTCTGCCTGATGCATCACCCTCCCATCACTCGCCCAACACCAATTGCTGGCACTTGGCACTTCTTTCTTTATTTTCCTTACTTGTTCACAGGATGTGGGCATCACAGCATTTATCACCCATCCCTAATTGCCCAAAGGGCTGTTAAGTGTCAACCATCGAGCTGTGGGTCTGGAGTTAAATGCAGGCCAGACCAGGTGAGGAGAGTGGATTTCCTTCGCTAAAGGGGCATGAGAAAACCAGATGGGCTTTTACATTTAATTGGTAGTGGTTACATAATCAGCCTGAGTCCTCATTTTTCTTCCAGTTTTTCACCATCTGCCGTGGTGTGATTGGAACCCACACCTCCCGAATATTAGCCTGGGCGTTTGGATAACTGCATCCGCTATATTACCACACAAGCCAACCGCCCATGTCCTCCAGCTCACAGTTACTTGCCCACCATTGCTATCGACTTCACTCCCACATCCCGGTAGCTTCACGTGACTTCAGCTGTTTGACAATGGCAGGCATATCGCCCAAACACAGTGGATCTTTTTTCTGACATTCAGCCCTGTCTCTGTGCAAGACATAGAGGCACATAAAACTGAAGACAGCAGAACAGAACTTATGGATAACAAAGAGCTGGCATCTCCTGGGCTTGAGGGAGGACACTGCTTCTGCTCTTTGTGAGAGGCCACTTTTCATTTAAAGAAGGCTTCACACACACACACACACACACGCACACACGTACACACACACACACGTACACACACAAACACACAAACACATACACACATACACACACTCACACACAAACACATACACACACTCACACACATATACACACACACATACACACACTCACATTCACACACATTCTCACACACACTCTCACAAACATACACACACACTTACATATACACATGTACACACACACTCACACTCTCACATTCACATACACACACTCAAACACATGCACATGCATACACAAACACTCTTGTACACACACACATACACACATGGATGCACATGCACGCACACACAGACTCACATGGATACACACACACTCACACACATACTCACACTCAGGCACACACTCATGCACATTCTCTCTCACATTCTCTCACTCATGCACTCTCACTCACACTCAAACACCCACACACTCAAACACACACACACATACGCACACAGATGCACATGCACACACACACTCTGCCTCATATAGATACACACACACACTCACACACAGAAACACAGATACACACCATTCATCAAGAGTGAGTCTGGAGGACAGGATACAGAATACTCTAAGCCTGGCGCTGTGCTTAATGCCAGGTCAGTCTGAGTGAAGTTACGTACACCATGTAACCACAGGAGGACATATCACTGGCCAAGGAAATGATTCCATTCTCCAGCTCAGTATCACAAACAGCCTGATAACTGTGCCATGATATAAGGTGATCTTAGGTGACATATGGTGATATATGGTGATATATGGTGATATATGGTGATATATGTGGTGCCTTCTCCTTCAGCTGCTGCTACTTTTTCAGTTTTTGTTGGCCTGTTTTGCAGCTGTAAGTATATAATTAAGACTGTACATTTATCAAACGTAGTAAAGCTTATCTCAATATTTTGGCAGGTATTTTTGCGCCAATAAATAATCTTCACTGTCTAAAAAGCCAATGTTTGAATGTTCTTTGTTTCTGGCAGCCAAATCTTTTCCATTTAATATCTTCAGAGCTTCATGATTGAAATTATTCTCCAACATCAGAGATCACAAGCTCCAGTGACAGTACATTAACTTTTGAGAGAAAGAGCGAAGGAACTTCAAAGTGGCAAAGATGGGTTTGCTAGCAAAAACAATGTGCATTTATGTAGCACCATTAATAACATTTGGCTTACACTGGCTCTCAGTCCTACAAAACCTTTGTTTTAAAATTCACATCCTCACTTTTAAATCTCTCCATGGGCACAACCCTCCCTATCTTTGTAAACTTTTCCAGTTCGTCAATCCTCAACAATTTCACCACCCCTCTAATTCAAGCTTCCTGCATATCCCCGCTTCCCTTTGCTTCTCTGTCAATGGCTTGTTTTCCTCTGCTAGACCCAGCCCACAAACTTTGGAATACTCGAACCCCATGGCAGCGGACAGCAGACAGGAGAATTCCCAGCTCAGTTTGCTCCCTTGGGAGGGAAGCATGCACAGAGGTTGTTTTTGTGGTCAGATCAGCTGAACCAGGAAAATATTTGGAAGCAGCCTCAGGAGCTGCTCAGCACAGCTAAAATAATAAGAGAAACCTTCTTATTCCTAAACCCCGACACATTCCCCAAGTCATGCCCAAGCTGGCTCAGGTGCCAGCTAGGTCACATAGCTACACCCACATCCACACACACACACGAACTCACACCCTCCCCCGCACCCACACTCACACTAACTCGCACCCACACCCGCACCCACACTCACACTAACTCACACCCACACACACACCCGCACTCACACACACCCGCACTCACACACACACACGCACTCACACCCACACAGATCCACACACACACACCCACACCCACATTCAGACACACACACAGTCACACATGCTCACTCACACATACCCACTCACACACACATATACACACTCTCTCACACACACACACATAGATACACAGTCACGCACACACATACTCATGTAGATATAATCACACACACTCTCACATAGATACACACTCAAATAGATACTCACACACATAGGTACGCACTAACATAGATACCCACACACTCTCACATAGACCTCTCACAAAGCCCTTCTTAACTTAAATACAAATAAAGGAATAAAGTTAAATGTCCAGCATTGACATATCTATTGGGTTGTAGTGAAGAAGAATTTTTCTGAGATATAACAGAAAGTTATCAATTTTTTTCAATGCATTTTTTACACATTCAACTGTCAGGACAGACTTCACTATAGTGTATGATGGATGAATGGGCATGGAAGTGACATAGACTGGCTTTGGTCGGGGGGGAGCCTGAGGAGCTGTGATGGGGTGGGGTGGCACAGTCTGGTAACAAGGAGCATGGGGACGGTTTGCATTTATGTTCACATTTCACGTTCACGGCTGCTCCAAGATGTGTGAGCGGCGACCCTTTAAAGAAAACTGGCCTGGACCCATGATAATTCCTAAGGAGTAGGGAACACAGAGCTGCGACAGGTGAAGATTTGGTGCCTGAACCAACTCACCCCCTTAAAAAGCCATGGTGAAAATCGGACAGTGCGGGAATGTGGCCAGGAATGGGACTCGGAGCCTGTCTTATTGAAGGGGATTCCCAGGTTAGAACATAGAACATAGAACAGTACAGCACAGTACAGGCCCTTCAGCCCACGATGCTGTGCTGACCTATTATCCTACTCTAAGATCAAGCTACCCTGCATACCCTACATTTTACTATCATTCAAACTATCATCTAAAACTACTGTCATTCAATCATTCGATATTCATTATCCTGATCCAACCAGCATCCTGGGTTAGACATCCCTCCTCCTTTAAGGATGCTCCTTATCAGCTACGTCTTCCAGCAAGCTACAACTACTGCGGGAGCTGGAAAACCGAAACAAATGCAGAGAACACTGCAGAAACTCAGCTGATCTGACAGCACGTGCGGCCAGAGAGAAACAGAGTTAACATTTCGAGTCCAGTGATCCTTCTTCAGAATGTTGTGTTGCAAGTTGTATTTTTGGCATGTTTTTGGAGTTCAGGTCTTCTATTCCAATGTGCACATAAGAACAGCAGTGAGCTCAGTTCTGTTTTCAGCGCTGAGACTGTATGAAATATTGCACACTGTGACAGATAGGATGAGAAGCAAAAGATATGACTAAGGAAAAATGAACTTGTACTGCTCTCACTGAAGGTGATTCTTTTTGCAATCTGTTAATAAATGAAATAACTCACAAGATCAAAGCATCTGTAATGTGACAGATTAGGCAAAACCCCAGCTAATAAACCATTCAGCTCAAAGCCCCTTATGTATAGAAGGCTTCAGTCTGTGACTAATGTAATAACTCACTGAGTGATTATGCATTGAACAAGTTGAGAGCCATCAGGGTAAAATAGATGATGACTCTGAACATTAGTCTGGATGGATACATATAATTAAGCACTAAATGCTGTGTATTTAGGCTTCAATCATTAAAATATTTTCAGCGCAATGGCTAAAGCTGTCACAAGTCCCATGTCTACAAATGAATTCAACAAAGTTGGGAGTGGTCTGGTGGGGGGCCAGGGGGTCTTGTGAGGCACAGTGTGGTTTTGTGTATGTGTGTGTGTGTGTGCGCGTGAAAATCCCGGTGCGTCAGTGAGCAATGGAAGGGGGAAGTGGTGACATGTCCCTGTGTGGGTCTGTAGGGAGTCAATCCCAGTGTGAGGGGGCACACGTGGCATCTCAATGTGTGGGGGAGTGGGTTTGTCCTGGATCTGTTTAATAAGCAGCCTACAACAGCAATTCTGCAAATCATTCCTGCATAGAATATTCGCAAGCAGGCTTTCACTCAGGGTGAAGCATGCTCTGTGTGAAGGAAGGTGTGTGTGTGTGTGTGTGTGTGTGTGTGTGTGTGTCTGGGTGTGTGTGTGTGTGTGTGTGTGTGTCTGTGTGTGTGTGTATGTGTGTGTGTGTGTGTGTCTGTGTGTGTGTGTGTGTCTGTGTGTCTGTGTGTGTGTGTGTGTCTGGGTGTGTGTGTGTGTATGTGTGTGTGTGTGTCTGTGTGTGTATGTGTGTGTGTGTGTGTGTGTGTGTCTGGGTGTGTGTGTGTGTATACATGTGTGTATGTGCCTGTGAGTTTGTGTGCATGTATGTCTATGTATGTGCATGTGTCTGTTTATGGGCATGTGTCTGTGTGTGTGTATCTGTGCCTGTGTGTTAGTGAGTATGTGTGTATGTGTGTGTATGTGTATGGGTCTGTGTGTGTGTGTCTGTGTGATAGTGTGCGTGTATATGTCAATGTATATGCTTGTGTATGTGTGCAAGTATCTGAGTGTGTGTGTGCATGTGTGTGTGTGTGTGCATGTGTGTATGTTTGAGAGATGGTGTGTCTCAATGAATCTCTGATGCAACCAAAATAACCGACAAAAGATCTGCTATTTGGAGACAACTATTGGGAATGGGTTCTGTCGTTGGCTGTGGTCCAAACCGGTCCATTTCATTAAACTGGGGAGCTGGGGGTTAATATTGCAATTATATGTTTCCAATATGCCAGGGAACCAACCAGAGTTGCTATTGTCATGCTGATGTGTGACTCCCAGCCTCCACAATTAGTGCTGATTGTACAAACCAATCAGAGTCATGGAATGTGGAAAGAGGCTTTTCAGCACATCCATGCAATTCATTCCTCATCCATGCCAACCAGATTTCCTAAACTCAACTAATCCCATAAGAACATAAGAATCAGGAACAAGAGTAGGTCATCTGGCTGTCCGAGCCTGCTCTGCCATGCAATAAGATCACGGCTGGTCTTTTCACAGACTCAGCTCCACTTACCCACCCTCTCACCCTAACCCTTAATTCCTTTACTGTTCGAATGATGTAGCCTCAACTGCTTCACTGGGCAGGGAATTCCACAGATTCACAACCCTTTGGGTGAAGAAGTTCCTCCTCAACTCAGTCCTAAACCTGCTCCCCATTATTTTGAGGCTATGTCCCCTCGTTCTAGTTTCACCCACCAGTGGAAACAACCTCCCTGCTTCTATCTTATAATTTTATATGTTTCTATAAGATACCCTCTCATTCTCCTAAATTCCAAAAAGTACAGTTTCAGTCTACTCAGTCTCTCCTCATAAGCCAAGCCTCCCAACTCCAGAATTAACCTGGTAAACCTCCTCTGCACCCCCTCCAGTGCCAGTACATCCTTTCTCAAGTAAGGAGACCAAAACTGTACACAGAACTCCAGGTGTGGCCTCATGAGCTCCCTATACAGCTGTAACATAACCTCCCTGTTTTTAAACTCCGTTCCTCAAGCAATGAAGGACAAAATTCCATTTGCCTTCTTAATAACCTGTGGTACCTGCAAATCAACCTTCTGTGATTCATGCACAAGGGCACCCAGGTCCCTCTGCACAGTAGCGTGCTGCAATTTTTCACTGTTTAAATAATAGTCATTTTTACTGTTATTCCTACCAAAATGGATGACTTGTCTACTTTTAGCTCCATTAGCTTGACCAACACTCCTTCTTTTGTAATAATGCCTGCATTTGGCCCGTATTGCCCTAAACTTTTCTTATTCATGTACCCATCCAGATGCCTTTTGAATGTTGTAATTGTACCAGCCTCCATCACTTCCTCTGGCAGCTTGTTCCATACACACACCACCCTCTGTGTGAAAAAGTTGCCCCTCAGGTCCCTTTTAAATCTTTCCCCTCTCATCTTAAACCCTCTAGGTTTGGAACTCCCAACCCTGGAGAAAGGACCTTGTCTATTTACCCTATCCATACCCCTCATGACTTTATAAACTTCTATAAGGTCACCCCTCAGCCTATCCAGCCTTTCCTTATAATCAAGCCTTCCAGTCTTGGTAACATCCTTGTAAACCTTTCTCGCAGCCTTTCCAGTTTAATAATATCCATCTGATAGCAAGGTGACCAGAATTGTGCACAGTACTCAAAATATAACCTTACCAATGTCCTGTACAGTTGTAACATGACGTCCCAGCTCCTATAGTCAATGCACTTACCTATAAGTCAAGCATTCCAGATGCCTCCTTCATTTTCCTGTCCACCTGCAACTCCACTTTCGAAAATCAACAGTGTGTTACTGGGTGAATCTTGCTCTGCACCACCACCGAGCCCCCAGTCCCTCCTCTCTTCTCCACTGTCCCCCACCCCGAAGCCAGGGCACCCTAGACCTCTTCCCCCACTGCCTGCTTGAACAAAGCTACAGTGTAAACACAACTCACAATGAGGTCCACCGAACCTTGAAGGTCTTATGAGGAAAGACTGAGGGACTTGGGTCTGTTCTCATTGGAGAGAAGAAGGCTAAGAGGGGATTTAATAGAGACCTACAAAATGATCAGAGGATTAGATAGGGTGGACAGTGAGAGTCTTTTTCCCAGGATGATGACGTCGGCTAGTACGAGGGGGCAGAGCTGCAAATTGAGGGGTCATAGATTTAAGACAGATGTCAGAGACAGGTTCTTTACTCAGAGAGTGGTAAGGGCGTGGAATGCCCTGCCTGCCAATGTAGTTAACTCAGCCACAATAGGGGCATTTAAACAGTCCTTGGATAAGCATATGGATGATGATGGGATAGTGCAGGGGGTTGGACTTAGATTAGTTCACAGGTCGGCGCAACATCGAGGGCCGAAGGGCCTGTTCTGTACTGTATTGTTCTATGTTCTATGTTCTATGTTCTATGTTCTATGAACCTAATTTTAAAGCGTAGCTACGCCTTCCGCAGTCTTTAGTGTCAAGCAAGACACTTTTCCTATTTTGGCTTGTAATCCAAAATGAAGTCAAAAATGATATTGGAAACATTCACTAAATAGACTCAGGCAAGCCCTGGAGCAGACATACCACTTGAAATATTATCACAACAGCTTGTAATAGTAAGGCCCATTACTACGCAGTCCCCTGTTTTGAAATGACCGAACACAAAGAAAGTCAAGTTCAGTCACAGAGAGAGTACGAACGGCCGAGGCTGGAGTCGGAGATAATGCAGCTATGCACTGCATTAACTCATGTTCAATCCCTGTGTGTGTTTCACCCTCTGAGACTCAGGTCTCTGCAGATCCCTTGCAGAAACTGAACCTGGCTTTGATATTATTCTCACCCTGGTCAGGTGTCAGTTTCAACGCAATATTCGGCCGAAAGCTGGTTCCAATCCTAGCGTGTGAGGAAGAGGGATCAGTGCAGGCAATGAAAGAGAGAAGACAAGGATTGGAAACCAATGCTAGCCTTTCACAATCACTTGGCCCTAAAAACAGGAACTTGCCTCTTCTCTCACGTCAGGCCTGTTAAATCCCTCCAGTGGTTTCTGGCAGTTTCTGTTTATCACTTCTCTTCCTCCCCTCACAGCTCCCCTCCCTACTGCCCCACACCCTCATGCTCCCCTCCACCAATCCCAATTGCTCTGCTCATTGCCCTCAGTGTGGAAAGAGAAGGGTGAAATGGGTGGGGGTACATTGGGCATTCAATGTCATTCATCTCCTACCCTCCGTCAGTCCATACCTCCACCCTACCCATGACCCTCAGACCTCTTTGTGCCACAATATGAGCCAGCTCAGGATGATCATGGACGCATAGAATCCTTACAGGCATGGAAGCAGGCCATTCAGCCCATTGGGTGCACACTGACTCTCCGAAGAGCATCTCACCCAGACCCACATTTCCCATGGCCAAGCCACCTAGCCTGCACATCCGTGGACACTATGGGCCATTTAGCACGGCCAATCTTGAGGATTATTAAGATAACAGAACAGTAAGGAGTCTAATTACCAGGAGATAGTTATGCTGTAGATGAAAATAGAGTGACATTTTGAGTACAAATCCCCAATCGCAACTGGAAATTCAAATACAATTAACTAATTAAATCTGGAATAAAATGCTCATATGCGCCCCCTATGCTTGAAATTCCCCCCATCCTGGGAAAAGACAACAACCATTAACTCTATCTATAGAGGATTGGATAGGGTGGACAGTGAGAGCCTTTTTCCTCGGGTGGTGACGGCTAGCATGAGGGGACATAGCTTTAAATTGAGGGGTGATAGATATAGGACAGATGTCAGAGGTAGACTCTTTACTCAGGGAGTAGTAAGGGCATGGAATGCCCTGCCTGCAGCAGTAGTAGACTCGCCAACTTTAAGGGCATTTAAATGGTCGTTGGATAAACATATGGATGATAATGGAATAGTGTAGGTTAGATGGGCTTTAGATTGGTTTCACAGGTCGGCGCAACATTGAGGGCTGAAGGGCCTGTACTGCGCTGTAACGTTCTATGTTCTATACCTGTCATTATTTACTAAACTCCCATCAGTTTGCCTACGCTCCAGCGAAAAAAGTCCCAGCCTTTCCACATCCAACAACATCCTGCTAATTCTCTTCTGAACATGGTGATTATGAGCCAATGAAAGGGCACCATCCAGATGGGGGATAATTGTCAGTGAGACATTCGCCTCGAGTGTGAATAACAAAAAACACATGGACTCTTGAGAAGATGGGATTGCCCTGGGGGTTGCAGACATTAACAGAAGCATTCAAAATGAGAAGGCATTTCAATCAGAGAGACTGAAAGAGGGGTTGGCAGCCAGAGGGGGAGAGATTCAAAGAGTTTTGTCAATAGAACTTGAGGTGCAGTGGGGAAGTTTTCATCATAGTTAGGAATAGACCCACTGAAGGGGAGAAAATTCAACAGTAATGGGGGATGGATGAGAGAATACCAACAAATGTAGGCCACTCAGCCCTTCAATCCTCCTCCACCATTCAATAAGATCGCGGCTGGTCTGATTTTACCTCAACTCTACATTCCTGTATATCTCAAATCATCTTTCAGAACCCCTCCTTGCTAAATCAAGAATCTATCTCCCTCTGCCTTAACAATATTGAAAAATTCTTCATCCACTACCTTTTGAGGGAGGGAATTCCAAATACTGACAATTCCCTCATCCCTCTCTGAAATGGGCAATGCCTTATTTTTAAACTGTGACCCCTCTGCCACAAGAGGAAACATTCTTTTCGCATCCACCAGGTCAGAGCCCTCAGAGTCTTGTATGTTTCAAATCAGTCACCTCCATCTCTTCTAAACCCCAGCGGATATGGGCCTAGCCCTGTCTAATCTTTCCTCATAAGGCCATCCAGAATGGGGAAGTGGGGCTGGTTGGAAAGCTTTATGTCAAAGAGCCAGTACAGGGGTGATTGGCTGAATGCACTCCTTCTGTGCAGAGTGGTTCTGCAGTTCAATTTGTCCCACTTCCCTGCTCTTTCTCTGCATAAATTGAGTGCAGGGTGTAGTGATTGTAACAAGGTTAGCCAGGTGGAGCTCATAGAATCTGACCCCCTGATTAGGGCTGTTAACCCGGGCCAATCAGGGAGCCCTGGCTGACAGATGGAAACAGGAGTGTAAGGGGCTCTGTTCACTCTGAGAGCTGGCCCTGAGGTAGCTGGGTCAGTGTCAAAGACTCTCCACATGTAAATAAAGTCTGTCCTCTGTGGGGTGTGGGGAGAAAAACTGGACTGTTCAGCCACTGGCTCTCAGGGTGAACAGGGAATCCTGGGGGCAAGAGCTGGACCCTCAAACAGCCTCAGTGCAGAGCATGGTTACCCCCTCCCTCCCTCCCTCTCTCTCTCTTCCTCCCTGTCTCTCTCGCTCTCTCCCCCTCCCTCCGTGTCTCTCTCTCTCTCCCCCTCCCTCCCTCCCTCTCTCTCTCGCTGTGGTGTGGTGCTGCCTGTGGGTTTCTGCCTGGTACCTTAGGGTACAGAGAAGGTTTACGAGGATGTTGCCTGGTATGGAAGGTGCTAGCTATGAAGAGAGGTTGAGTAGGTTAGGATTGTTTTCATTAGAAAAAAGGAGATTGAGGGGGGACCTGATTGAGGTCTTCAAAATCATGAAGGGTATAGACAGGGTTGATAGAGATAAGCTTTTTCCCAGGGTGAGGGATTCAATAACGAGGGGTCACGCATTCAAGGTGAGAGGAGAAAAGTTTAAGGGGGATACATGGGGAAAGTACTTTACACAGAGGGTGGTAGGTGCCTGGAATGCGTTGCCAGCAGAGGTAGTAGAGGCAGGCACGGTAGATTCATTTAAGGTGTGTCTGGACAGATGCATGAGTAGGTGGGGAGCAGAGGGATACAGATCCTTGGGAATTGGGCAATAGGTTTAGACAGTGGATTTGGATCGGCACAGGCTTGGAGGGCCGAAGGGCCTGTTCCTGGGCTGTAAGTTTTCTTTGTTCTTTGTTCTTGGTACCTGTCTCCTTTCCCGATGTGTGTTGCAAAGAATCTTTAAAGTGGAACAAAGCACATTCTGTCTACACCGCGCTGCTGATTGCAGCCGGAAAGCAGCCAGCACTTTTGCTTGTAAACAAGTCACAGAAATAATTGAGCCATGTCCATTCCACAGAGGTGAAAAGATGCTTCTACTCCACAGCCAAGTCCTTCCTGGTACACCCTCCTGCTGGGCTGGCCCCTGGGACCCTGGCTGCTCTGAAGGGGAAAACCATTACAAAAAAAAGAAATTGGAACTGACTTAAAGAGGTCCAAATCATCGCGTACCCCTGAAAACAAGAGTTTATTTACAAGTTTCACTGTGTTTTTTTAATATATAATATATAAACTGCTTTTCACTCTGTACCAATGGTCATTGAAGTCCTTACCATTTATACAGGGAGTACTATGGAGGAATTGACAAGGATCTTCTTGGGGCAAAATCGTAAACCAAACACCAAATTCTGTTACTTGAGCCACTGACGGTGACTGAGACCATATTTTAATGGTACAAAACACCTTGCTTTGACCTGAAGTTTTCCAAGAACTTGCTGCTGGCCAACATCTGGTAGATCAATTACAAGATATTGAAATAACAAAGCGCGCAGTGTATCCAGAATTTATTTTGAAAATATGTTATCCATAAAAGGTGATGGACTTAACAGTTAAATATCAGCCATTCTGTTAATTGAGAACCTGTTTGCCTGCCAGTTGTCATGGGGAGGTGGCGCACTGGGGAGACGGAGATGCCGAGTGAACAATGGCAGAGGAGGACGGGGTTAAACGCAGTTAGAAGTGGGTGGCGATGTGTTGAAAACCTCCAGGGCATGCAAACAATGAGAGTTGGAAGTGGAATTAGGAATCCAAATTCCATAGCAGAAGATTTCCTTATAAGGTGTGGAGGTGAGGAGACCTGCTGAGATGGGAAGGCAAGTTGGAACCACCACTGGCAATTTCTGTTAGCCCACGTGGACATGGACAATACCCATGGGGTCATTTTTGCGAATATAAGAGCCAGGAACAAGAGTGGGCCATTCAGCTCTTTCGATCCTGCTCCACCATCGATATGATCATGGCTGATCTCATCTCAACCTCAACTCCACTTTCCTGCCCACTGCCCATAACTCTTCAACCCAGAGCTAATTACAAATCTGCCCATCTCCTCCTTCAATCGATTAATATCCCAGCATCCACTGCACTCTGGTGGCGGGGAGGGGGGTGGAGGTGGAGGGGTAGGGAGCTTGAAATTCCACTGATTCACCACCCTTTGAGAGAAGTAATTTCTCCTCATTTCTGTCCTGAACCTGTTACCCATTATCCTAAGGCAATGGCATCTCATTCTAGATTGCCTCCACATGAGCAAATGTTGTCTCTTTGTGCACTTTGTCAATCCCTTTAGCATCTACTTTACCTCATCTAGATTTCCTCTCATTCTTCTAAACTTTGTAACTGCTTAATCTCTCTTCATTATACAAACTCCTCACCCCTAGTGAACCTCTGAACTGCCTCCAACACAACTGCACCCTTCAGTATAAGGGTTTGAATTGCTCCTCCGCTATGAAAGAGGGGCAATCCCGCAGGAGAGAGAGGAGGGATCAATCAGTTTGTTATACTCTCAAAGATTGCCTGCATTGTTCCTCTCTGAGACGAAGCTGATAATTGATTTACCTTCGCTATGAACAGTCAAGACACAACTGAAAGAAACACTTGCATCTACATCACACTTTGCACTCAGGACCTTCAAAAGCATCAAACAGTAAACAAAGTAGCTTTCTGGGGTGGATTGTGGGAATCGCTGATAAGTCTGGCATTTGTTCGCCATCTCTGATCACCCTTGAACTTGCTGCAGCCATGTCAGAGTCAACCCCATTACTGTGGGTCTGGAGTCACATTCAGGCCAGGCTGGGTAAAGATGGCAGATTTCCCTCCGTGAATGATATTAGTGAACCAGATGGGTTTTTACACCGACCGTTGATTTGGTCAACACCAACGAGCATCTTTTATTCCACATTTATTAACAGGATCCTTTTTGTTTATTTTTTCCATTCACAAGATGAGGGTGTCGCTGGCTAGGCCAGCATTTATTGCCCATCCCTAATTGGCCAAAAGGCAGTTAAGAGTCAACCACATTGCTGTGGGTCTGGAGTCACATGTTTTGGCCAGATTGGGTAAGGACTGGTTTCCTTCCCAAAAGAGATTAGTGAGCCAGATGAGTTTTTCCACTTGTGGATAATAGATTCATGGGCATCTTTAGATTCTGAGTTTCAGACTTTTACTGAATTCAAATTCCAGCCTCTGCCACTATGGGATTTGAACCTGAGTCTCCAGAACGTTATCTGGGCTGTTGGATTAACAGCCAGCAATTATACCACTAGACCATCACCTCCCCATAACATGCTATTCAAATGGTGCCATGGTGAGATTCAAACCCATGTCTACAGCATCACCCAGAGTGCAGTTACATTATCAACATGTCCCTGTCTCCCTATCTGCCTGTCGTACTGTGTCTTGACTCAAGGCTCTGATGGAATCAGAACAGAATTAGCAAAAGTAATTTCTTCCTCCGTGTAAAAAGTGATGACTTTTCATTCTGCAATCCTCAACTGGGGTGTAATGTCAAATAATATATAAACAGCAATTTTAATGTAATGATGTGTCTCACAGGGGCATTATATCATGAAGGCTGACAGTGAGCCCCATAAGGACAGATGGTCAGAAACTTGTTCAGAGAGAGTCAAGGCCACGAGGAGTGTACAGTCCTTATGGCCCAATCGCCTGAAGGCATGGTCACCAACATGGGACCAGGCCAATTCGACAGTGTTCAGGAGGCCAGTGTTAATGAATCACAGACATTCTGAGGGGTGTGGGGCTGGAGGAGGTTACAGAGGTAGGAGGGGAAGAGGATATGGAGAAGAGAAGAATGTGAGTTGTGAAATGTGAAATGTGAAAAAAGAACACAGGTAAACCAGCCAAAGGGTGGAGAGAGAGAGGAATGTGATAGGGACATACTTCACGTTCGAATACGGAAACACTCGATTGTTGTAAAACGCATCTGGTTCTCTATCATTCATTCTGGCCTACACGTGACTCCAGACCCAGAGTGGGTGACTCTCAATCAGCACCAGCAAGCTACTCAGTTCATGGGCAGTTGGGAATAGGCAACAAGATCCCGCCTGCAAGACGCACACTCCTTGAAACGGCCTTCTGATGAAGGGTTTAGGCCCGAAACGTCAAGTTTTCCTGCTCCTATGATGCTGCTTGACCTGCTGTGCTCATCCAGCCCCATGCTTGTTATCTCGGATTCTCCAGCATCTGCAGTACCTTTTATCTCTCACACACAGATGTGATGTTGGGCAATGTTAGTCAGGCAGAAATAAACAATTGGAGGTTCATTTTGAGGTCAAATGTGGCTCCAAACTTACAACCAGCCAGACTTAATCTCAGTTGTTGAAGAGAGAGAGATTCTGGCAGGACCCAGCAGGGAAAGATCCCAGAACTTCAAGCAAACTGTGCCGCTCAGTCACTTTCCTTGAAATTTTTTATAACTTGTCCTCCGCTAAATCAGCCTTTAATGAACTTGGCTTGTGTTTGACAGTGGGATGGACCCACACATAATGCATGCAGTTGGAAGATGTCATTAGGAGCTGTAATAAATTATAGTCTTCTGTCTGAAAGAAATGCTCCAACCAAACTTCATTATACATACAACCACAGCCCAACCATAGTCTATTCCAACGCTTCATTCCAAACCACAGTCTGAAAATTTCACTGAACACAACCTCAGAAAAATATGAAAACATGCCTAGAATTCCATCTAGGGACAAGTTATTAAACTCACTCCACTGTCAGTATGAAAGTTACTCTTAACCAACAAATTTGCAGGCCAGTTGGGACTTGAACTGCAATCTCCTACCCTAGAAATAGAGACAGTACCAATGCACCACAAGAGATAATAATGTTAGTGTCTACTAGGTCCTGTTGATGGCTAGTAGACATGTGGTAGTTGAAGGTAATAAAGTAAAAAGGTGTGCGTATCGATTAGCCCATTGTATTCTAGTGTGTAGCCCCTCTTTTAGTTTTCCCATGAGGTTCACAATGGAATTTTTAGCTGCAATTCAACTCCATGTTGCTAACCTTTGGGATCCCAGTGCAGAGGGAGTGCTTGCACCCTGGAGATCTCCCTGTGTGTCTGTTCCTGGGCTTAGCCGGGGTAACTATCATTGGGTCCAAACAGCGGGCAATGGAAAGGGCTGTAATTCCCAACTGCCTGCTCCTCTATCCTGGCCACATCCTTACATGGGTGTCCTTGGAGAGACATAGTGTGTCCACAGAAGCCTGAGACAGATGGGCACCACAGGGGCTGGCCTGAATATTACCCTCATCAATGACATCTTGATTTGATGCCCTATTTCTTTTTAAGGTTACAGTGCCCCTGTGGGCTGGTTTATTTTTGTTTGAATTGGTTAAATTTTGGGGGATTTTCTGCCATTTTTGCAAAAGAGTACTGAGCTGTGTCGGTGAAGAAAAGTTATGCTGTAGCAGGTCGGGATTGTTTTAACAGTAAATGCAAACGCTTATGCCAAGCACCAATATTCTAGCCCTGTCATATTCTTCACAAATATGTTTGGAGATCCCCTGACAAGGGAGGGGCAACCATTTTGACAGAAAGAAGATGTTCACTGTGTTTCAAGTGGGTAACACTCAACTCAAATGTCCAAGAAGGCAGCTCACCACCACCTCCTCAAGGGCAACTAGGGAAGGGCAATAAAAGTTGGCCCAGCCAGAGACACCCATGTCCCACGAGTGAATAAAAAAGTGCCATAATGAAAGGAATAATGATAAACCTGGGAGGTGAAATCCCACTGGGAATCTTCATAGCTTGGTACAGCCCAATGCCTGCCATTGGTGTGGCTTTAAATGCCTCTGTTAAACTGAAGGGGTTGCAAATCCATTTGAAAGGTCAGAAATGGGGTGTTCGCTGATGACTGCACAATGTTCAGCACCATCCATAACTCCTCAGATACTGAAGCAGCCCATGTTCAAATGCAACAAAATCTGGACAATATCCAGGCTTGGGCTGACAAGTGGCAAGTGACATTCATGCCACACAAATGCCATGTTATGACCATCGCCAATAAGAGACAGTCGAACCACAGCCCCTTGGCATTCAGTGGCGTTACCATCACTGAATCCCCCACTGTCAATATCCTGGGGGCTATCATTCACCAGAAACTCAACCGGATTCGCCACATAAACATAATTCCTATAAGTGTAGGTCAGAGGCTAGGTATACTGCAGCGAATAACTCACCTCCTGACTCCCCAAAGCCTGTCCACCATCAACAAGGCACTAGTCAGGAGTGCAATGGAATGCTCCCCGCTTGCCTGGATGAGTGCAGCCCCAACAACACTCAAGAAGTTTGGCACCATCCAGGATAAAGCAGCCCCCGCTTCATTGGCATCACATCCACAAGCATTCAATCCCCCCACCACCGATACACTGCAGAAATTCACCAAAGATCCTCAGACAGCACCTTCCAAACCCACAAGCACTTCCATCTGGAAGGACAAGGGCAGCAGATACATGGGAATACCTTCCCTTGCAAGTTCCCCTTCAAGCCACTCATGATCCTTCACTGTCGCTGGGTCAAAATCCTGGAATTCCCTCCCTAACAGATTGTGGGTCTACCTACAGCAGTTGGACTGCAGTGGTTCAAGAAGGCTTCTTGGGAGGCAATTAGGGATGAGCAATTAAAGCTGGCCAGCCAGCAATGCCCACATTCCAAAATGAAAGGAATAATGAGAAGCCTGGGAGGTGAAATCCCACTGGGAATCTTTGTAGCTCGGCACAGTCTAATGCCTGCCATTGGCATGGCTTAAAATGCCTGTGTTAAAGTGAAGAGGTTGACATTCCATACAAACGCACCAGATAACAACACAGGGCAGCATGAGCAGAGATATGTGACTAGAATTATCTGTAGGTTGCACAACAAGCTGGAATGTTGACATTGCTTTCACAACACTTCCTCTGTCAACGCCAATGTTACTATGTCACAAGTGTTCAATATTTTCATTACAAAACTGCCGAGTCAAAAGTTTTAAGATGAAGAAAAGGAGCTTGGTAGGAAGGGAATCATTTCAAGCACCACTGATCCTACAAGGTAAAGTATGTTCTCATGGCTTGGATGAAGATACTGGCTTGGACCAGAATTAACTAGAAGGTGGTGTCACAATGCCTTCTTGAAATGCAGCCATCCACGTTTGGTAGGGAATGCACTTAAGGAGGGAATTTTTGACCCAATGACAGCAAAGGAACAGTAATATACAAGCAAACTTTGTTTTAGCCGGCACCTTTAATGAAACGGCCTCTCTGTAAACCGGCAAAAAAATGCCTGGAATACCGGAAATTTATTGCAATCTCCGCAATGACCGAGTAGTTAGTTGAGGGTCTGAGTGAGAAGGCTCTCTGCCTGTAAGTTTTATTTAAGTCAAAGTTGCATTATTATTTATGCTGTAAATAAAGTAAGACAATGATGCGTACAGCTCCTACATTACGATTCTATGGCTTAGTGTGTGTTCTTACATTGATTATGTGCACCTAATAAAAACCAAAAGAACTGCGGATGCTGTAAATCATGAACAGAAACAAAGTTGCCGGAAAAGCTCAGCAGGTCTGTCAGCATCTGTGGAGAAGAAAACAGAGTCAACGTTCGGGTCCATTGACCCTTCCTCAGAACCTTCTGAGGAACCTTCAGAAGGTTCTGAGGAAGGGTCAACGGACCTGAAACATTAACTCTGTTTTCTCCTCCACAGATGCTGCCAGACCTGCTGAGCTTTTCCAGCAACTTTGATTATGTGGACCTCTTGATCAACCAGAATATTTGATCAGTGGTACACTTCGGATCCTGAAGGTGTCGCATAATAAAAAGTTTGCTGCTGTTCCAAGTCAGGATGGTGAATGACTTACAGGGGAAACTGCAGATGCTGGTGTTCCTATGTAACAGCTACCATTGTCCTTCTGTATGGAAGGGGTCATGGATTCGGAAGGTGCTGTCTAAGGATCTTTGGTGAATTTCTGCAGCGCATCTTGTAGATAGTATACCCTGCTGCTACTGAGCGTCTGTGCTGGACAGAGTGCATTTTGAAGGTAGTGGATGAGGTGATGGTCGGATTGGCTGCATTCTCCAGGAGGTGTAGAGCTTCTTGAGTGTTGTTGGAGCTGCACTCATGCAGGCAAGTGGCGAGTATTCCATCATACTCTTGAATTGTAGACAGTGGACAGGCTTTGGAGAGTCAGGAAGTGAGTTACTGACCATAGAATTCCTAGCCTCTGACCTACTTTTGTAGCCACAGTATTCACATGGCTGGTCCAGTTGACTTACTGGTCAAGTTGAGAAGCAGAACTGAAAATTATGAGCTCCAGATAAATTCAATAGGGACTAGGTGAAGAAAGTACACAGAAGAGCACATATCTTTCTGAAGAAGGGTCCAGACCCGAAACGTCAGCCGTCCTGCTCCTCTGATGCTGCTTGGCCTGCTGTGTTCATCCAGCTCTACACCTTGTTATCTCATATCTCTACTGTACTGTGTTAACCCAATGCTATTATAATAGTTCATCTCCCGAGTGAGGTTTTTCCCTGCCCAAAGGATACAGTATATCTACAAAGCCAAAAATAAAAATCTCTAGTAAGAGTTTCCATTGCACTAAGGGCACTTCAGGCTAATCCCATCTGACAACCTGCTCAGAAAACTCTGCTCACATATTGACAACTGTGACAAAGTCCATCACACCAATCAACAACACTTTAAACAATATAACCACAACGTCAATTTGTCCTACCTCCCAATACTGAAAGAACTCTTTAAGAAATTCCAGGATCTGGGTCTCTTTGCAAAAATCTAATCAGTTTTTCTTCTTTTGGCCATACCTTCCCTTTCTACCAGGTTTTGCTGCAATCTGTCCATTACTTTTTGGGATATATTGTTCACAGACTAACAAGCAGGGGTCAAAATATTACCTCTGCCCAGCTTCATTGGGTTGGATATTAATGGTAAAGGGAAGAAGAAAAAACTAAAATGACTGCTCTGGAATTGCCAGAAAAGTTAGCAGACGTGGCCCATAACCTTGGTATGTGTCAAACAGGAGGAATAGGTGGTTATAAATTTAGTGAGTAAATGCCAAACTGTGGATGAAAATGGAAGAATAAATAGGATGTGGAAAATGGTGAGCATCAAGAAGGTGAGATGTCAAAATTACAAGTGGTGGAATTGATCGAGTGTATAATGCTTGGGATCATGATGTGCTTCAAGTCAATACAATGAACATCAAGGCTTGGCTTTAAATTTTCTGTAAAGTTGGAACTATGTTGAAAAGTAGGTTTTTATTGAATTTTGTTACAGCTTAAAACGGGTAAATGGAGTTAAAGTGCAGATCAGCCATGTTCAAACTGAACAGCAGGGCAGGTTCAAGGGCCAGAATGGCCTCATCCTGACTCCCTCCCTTTGGGAGAACAAGGAAACAAGGATTGTAGATGAACAACATGACTGAGAAAGAAAGAGCTCTTTGTCTCAGTAGTGTTTCACCCAGAAACCTCTGCACTGCCTGGTATGTATTTTTCACCACACCCCTCAGATTCATTTTCTCTTTCTGAACTGCTCTCCACCTTTTCCCTTTCCCTCCTGCAACTACCACCCTCGCAGCTCCTCCCTGCCTCTCAATGGTTCTATTTCAGGAACAACCGTGAACCCTCATTTTCTGTTGCTTTCCACAGTGCCCTTCAGTTCTCTTTATCCCCTTACAGGGCTTAGAAAAAGATATGAAAATGATCACCATGTCCGGGCACAGTACGCTGGCACAGCTCAGAGGGCGTAGTCGAGGAGGAAGAGATTTGTATATTTACAAATGTTCTGCAGTTGTTTGTGCTTAACCTGGTTTGGGCCTGCGACTGACTTACGTCTGGCACGTAAGCTTGTTTTTTCTGTTGTTATGATTCCAGCTGGTGTTATTTTTGGACAGGTTAGATCCCAGGTGAATTCTGGCTTGATAGATCATTTTTTCCACTCTTTTGGTTTCATTGAGGCATTTTCGCACTGAAACACAAGCATGCAACGCTGAAGATTTGGTTTTAAACAATAAAAGATTGTTATGAAAAAGGAAGACAATGGCTGAGAGATATTATTGCTGGACTGTTAATCCAAAACCCCAACCAAATGTCTAGGGGACCCGGGCTTGAAATCTGCCGCACAGAATTTGAATTCAATAAATAAAAATCTGGAATTAAGAGACTACTGATGACCATGAATCCATTATCAATTGTTGGGAAAATCTCATCTGGCTTACTAATGTCCTTTAGGGAGGAAAATCTGCCATCCTTAGCTGGTCTGGCCTACATGTGACTCCAGACCCACAGCAATGTGGCTGACTCATAACCGTCCTCTGGGCAATTAGGGATGAGCAATAAATGCTGCCCGGCCAGCAACACACTCATCCCATGAACGAATAAAGAAAAAAAGTAGAGAAAAGAATAAGCCAAGCTATTTACATATAATGTAAATTTAAAAATTTTTAAAATGCACAGTGTAATATAACCCTAGCGATACCAACAGACTCCTTCATGGAGGGAATTATCATTTCTGTCTAATCTGTAGGGCTTAATTAAACTGCAGCTTTAGTCCCACTGTCTTGAGAATCTAATAGCCTTATCCTTGAGTTTCTATATGGCGGAGCTTAGACTTTCTCAGCTTCAAACAACCCCATTAGGATCTTAACCAAATACTTTTGGTATGGAATTTACGAACTAAACTCCTCACACTGATGTAGCCTATTTCCTAATAGATTTACTGTTCTAAACTATTCCCTTTCATGAGGAGCATCTGTCTTACTCATTTGGCTTTAGCCAAGACTCCTGAAAGCAAGAAACTGAAAGGGCTTTCTTCATGTTCCGGACATTGTTTCTCATCCAAAAACAAAATTCCAGAATCTTCTAACTACAGGCTTATGTACATAACTGTTTATTTTGTTCACTTTTAAAACTTACAATGTAAACAAAAACCCATTACTATTCAGGGCAAGACGGTGGCTCAGTGGTTAGTGCTGCTACCCCACAGCACCAGGGACCCAGGTTCAATTCCAGCCTCAGGTGACTCTATGTATAGAGTTTGCACATTCTCCCTGTGTCTGTGTGGGTTTTCTCCAGGTGCTCTGGTTTCCTCCCATAGTCCAAAGATGTGTAGGTTAGGTGGATTGGCCATAGGAAATTGCCCAAGTGTCCAGGGGTGTGTACATTAAGTGGAATAGCCATGGGATATTGGGTGGGATGGTCTTCAGAGTGTTGATGTAGACTCAAGGGGCCAAATGGCCTGTTTCCACACTGTAGGGACTGTATGATTCAAGTCTCTCTCATACTGTGTTTTAAAAGAAAATACCATGGCTACAGAAATACTTATAGTTAATCATTAAAATCCTTCATACACTCAAATCAAACCCATATGCCACTATTTCAAAATCTAAATATGTGTGAGTGTGAGTTTATATACTTTTATGATATATATATATACATAAAAATCACACACCTTACTGCCTACTTTGGATTGGGATATTATTTAGAGAGCTGTAATTGATTGAAGTTACAATAAATGTACAATGAAAGTTAGACTTGCATTTATATAGCACCTTTCAGGATTACTGGACATGTCCAAACACTGTACAATGAAGCACTTTTTATATGTCGTAATGAAAAATATATGGAAGCTAATTTGCTCACAGTAGGTTTTCAGAAAGAAAAATTCATTAATGCCCCGGCAGAACGTTTTTTCACAATGTTGATAAAGTGATAAAGATTAGAAACAAACACAGAAGTTGATGGAAAATTTCAGCAGGTCTGGCAGCATCTGTGAAGAAAAACCTTTTATTCATTTATGGGATGAGGGCGTTGCTGGATAGGCCACATTTATTGCCCAGAGGGCAGTTAAGAGTCAAACACATTGCTGTGGGCCTGGAGTCACACATAGGCCAGACCAGGTAAGGATGGCAGTTTCCTTCCCTAAAGGACATTAGTGAACCAGATGGGTTTTTCCTGACAATCAACAATGGATTCATGGTCATCATTAGATTCTTAATTCCACATATTTTATTGAATTCAAATTCCACCATCTGCCGTGGTGGGATTCAATCCCAGATCCCCATAACATTATCTGGGTCTCTGGATTAATAGTCCAGTGATAAAACCACTAGGCCATCGCCTCTCCACAACATCAGAGTTAGATATGTCAGAGTTAACGTTTCTGGACCAGTGACCCTTCCTCAGAACAGAGGACTGGTCATTCAACCCGAAACATTAACTCTGATTTTTCCTTCACAGATGTTACCAAACCCGCTGAGCTTTTCCAGCAACTTCTGTTTTTGTTCCTGATGCACAGTTCTCTGAGTTTTTTAAGCGATAATGATTGTTTGGGACACAGTGGGGAAACTCCCATTTGATTTGTGTAAATAGCTCTGCGGAATCTTTCACAGCTGTCTGAGGAGATGTGAGGGGCCTCAATTTGATATCTCATCTGAAAGATGGCATCTTGGACAGTGCAGCTTTCTGTCAGTACTGTAATGGCATGTCAACCTTAATAGCAATTAGCCCCATGTTATTAAACACACCTCTTTCTGACTTCCTACGTTCTACCCTCCACAAAATTGAGCTCATACTAATCTCTGATATAGAGATAAAAGGTACTGCAGATGCTGGAGAATCCGAGATAACAAGCGTGGGGCTGGATGAACACAGCAGGTCAAGCAGCATCGTAGGAGCAGGAAAACTTGATGTTTTGGGCCTAAACCCATTTCTGATGAAGGGTTTAGGCCAGAAACGTCAAGTTTTCCTGCTCCTACGATGCTGCTTGACCTGCTGTGTTCATCCAGCCCCACGCTTGTTATCTCTCATACTAATCTCTGATGCCTGCTTCCTTACTTATGCTAAACTCTGGAACTCCTTCCCCGACTTTCTCTGCCTCTTTAAGGCGCTCCTTAAAACCTGCCTTGTTGCAAAGCTTTTGGCCATCGGCCTTACAATTGCCTCAATTCTATATCTCAGTTTGCTTTGAGAATGCTGCTATTAAGCAACTTGGCACTTCGTTACAATAAAAGGACCAAATTGATTCAAGGTTTTGTGTTGTTATCCATCAACCAGTTTGTGTTTTATACTGGACTGGGTCGGAAAGACTGATATTTTGAACTTTTAACTTTTTTATTTCTAATTTAACCCTATGAGCTATAATGCTGGACTGTTTATCTCCTTACTTTTTTCATCTTGTTTTGTTTCTTAATAATTTGATCTTAAGCAACTGTACCTAGGTACCTTTGTACTTAATATTGTTACGAAGTTGGGTAGAGCATTTATGGATTGAGAGGCAGGAAGTTAGGATTTGGTGTTTGTAAAATGCTGGGGGGGATAGCATTGCGTGGTCCCTTTAAAAGATCGCGTGGTTTTTCTGTGCTTAGAGATTTAAAATGGATGTCTGTGGGCAGCAGCTTGAAAGTTTGCAAGTAAACAGGGACCAGGCGAATTGAAACATTTGTATGAAAAGGCCATTAACTTAGCCGGCTAATCAGTAGTTTTTATCAAGACAACAGTATTTGAATTTAGCCAATCAATTTGAACCCAGGCGCTTAGATACCAAAAACCTATTAAACTTAAATCTGATGGTTTTGACAACATAGGACCAATCCTATTGTAAAAAAATTCATACGTCATTAAGGGTAAAAGGAAGGGTATAAAATAAAGTTTTCACTGACAACGGATACCCAAGACATTTTGTCTGCAGATGCCTATAAAACATATGACAGTCAGAGGACGCAGTACAACAGAAGACACTAGTAACGTTACCCTACATCAAAAATATATCAGAAATGACTGCCAGACTCCTAAGACTGTGTAAGATCATGATTGCACACAAACCTACAGCAATGTTATCAATGTTATCAAATGTTATCAAAAACAAATGACGCCCATATCGACAGTAAATAAGACCAATGTGATACACAGAATGCCATGCAGCGACTGCAATAAACATTACATTGGACAAACAGGGAGGAAGCTGATGACCAGGATACACGAATGCCAGCTGGCAGTAAAAAGACACGACCAATATTCATTTGTCTCAATACACACAGACAATGAAGGCCATCAGTTCGACTGGGACAAAGTGACCATACCGGGACAGCGAACACCAAACTTGCAAGGGAATTTCTGGAAGCCTGCTTCTCACATGGGACTCCATTAACAAACACACAGAAATAGACCCTGTATACAGACTGCTGCTAAAACCACAGAACCGGAAATGACAAGGCCACCACACCAGAGGATCATATAAATCCGGAAGGAAGCAGAACACCAATGCTCTGATTAGAGGTCGCACAGATGATGTTGCCTAGAAGGATAATGAAACGCCTGCATGCCACAAAACAACAGGCTCAGCGAGCTAATGAACAACTGCAAGAAGGGGGCAGTTGGACTAAACCTCAGAGCTAACTGCCATCCGCCAGAGCTGGCAGCCCTCAGCTCTCAAGAGAGAATCGCTGGCTCTCACAGCCTCCCCTATGTCTTAGAGAAAGCACCAATGAAATGACAAAGGTGCCCATGACACAACCAGTTAATATTGCTGACAGAAATATCAATGAAGAAGGCACAGAGCATTCAGGAAGACACCTAACCTGGTGTAATTTCGAGAGACTAAATACTATTTTTATTTTATATAAGTGAGATTTGTATTTATTGGTACAGCATACCATTAGAACCTTGCTTTGTTTGGGAATGGTTAGTAGTTAGAAGGGGTTCATTTGGTTTGTTAATAGTTTAGTTAATTTGTTCACTGTTAGTGTTAGATAAATAAATTGGCACTTGTTGAGGAAGTGTCAGGAATTTATTTAATTTAACCACTAGAAGTTGCTGAAGGGCCGGTCACACCACTTTTCACACTCCTTTTACAGATAGGGTGACGTGCTCCTCTTTAGTTCTGGCGTGGGGGGGAGGGGTGTATTACCTCCACTTTATAAAAACACTGTGGTGTAATGCGGTGAGTGTAGATTTCACTGTACTCCAGTATATGTGACAACAAAGCTAATTCAATTTACATGTTTGAAAGGAGGGAGCATAATGTTGCTTTTATAAGACACAATTTTAGCAAGCTAGCACTGATCTAGGAACTGCTTCCTCTAATTTCAAGGACGGTGTCAAAAAAGGGAAATCCCTGGTTAATGTTGAGTGTGGGCTGAGGGCTAGTGCATCTTAGAGGTGTCCATTGCCAGTTGGACCGTGAGGAAGATGGGATAATCGCAACGTGTGAACTGAACCAGCTCAAGGATCCTCCTCTGCTGCAGTTACTTCATGACCGTTTTAAGTGCCCTATAAGACAGCTCTTAATTGTTACTGTTCAGATTCAGCTGTTAGCTCAATGGTGACATGCGGGCCGGGAAGAGGGTGGTGGGGGTTGTGAAGATGCATTGGGATGGGGGTAGTTAAAGTGGGTGGGGGAGCATGAGATAGGCAATGTTCATTATTTAGTCCAGAAGATTAAGGGGGTGATCTGACCGAAGCCTTCAGGATATTAACAGCAAAAGACAGGGTCGATAAAGATAACTATTTCCATTGGTTGGGGATTCTTGAACTAGAGGCATAGTCTGAGAATTAGGGCCAAACCATCCTGGAGGGATGTTAGGAAACACTTTGACACACAAAGGGTGGTCCACAAATTGTAGTGGATGCTAGATCAGTTGTTAATTCTCTATCTGAGATCATTTTTTTGTTAAGCAGCGGTTAAGGGATATGGGCCAAAGGAGTTACGACACAGTTCAGCCATGGTCTCATTGAATGACGGAACAGGCTGGTGGGGCTGAATGGCCTACTCCTATGTTCCTATGACAGCTTAACGAGAGTTTCCACTTGACGTTGCACAGTTGCAATGCCAACATCTTCGTTAGGCACCGAGTGACATTTTTGAGTGAAACTACTTCTTTTCAAAGAGTGACACAATATTTAAGACACTCCCTACTTAACCCCAATTGATAATCCTGATTCTGTTTAACTGAGCGGGTCTAAATGTAAAGCTTCAATGAGATGTATGTGGCTCTGCACCCTGCCCTGGATTAGCTGATAACAGCCGGGGCAGGGACGTAATACTCACCCCCGCCCCAGTATCCCATTGTTTGCAAACCCGATTACCACTCAGGGGCTCCTTTTGAAATTCTGCTACAGCACTGGGGAGCGCTGTATTGCCCAAGGTGCTGCCCTTTAAAAGAGACAGTAAACTGAGTCTCTATCTGCCTCCATTAGTGAATGCGGTGTTGCCACTTGAGTTGCACTTGTGCTGCAGCGGTAGTGCCT
The DNA here is from genome assembly GCA_024137785.1 of Ginglymostoma cirratum. NCBI lineage: Eukaryota > Metazoa > Chordata > Chondrichthyes > Orectolobiformes > Ginglymostomatidae > Ginglymostoma > Ginglymostoma cirratum. The sequence goes on along the minus strand of JAHRHZ010000277.1, from coordinate 13,933,025 downwards.
CTGCCTCTGAGCCAGGAGGCCTGGGTTCATGTCCCACCTGCTCCAGGTGTGTGTAATAATATCATTGAATGGGTTTTGTTCCATTTATCACACTTTATCACATGACTCCCAATAGCCCCAACCACTCTCCTCTGATTGGTTGCATGCTCCGACTCACAGCCAACTGGAGAGTGGGCAAACTCTTCAGTTCCTGATTGGAGAGTTGTCTGTTAACAGCCCCTTTCTTCCCATGTTCTACACGATACAAATAGTGACCAAAAATGTTCAAAGAAAATGATTAAAATAAAAATTATTTTTCTTTCAAATGCCTGTGACAGTGTGCCCCTCAGTAATTACATCGCTTTATAGCTCCATGCCGAGGTGATTAATCTCCAATTCCTGGGGAACCCAAAGCAAGCTCAAAGAGCTGGCAACTTCAGGAGATGCATGTGCTCAGAGATCACAGAATCCCTATCATGCACAAGCAGGCCATTTGACTGATCAAATCCATACCAAAACTTCTAAAGACCACCTACCCAGAGCCACCCCCAACCTTATCACTGCATTTCCCATGGCTAACCCACCTGGCCTGCACATCCACGGGCACTACAGCATGGCCAATCCACCCTAACCTGCACATCTTTGGACTGCAGGAGGAAACTGGAGCACCCGGAAGAAACCCACACAGACAGTCAGCAGAGGGTGGAATTGACCCCAGGACCCTGGTGCTGTGAGGCAGCAGTGCTAACCACTGACCCATCATGATTTTGTGGACAGATGATTAAATACTCTTTTGATAACATTGGCGGCAGGGGGAGACCTTTCAGCCCCTCGAGCCTGCTCCACCATTAAATACAATCATGACTGAACACACCTCAGCCTCAACTCCACTTCCTTGTCCACTCCCTTTAATCTGTTACTAAGTAAAATTCTGTCTATCTCCTCCCCAAATTTAGTCATTGTCTCTGTATCCACTGCAATCTGGGATGGTGAATTCCATGGATTTGTGACCCTTTGAGAAAAGTAATTTCTCCTCATCTCTGCTTTAAATCTGTTACCCCTTATTCTTAAATGATGATGTCTCGTTCTATACTGCCCCCACATGGGGAATCATCTTGTGCCTGCTATGTCAATCCTTTATAGCATCTTCTTTACCTCAATTCGATCTCCTTTCACTCTTCTAAACTCCAGAAAATATAGTCATAAACTGCTCAGTCTCTCTTCATTAGACATCTCTTCACAGCTCAATGCCGAGGTTCCCAGGTAAAAGCTAGGTTTTTGAGTGGGCTGGCAGGATCTGCTCTCTGAACATTGGTGCAGTTAATGATTTTGTCAAAGAAAGGGAGAAAGTTGAGCAAGGCTAGTTTCCCAATTTATTGGACATTGTGACTAAATAAAGAAATAATTGCATTTATGTCACACATTTCACAACCACTGCGCATCCCAAAATGCTTTCCACTGGTGAAGGTCTTTTCAAAGTTTGATCAATGTTGTGCACAGTGTTATGGGCCAGACCAAACCAGAACCCCTCCAAACATGTTAAGGTAGCCTCGACCCTAACAGTTTCTTATTTTAAAGGGAAATGTAAAATATTTGTTCCAGTGCAATGCAACTGGTAAAACTACCTGACATCAAGGAAAACAAATTATTTAAACATTGTAGTTAATATACAACAAAGGAAGAGAAATTTAAAATAACTCTTTTGGAAAACTTAACCAAATAAAAGATACAGCAATTGTTAATAATTAACTGTTCCAATATAGTAACATCCCATAAACACACCCTTTGGCAAAAAGCAAAATTCAGAAAAATGGATTTGTCTCACAGGTAATCCAGCAGCATGAAGAAACCCGAGCTTCTATCTGTAACCAAGAGAGGGAAAAGATAACTTTTACTTCTTCAAGCCAACAACAGGAACTGCTTAATGCTAAACCTAAAAACTAAACAAAAAGCTAGAAATTCTGGTCTGTGAGAGATGGCCACACCTAGCCAGGCTGCTTCTATTGTTCCATCTATTAAAAAAAAACCAGTGCAGTGCTTCACAAGCTGCATACTCCAGTGGTTCTGGTAGACTGCTTGACACCTTTGCCTTACAATCTCTCTTCAAAAAAAAAACAGGGATAAATAACCTCTTAAAGCCACAGCATTGTCACAACAGTAAGCTTCCACAAACACTTCACAGTAATAGTGACTTGATAATCTCTCTAAGTGAACACTGGAAGAACTGCAGAAGTCAGGAACAAAAACAGAAGTTGCTGGGAAAGCTCAGTAGGTCTGGCAGCATTGGATATAGTTCTGGAGTGAATTCTAGACAAAAGAGGTTGTTTCAAGAGCAAAGGTCAAGCAGATTGGGCTTATGTTCGTTGGACTTTTGAAGAAAGTGGAGTGATATGACTCAAAAATGTGAGATTCTGAAGGGGTTTCAGATGCTGAGAAGCTGTTTTCCCCTTATGGAGCAACCTAAAACTAGGAGACACCACCTTAAAATAAGGGTCTTCCCATTTGAGATGACAATGAACAGCAATTTCTTCTCTGAGAGGGTCTTTTCTCAATAAAATTCCTCCCCTAGTGAGCACCGGAGGCTGGTTCAATGCAAATATTCGAGGCTAAGTTAGATTTCTGATTGATAAGGATTTCAAGGCAAGAAAATATCATTCGGGTCACAATCAGATCAGTCATGACCTTTATGAATGAAGGAACGGGTTTAATGGGCTGAATGGCCTATTCCTGTACCTTTCTTCTGATGCTCTCATAATCTTTCATTCCAACTATCAGAGAGAATTCTTCAGGTCCACATTCTCAATAGCCCATCTCATCTGCCTGCTCAGTGGGATTACAGCTAACTGTTACAACCAACACTCCTATCTCTGAATCGATGTGTCGTGTCCCACTCCAGGCTAATGTAATCTAGGGTGAAACTCCCTATGCCAGTACTGAAGGAGTGCTGCACAGTTGGAGTTGCTGTCTTTGAGGTCAGATGTTAAGATATCTCTTGGGTAGACATGAAACAAGCTGAAATGCACCAACCTGAACGCAATGCTGTCTCAGGGATGGATTTGCAAATACTTTGCAGATAATTTCCTTGCTGTTTGCTGTATCCATTGTTCAACATATTCCCATTGCTACAAAGATAGAACAGAGATTCTAACCTCTATTACTTGCAAACCAGAGCAGGACTTACATAGTTAATGGTGGGGCCCTGGCTAGTGTTGTCAAACAGACAGACCCAGCAGTTCAAGTACATAGTTCCTTGAAAGGGGTGTCACAGGTAGACAGGGAGGTGAAGTTGGCATTTGGCACGCTTGCCTTCATTGTTCAGACCACTGAGCATAGAAACCAAAAGAACTGAGCATGCTGTAAATCAGGAACAAAAACCTGACGAAGGTTTTTCTTCACAGATGCTGCCAGATCTGCGGAGCTTTTCTAGCAACTTCTGTTTTTGTGCATTGAGTATAGACGTTGGGATGTCATATTGAGGTTGTACAGGACTTTGGTGAGGTCACTTCTGGAATGCTGTGTACAGTTCTGGTCACCCAGTCATAGGAAGATTATTATTAGATTGGAAAGGATGCAAAAAAAATTTACATGGATATTATTGGGAATGGAGGTTTTGAGGTATGAGGAGAGGCTGGATAGGCTGGGACTTTTTTCATCAGAGCATAGAAGGTTGACGGGTGACCTTACAGAGGTGTATAAAATCACGAGGGGCATGGATAGGGTGAATGGCAAAGGTTTTTTCCCTCAGGGTAAGGGAGTCCAAAACTAGAGGGCATAGGTTTAAGGTGAGAAAAATTTAAAAGGGACCTGTGGGGTAACATTTTCACACAGACGGTGGTGCATATGTCGAATGAACTTCCAGAGGAAGTGATAGATGCAGGTACAGGTACAACATTTAAAAGATATTTCAACAGGTACACTGATAGGAAAGATTTAGAAGAATATGGGCCAAATTCAGGGAAGTGGGGCTAGTTTAGTTTGGGAAACCTGGGGATGGCATGGACGAGTTGGACCGAAGGGTCTGTTTCTGTGCTGTATGACTCTATGAGATTGAAGGATTTAGCATGGGGAGGCTCTAGATAGAAATCCAGCATCCTTCTAAGTTGCATACCCTTTTAGATTATTTTCAGAAGGTAGGGGTGAGCTGCCTTCTTGAACTGCTGCAGTCCATCTGTGACCCACAGTGCCCTTAGGGAGGGAGTTCCAGGATTTTGACCCAGCAACACTGAAGGAACGGCGATATATTTCAGAGTCAGGATGGTGTGTGGCTTGAATGAGAACTTGCAGGGGGTGGTGTTCCCATGTATCTGCTGCCCTTTGTCCTTTGGGTAGAAGTGGTCATGGGTTTGGAAGGTGCTGTCTAAGAGGGGGTCCACTGCATTGAATGTTGTTAAACTGCACTCAGACCATCTGAACTGTGTCCTCGGGAAACACTTTCCAGTGGTAAATTCTGTCAAGAAAAAGCTGTGATTGTGGTGATGAGAAGGTGTCATGATCTTGGCCACAGTGCCTTGGCAATCTGTAGATTCCAGCCCAGTCACATTACACACAAGCAGTTATTTCAGCCATATCACCAAAGCTGTGAAGCTGAACATTTATAAAACCGCAGACCTCAAACAGTTTGCTGCAATAAAAGTGGATTTGCAGATTATTAAGTCGACCAGAACTGTACACGGTATTCTAAAAATGGCCCCACCAATGTCCTGTACAGCCATAACATGATGTTCCAACTCCTGTATTCAATGCAAAAGCAACGTTGCTGGAAAAACCCAGCAGGTCTGGCAGCAGCTGTGAAGGAAAAAACAGAGTTAACGTTTCGGGTCTGAGGAAGGGTTATTGGACCCGAAACGTTAACTCTGTTTTGTCCTTCACAGATGCTGCCAGACCTGCTGAGCTTTTCCAGCAACTTTGTTTTTGTTCCTGATTTACAGCATCCGCAGTTCTTTTGCTTTTCATATCCTATATTCAATGCGTTGACCAATGAAGGCAAGCATGCCAAATGCTTTCTTTGCTATCCTGTCTGCCTGTGACTCCACTTTCAAGGAACTATGTACCCCTAAGTCCCTCTGTTCAACACTCCCCAGGACCCTAACATTAACTGTGCAAGTTCCTGCCCTGGTTTGTCTGACCAAGATGCAACAGCTTGCATTTCTGGAAAGGTGCAAAAAAAAATTGACAAGGATGGAACAGAAACTGGAAGGTTTGAGTTATTAGGAAAGGCTGGATAGGCTGGGACTTTTATCACTGAAGCATAGAAGGCTGAGGGGGGACCTTATAGAAGTTTATGAAATCATGAGATATAGATAAGGTGAATAGTTGAGATCTTTTCCCCAGGGTAGGGGAGTCCAAAACTATACAGCATAGGTTTAAGGTGAGAGGGGAAAGACTTAAAAGGGACCTAAGGGGCAACTTTTTAATACAGTGGGTGGTGTGTATATGGAATGAACTGTCAGGGGAAGTGGTAGATGCAGGTATAGGTACAACATTTAAAAGACATTCAGGCAGGTACATGAATAGGAAAGGTTTACAGGGAAATGGCCCAAATGCAGGCGAATGGGACCAGTTCAGTTTAGGAAAATGGATTGGCACAAATGAGTTGGGACAAAGGGTCTGCTTCTGTGCTGTATGCCTCTATAACTCCACATGGGCAGTGTGCCAGCTTAATGTGACACTCTCAGTCTGGGTCAGTGTGTCTAACACACACAACTCAATCTGTGAGAAAACTACAAATGGCAGTGATATTTGATCCTGCTCATTGCAGACACCACATTATCTTCTGTCTCCTACACACCTCAGCAGTCAGCTGTATTGTCTGTGTCCTCCTATGGAATGCGAATAGCGTACTTGATCCAAAGGCTTAGTGATAAAATGGTCTAGAGCCTTCTCAGCTCACAACACGAGTGAAGAAACACTCAATGGTTGTGATAATCAGTTGCTTATTTTCAAACCTTCCAGAACAATGCAACCAGTAATAACAAAGGTAATAGAACCAGAGAAGACACGGGAGGTGAGATGGGTACTTGTGCAATGTGCTTACTGCTATCAGGAGATTGTATCGTAGGCTGTGTTAACAAGAAAGATGCAGATACCAAGTGTAACAGGGAGTATTTGGGATAGGGTTAGAGAGCATGTGGTACAAAACTGATGTTGTGGATTACCTGTGTATGACATCTCCACTTTTACAGTCTGATGAGAGGTTCTAACTTGTTCTCAGCCACAGTTGACTTGAACTGACATTCTGGATTGCAAGAGTCCCACCTTTCTTTCAAAGGAATTTTCATTTCACCATTGAAAACATCCTGTGCTAGAACGTGCCAGCTTATCCTTGCCAGGGCTGGTGCAGGGAGTTGGTAATCCTCTCCTACAGAATTGCCTTTCTGTGCTGTCCCAGTGAAGATATGTGTCATGGGGGTCCTTCCGTTAATTGGCAATGACACTGTGAAAGAACTTGCATTTCTGAAGCATCTATCATAACCTCAGGACACATGTCCCAAAGCACTTTACAACCTACTTCTGTAATGTAGAAAATGTGGCTCTCAATTTGTACACAGCAAGCTCCAACATGCAGTATGAGAAGGCCATTTTAGTTGCAATGTAAATATTGGTCGGGATCCAGCACAGAACTCCCGTTCTCATACAACATGGAACCATGTGATCTTTTATTTTCATTTCAATAGAAACTGGAGTCGATGAAGCTAATAATCGGAAAGAGATGTAAAACAGGCTGATGACTGTCTGTCCCCGGTTTTACTGTTTCAGTATCTGAGACATAATTTGTGGCTGACTCAAAACTTGGAAATATAACAAAGGCGGGGGGGTGGTGGGGGTCAGTGAGAGATCTCAAGATGGCTCGTTAAAATGGGGGCAGATACACCATAAATGAAATTTAATACAGAGACGTGAGGTATTTTGGAGGGAAGAACAATGAGTGGGAATTTAAGTAAAGTAACTCAATGTTAAAATAGGGCAGGGAAACAGGCTTCTCATACACAGATCATTGATGGGTGACAGGGAAAGTTGTTGAGTCAAGTTACAAAGCACACAGGATTATGAGCTTTATAATTTAAGAAATAAACCAGAGGAGGTTATGTGAAACCTTTATAAACTCATGATTAGATCTTAGGTACAGTGGCCAATCTTAAGAAGGATGTTAAGGTCCTGGGACAAGTGATGTACCTAGATAACACTGGAAATGAACCCAATAGTGTATGGAGAGGACTAAAGGAGCCCTTCTTTAATCAAAGAAGATGAAAGTTAAAGTCACACTCTTTCATGAGAGATGGACAACTCCTTCTGGCTTGACTCAAGGGTCATCACACCTGAGGCAAGGCTAGAGGATGAGGCAGCAGAACTCTTAGGGTTATCTCAGTCAGTACAGGAATTGAACCCACACTGTTGGGTATCATACCAGCCCACTAACTCCCAAGTCAGCATAGCCCCAAAGGACTGGGTCCTTGTTAGGGTGAGGCAACTGGCAGGGAGCTTCCCCAGAGGGTCACCACCTCTCAGGCACAGGACAAAGGGCGAGAAGGCAGGGCCTTGATAATAACCCTGACCTACACAGGAATTGAACCCCTGCTGGTGGCATTACCCTGTGTCATAAACCAGCTGTCCAGCCAACTGAGCTAACCAACCCTGACAGGAACTAGTGAGTGTGCCCAAACTGATCACACATCTTTGATCGAGTAGATAACTTACTAGTGATGGGCTGTTAGTAACCAAGGAGACAGATGTATGGCAGCTAAAACAAAAAAGATTCAGAGATAAAGGCGAGGCAAGTTGTGTTGTTACACTGAATCATTACAACCTGGAATACACTCTCCAGAAAGGACAGAGGAAGCAGGTTCAAAAATAACTCCCAAATAGAGATTGGATAAATATTTATACAGGAAAGATTCGCAGGGCTGTGCTGGCATAACCCCGATGGGCAGAATGGCTTCCTATGAGGTTCATTTGTGAACAGCTGCGTTCAGGACAGACTGCCCTGCTCAATCACAACACACTGCACGTAGTGACGGCAAGAAATGAGCGAGCAGGAGCAAGGTGATAACTGGCTATGTGGTTTCACAATTTTACCACAAACTTGCATTTCACCCAACGCCAGCCAGAATTCTGACTGTGTTTCATAACTTCAGGAACTAGGTAAGCCACTTTCAATCAAACTATTGATGCGTTCTTACAGTTGCAGCATCTAACTTGTTAGGACTGGGCTGTTTAAGTGAAGTGACCTCCCAGAAATACATAAAATCCGGATTTAACATATTTAGGTATCTTGATTGGGGGGCTGAGTGGATGCTTCTCCCACTGACTGGAGAGTTTAGAACAAGTCAGTGTCTCAGGGTAATGGGCAGTCATTTAGGCCATTAGAGCATAGAAGATAGCACCAGATGTAGGCCATTCCGTCCACTGGTACAGTACTGCCATTCAGTGAGATCACGGCTGATCTGATAATCTTCAACTCCACTCTCCTGTCTTTTCCTCATAACCCTTAATTCCCCTTCCTGATTAAAAATCTGTCTATCTTGAATATACCGAATGACCCAGCCTCAACAGGCCTCTGTGATAAAGAATTCCATAGATTTACTACCCTGTGGAAAAGAAATTCCTCCTCATCTCTGTGTTAAATGCACAACCCCTTATTCTGAGATGATGCCCCTGGTCCTAGACTCTCCCACAATGGGAAATAACTTCTCTACATCTACCCTGTCAAGCCCCCTAAGATTCTTGTATGTCACAACTAGGTCTCCTCTCATTCCCCTGAACTCCAATGAGGACAAACCCAATGTACTTAACTGCTTCTCATCAGAAAATCCCTCCATACCTCCTCTGGTCAGCATCCAGTGCCAGGATGTCGTTCCTTAGCTCAGTTGGCTGTATAGCTGGTTTGCAATGTAGGTGACACCAACAGCAAGGTTCAATTCCTCTGTCATGAGGTTACCATGAAAATCCCACCATCTCAATTTCGCCCCTGGCCTAGAGTAGCAGGGTGGCTCAGCGGTTATCACTGCTGCCCCACGGCACCAGCGACCGGGGTTTGATTCCATCTTCGGGTAACTGTCCGTGTGGAGTTTGCACAATCTCTCCATGAGTTTCTTCCCACAGTTCAAAGACGTTTAGGGGTAGATGAGTTAGCCAAAGGGAATGCAGGGATGTGGTGAGTCTGGGTGGGACTCGTCTTGAAGAGTTGGTGTGCACTTGTTTAGCTGAATGGCATGTTTCCACACTGTAGGGATTCTATGAAATGCAGTGACCCTCAGGTTAAACCATCCCCAGTTGTCTCTCTCTGATTAATAACTGGGACTGTGATGACCTTACCTTCGGTAAGTGGGGGGGATCAAAAACTGTTCATGATATTCCATCTGTGGTCTGGTTAATGCTTCACATAGCTTTAAGAAACTCTCCCTGCCTTTATGCTCCATTTCCTTTGAAATAAAGGCCAACAAGGACTGAGATGAGGAGAAATGTCTTCGCTCCGAGGACTGTGAATCTTTGGAACGCTCTGCTACAGAGGGCTGTGTCTGTGTGTATTCAGTTATTGAGCTTATTTAAATCTGAGATGGGCCAATCTTTGATTGATAAAGAAATTGAAGATAGGGAAGGAGGTAGAAGAGAGGGAGCCATGATTAAACTGAAAGATCAGGCAGACTTGATGGGCTGAATGGCATATTCCAGATCCCATTTCTCTGAAAAGTGGAGAGGTTAAATATTTGTCTTAGTGATGATATCTAAGAAGGTTAAAGAACTTCCCAGATTAATTTTTCCCTAATTGACCTGCCACATTTTTAGGTGTTCTTTTCTCAGCCTCTGACATGTACTCAGGGAGGAGTTCGGAACTTTCTAGAATGATAACTGCAGCTGAAGGATAATGCTTATCAGGGAAGGATGGATGAGGAGGGTCTCCTTTCTCCAGAAGGGAGGTGGCCTGATGGAGACAGATCTTTAAAATCACGGAGAGGTTCGGCAGGATCAGGATCGAAAAGAAAGCTCCACTTCTGGGCAAGATCAGAAATAAAGCTCCAGAAATATGAGATGGTTGACAATAAATCCAATGGGAAATTCAGGAGGAACTTCTTTATCCTGTGAGAGGTGAGGTAGTAAAACTCACAGTCACAGATGAATAGCATCGATGCTTTTAAGGAGAAATGAAATGAAGAAATTGGGGAGACAATAATGTAATTGTAATGTCACTAGACTAGGAAATGCGCATCCCCAAGCTAATGTTCTGGAGACATGGATTCAAATCCCATCATGGTGGGCTGTTAAAATTTGAATTCAATAAAACTCTGGTATAATGGTGACATAATTGCTGTCAATTGTCATTAAAACTCACCCGATGTTCACTGATGTCCTTTAGAAAAGGAAATCTGCCATCGTTACCTGGTCTGGCCTACTTGTGACCCAGACCCACAGCAATGTGACTCACCTTGCCAAGAACTCAGGTTTGATTCCATCCTCAGGAGACCATCTGTGTGGAGTTTGCATGTTCTCCCTGTGTCTGCGTGGGTTTCCTCCGGTTTCCTCTCACAGTCCAAAGATGTGCAGGTTAGGGTGGATTGGCTGTGCTAAATTGCCCCATAATGTCCAGAGATGTGTAGGCTGGGTGGGTTAACCATGGGAAATGCAGGGATGGGGTGAGTCCGGGTGGGATGCCCTTTGGAGGGTTGGTGTAGATCCAGTGGGCCAGATGGCCTGCTTCCACACTGTAGGGATTAGATGATTCTATTACTCAATGTGGTTGACTCTTAACTATCCTTTGGGTTACTAAGGATGGGCAACAAATATCAACCAAGACATGAGTGAATGCGAAATCTGTATGAGAGAAAGGGTCCAAGCCAATAGATATGTAGTAAAATCAAATGTGGAAAGTTGCACAAAGACAATCCATCTCCACATCAGCCAACAACAACCTTCACTGAGGATATACAACATGGAAAGAGTTAGAAAGGAAAGGTCTGCAACCTGAGATACTCACAAGTGTTCTGAAGTCATCGTGACATGGCTCCTTACACGCATGCTCAGTAGCTGCTAGCAGGGTAAAGGTGTAATTAACCGTTTCCTCCACATGAAGCTCAAGTGGAGCCTGAACTTCGACACAGGCCATCCGGGCTGAGTAGCCTATTTTTGTGCCGTACTTTCGAAGTGGTCACAATGCGAGCCTCTTCCTGTCCTGTTTGTATACAGAGACAGCTGCTGCAACTGTTGCCCAACTAATTGAGTAATGAAAGTGTATTCAGCTGTCTGCTTCCTGGAACACATGAAAATTATCTGGGGATCAATGCAGATACAGGAACCATCAAATGGGTGAAGAAAAATCAGCTAGTTTCTCCCACAAGTATCTGATCTGCCTCCCCCTACGTAGCTAGTCAATTGTACGTAGGACCCAATGTTGCCTTACACTCTCCCCTAAGGGAGTGCTGCACTGTCAGAGGTGCCATCTTCAGATGAGTGATTAAACTCGCCTGCTTTCAAAGGCACACAGGATGCAATCACTCCTGAAACTATCATCACTCTCTTGAACATTGCTGTTATTTTTTTTATCCATTGATGTTGGATTCAGGGATACTGGGCAGTGCTGTGCTTTCTCAGGGAGGGCTACATTGTTGAAGGTGGCTCCTATGATGCTGCTTGACCTGCTGTGTCCATCCAGCCCCATGCTTGTTATCTCGGATTCTCCAGCATCTGCAGTACCTTTTATCTCTGATGCACTTTTGAGTAATTCATTTAAACCAAAGTTTCATTTTCTGTTTTGGTTGATAGAGTTATAGAGTCATACAGCACAGAAACAGACTCTTCAGTTCAACCAGTCTATGTCAACCATGTTCCCAAACTAAACCAGTCCCACTTGCCTGCTCCTGCCCCATATCCCTCCAAACCTTTCCTATTCATGCACTTATCCAAGTGTTTTTTAAATGTTGTGATTGTACCTGCATCCACCACTTCCTCTGGCAGTTCATTCCATGCACGAACCACTCTCTGTGTAAAAAAGGTTTGCCCCTCATGTCTTTTTTAAATCTTTCTCCTCTCACCTTAAAAATATGCCCCCTAGTCTTGAACTCCACTGCCCTAGGCAAAAGACACCGCCATTCGCCTTATGTATACCCTTCATGACTTTATAAAGCCTTCTATGCACCAGTAAAAAAAGTCCCAGCCTATCCAGCCTCTCCTCATAATTCAAACCCTCCGTTCCCGGCAACATTCTGGTAAATCTTTTCTGAACCCTCTCCAGCTAAATAATATCCTTCCTATAACAGGGTGACCAGAACTGGACACAGTGCTCCAGAAGAGGCCTCATCAACATACTATACAACCTCAAATGACATCTGAGCAATGAAGGCAAGCGCGCTAAATGCCTTCTTAGCCACTCTCGCTGCATGTGATGCAAACTTTGAAGAATGATGTACCTGAATCCCTAGGTCTCTCTGTTCTACAACACCACCCAAGGCCCTACTTTTAATTGCATAAGTCCTACCCTTGTTTGTTTTACCAAAATGCTAAAGATCACATCCCGTTGTTTTTGAAGATACACAGGAAATTCTCCTGGTTTCCTATCTGAAGCGTATCATCAAAATCAGACTGACTGCTCATTTATACAATTGATATCTGTGGGATCTTGCTGTGTGCAAATTGACTGCCATTTTTTCCCAAGCTGCAAGGATAACAACACTTCAGGAACTCTTTATCTTCTGTGATGCACTTTGGAGGAGACCTGAGAATGTGATTGTACTGACACTATGATTCTATGACTCAACTCCCTCACCTTCCCTCCCCAGGGGTTTGCTCGCTGACCTATATTCTGCTATTAACACCTACTCTGGAGCCATTTCCAATCCGTTTGCCTTTAGTCCTGTGGTATTTGCGATCTCTAATCTCCCATGTCCTCTAACCTGCCTCTGACCTTCTTATAGATTCCACTGACACCACTCCACCATTTCCAACAGCATAAAACATACCTTTCCACATTCCTCAGTTCCAAAGAAGAGTCACACTGGACTCAAAACAATTGCTCCGTTAGGCCCGAAACGTCAAGTTTTCCTGCTCCTATGATGCTGCTTGACCTGCTGTGTTCATCCAGCCCCATGCTTGTTATCTCGGATTCTCCAGCATCTGCAGTACCTTTTATCTCTGCTCCGTTTCTCTCTGCCCAGATGCTGCCAGACCAGCTGAGTTTCTCCAGCGCTCTCTGTTTTTGTTTAAAGAAAAGGGACTTGTCATGGTGCTTGGATTAAAAGCACCTTGACATGAACAGCGGCAGGGCATATAGGATCAATTACCACTCAGGTAACAATCTTTATTCTGTTAGATCCTGACTAATCAATGTGATGTCTCCGACTTGTGTTGATCACCAGGAGCTGTGTTCTTCCTGTGAAACAGTGGGACCATTTCAATCAAACCAAACTGCAACTTGGTGAGAATCATTTTGACAACAGCATTAGATAGCCTGGCTCCTAAGGGAACAGTGATTATCACTGTCTGAGTTCTGAGGTACCCCTTGAGTTCTCATCAAAATGCCAGTGACAAAAGCAAATTAGATTTGGTCCCTACTTGACACAAGCAATTTTCACTTTGGAGAAACCCATTGCTTTGTGAGCACAGTTGCCAGCTGGTTCAGTTCCTCTTCGCTGAGTCAGATACTATCAATGAGACATCTTCCGGTAATTTCCCAGACATTACTTTTTGATTAAAGTGGCACTGCGATAACAAAGAAACTTTGTTGAGTAGAATTGGATAGGTTTTCTATAGCAAAGATTGAGAGACTTTCCCATAGCAATGCAATTCCTTCCCAGGATGGTCAAGAACTGTGTCTCCAGCTCTGCTCAGGCCTTGATCTGACCAAACACATATCCCTGAATAAAAGTAGTCCAAAGCAAGGGGAAATGATCATTACAGAACCCCTGCAGTGTGGGAGAAGACCATTTGGCTCATCAAGTCCACACTGACCCTGCAGAGAGCATCCCTCTGAGAACGATCTCCTACCCTATCCCTGTAAGCCTGCATTTCTCATGGCTAATCCTCTTAATCTACACATCCCTGAACACAATGGGCAATTTAGCATGGCCAATCCACCTAACCTGCACATCTAGGGGCTGTGGGAGGAAACTGGAGCACCCAGAGGAAACCCACACAGACATGGGGAGAATGTGCAAACTCCACACAGACAGTCACCTGAGGGTGGAATCAAACCGGAGTCCCTGGCACTGCGAGACAGCAGTGCTAACCACTGGCCACCGTGCTGCCCCTGGTAGATGCCATACTGGATTGTACACACATTTATAAGGAACACATAAGAACCCATCATTATCCAACTCCCATCAGCTTCCAGGAAGAATCCTGCTGGATTGAGCCATTAACTCTCTTTCATTCTTCACAGATGCTGCCAGACATGCTGAGTGTCTCCAGCATGCTTTATGTTTGCTTCAGATTTCCAACATCTGCCGTACTTTACTTTCATTTATCATAAGGAATGCATCTGCATTCACACAAAGGAAGTGTTTCTATTTACACTCAACGAAGCTCTCTAAAAAGCAAACTATGTTAGAAATGTTGAGGGGTCTGGAGGACTTGACAGGTGGTGGGGAGGGGCAGGGGGAAGGTGGGGAGAAGCTATAGAATGAATGGATAATCTCGCTGTGAATTGTAAGACCCAGGGGTTGTCAGACCAGGAGTCAACGGAGGTCAGTGGGAATAAAAGATTCAATCTGATTTCTACCACGTGATCCCAAATGTGCCAGTTGGGGCTCACTTGGCAGCATTGAGATAAAGTTGTGGGTTGACCTCTCACTTTAGAGACTTGAGCAGTAGATGTAGCATACCACTGGAATGTTGCACTGTCACAGGGGCCGTGTTCCAGAAGAGATGTTAAAGCAAGCTCCCACCTTTAACTTCTAGGGCATGGGTAAGAGATTCCATAGCACTGATTTGAAAAAGAGACAGGGATTTATCAATATATTATAAAGCAAAGAACTGCAGATTTTGTTAATTGATTAATAGTTGCCCCTCAATGAATATCACTCGAACAGAAGATCTGCTCATTACCACAGTCCCACATGTGGGACCTTTCGTTCCATTGTTCGCTCATGGGAAATGGGTGGTCATTGACCACACCAGCATTTGTAGCTCGCACCTAACTGCCTTTGAACTGAATGGCTTACTCAGCCATTTCAGAGGGTGTTTAACAATCAACCGCATTGCATTGGGTCTGGAGTCACGTTAGACCAGACCTGGTAAGGATGGCAAATTTCCTTCCCTAAAGAATATTAGTGAACTAGATCTCAGGACAATAAATGATAGTTCGATGGAGACCAATACTGAGATGAGTTTTCAATTTCAGACCTTTATTAATTGAATTTACGTTACACCAACTATCATACCGGGATTTTAACCGGATTTCTTAGCATTTCAAGGATGTGATAACACTCAAGGGGGTACAGAGGAGGTTCACCAGGATGTTCCTTGGGATAGAGAACCTGAGCTATAAGGAGAGACTAGATAGGCTTGGATTATTTTCACTACAGCAGAGAAGACTGAGGGGGTGGGGGGGGCATGATGGAGGTGTATAAGATTATGAGGGGTATGGACATGAATAGAGAGCAGCTGCTCCCCTTGGTTGAGGGGTCAATCACAAGGGGGCACAGTTTTAGGGTAGGAGGCAGCAGATTCAGAGGGGATTTGGGAAAAACAAGGTTTTCACTCAGTGGGTGGTGGGAATCTGGAATGCACTGCCAGGGAAGGTAGTGGAGGCTGGAAACCTTATAACCTCTAAAAAATATTTGGATGAGCACTTCAAATATCATAACATTCAAGGACATGGGGCAAGAGCAGGAAATTGGGGTTAGAGCACTTTTAGTGGTAGTTATGTCAGTGCTGACTCGATGGGCCGAAGGGCCATTTCTGCGCTATATGACCGCATGAATTTATTTCTGGATTACTGGTGCAGCAACATTACAGCTGCAGCACTTTCTCCCATTGTGGGATCTTGCTGTGTGCAAATTGGTCCTTGTGATGTGACAACAGTGACCATATGTGCAAAGTATTTCATCGGCTGTTCAGTTCATTCAGACTTCCTGTTGTTGTGATCCGCACTTTATTAACAATTGTCATCCTTCCTCAGTGCAGCGCTGTCCTGGAAACACCTTGTAAACGTTGGCCAGATCAAGCCATGGTTATGTTCTGAGCTAAGCAGATTGAATGAATTGTCTTTCCCAGAGTTATCAAGTCTTCCAGTTTATCAATTAATAAAATATCTGCACTAACAATCCAAGGACTTGAAATCATAACAGGCATTGACTTGGATCTTCAGTTTACAATAGTGCATTCACTTAATCAGTTAATTTACAACATGAAACTGGAAATACGCCAGCACCTTTCTGTTAAAGCAATGGGGCACGTAAATCATTAAAAATCCAAAAACATTTTAATTTCCTGCTGAATCTGAGGCTAAGCTGCATTATGTTTAAAGTCAGGCTTTATAACTGGGATTTCTGCTCTCCATCAGCCCCATTTGTTGGTGTCTGTATCTTCAGCTGCCCAGGCCCAACACTGTGGTCTTCCCTCAATAAAACCTCTCTCCAGCTCCCCCTTGCTCTTTAAGATGTGAGCTTTTGTCAAGTGTTCTTTGCTGAAGTGGGCTGTGAGCACCCTGGGATGTTCCGCGATGCTAAAGGAGATACCTATATCCACATTATTGTCGTTGTCGTTTCTTCAAACGGCTGATCATCCTTTGGAGATAGTAGGAACTGCCGATGCTGGAGAATCTGAGGTAACAAGGTGTGGAGCTGGAGGAACACAGCAGGCCAAGCGGCATCAGAGGAGGAGGAAAGCTGACATTTCGGGTCTAGACCCTTCTTCAGAAATGATCATCCTTTGGTTTTCAAGTTGGCTACATTTTAACTGGAGTTATCCCAAACTACACAATCAAAGGTGAATCTCCATGACTTTACTTTTGGATGGAAATGAATTGACAGATTTTCAGAATTAATCTTCCCCACTTTACCAAACTCCTTTTACAAAAATTATTTCACAGGATGTGGGTGCTACTGGCGAGGTCAACATTTATTGGCCATCCCTCACTGCCTCTGAGCCCGCATCCCTTGAAGGCTGGTTTACTTTACATCACCATATCCTTCTTAATGTGCCCTTAGAGCTCTCTGTACAATAGAAAAAAGGAAAGTGAAAGGACTGTAGTCATATAGCACCTTTCAGGATCTTCAGATAAATCCTTCCAAGTACTTTCCAGTAATTGAAATGTTACTGAAGTGTAGTCATTGTCTCAATGCACTGTCACTTTGTGTACAGCAGGTTTCCACAAATAATATGAAACTGAGCAGAGAATCTGATTTCATAGAATCCCTGCAGTGTGGAAGCAGGCCATTCAGCCCATCAGGTCCACACCAACCCTCCAAAGAGCCTACCTATATCCACTCCCTACCTTATAATCCTGCATTTCCCATGGCTAACTCACCTAGCCTGCACATCCCTGGACACTAAGGGCAATTTACCCTGGCCAATCCACCTAACGTGGACTGTGGGAGGAAACTGGAGTGCCCAAAGGAATCCCACCCAGACACGCGGAGAATGTGCAAATTCCACACAGACAGTCGCCCGATTGAACCCGGGTCCCTGGCACTGTGCGGCAGCTGTGCTAACCACTGAGCCACTGTGCCGTAATGTTTTGGTAAATGTCAGCCAAGGGATGCATTTAGGCCAGTATTGTATTAGAGGTAGCGGCCCGGAAAGAGTGATTATTGATTACTGGAGTTAAATTAGCTCCATCCAACCTAATGACATCACACAGTCTTTGGGTGGACAGACAGTGAGTCTAACATGAGCTGCTGATGGAAATAGATGTGACATATTAGGTTCCTAACAGTCGGATTTATACCTAACGATATAATGCTAACTGTGCCTATTGACATCATTCAATCAACTATACCTTGTTATGTAAGACAAGTTCCTCTTCTTGTTAAGATTCATTCAAATTCTGTCCTCTACCACTGTCACTATCAGCAATGACCTGTTTCATAGAACAAAAGAGTCATACAGCATGGAATCAGACCCTTCAGTCCAACCAGTCCATGCCAACCATAATCCCAAACTAAACTTGTCCCACCTGTCTGCGCTTGGCCCATATACCTCCAAACCTCTGATGAAGGGTCTAGGCCTGAAACGTCAAGTTTTCCTGCTCTTATGATGCTGCTTGACCTGCTGTGTTCATCCAGCCCCGCACCTTGTTATCTCCCTCCAAACCTTTCCTATTCATGTACTTGACAAATGTCTTTTAAACATTGCGACCGTACCCACATCCACCACTTCTTCTCAAAGTTCACTCCACACACAAACCATTCTCTGTGTAAAAAATAGTTGCCCTTCATGTCTTTTTAAATCGTTCTCTTCTCACCTTAAAAATATGCCCCCTAGTGTTAAAATCCCCCATTCTAGAGAAAAGACACATGCCATTTACCTTATCTACATCTTTCATGATTTTATAAACCTCTATAAGGTCACCCCTCAACATCTTATGCTCCAGTGAACAAAGTCCCGGCCTAGCCAGCCTCTCCACATAACTCAAACCCTTAATTCCCGGCAACATCCTGGTAAATTTCTTCTACTTCTCTCCAGCTTAATAACATCCTCCCTATAACAGAGCGACCAGAACTGGACCAGAAGAGGCCTCAGCTGTGTTCTGTACAACCTCAACATGACATGCCAACTCCTATACTCAAAGGACTGAGCAATGAAGGCAAGCGCGCTAAACACCTTCTTAACCGCCCTGTCTACCTGTGATGCTAATTTTAAAGAATGATGTACCTGAACCCCTAGGTCTCTCTGTTCTACAACACCACCCAAGGTCTTACTTTTAACTGCATAAGTCTTGCCTTTCTTTGTTTTACTAAAATGTAATACCTCACATTTATCCAAAGTAAACTCCATCTGCCACTCCATAATTGATCAAGATCTCTTTAGGTAACTTTCTTGACTGTCACTATACCATTGTGTTGCTAATTCATTGAACAGTCACAATGATGCAAAGCATCCCATTGCTACTTGTGACCAAGTGGAGGGAATTCTGAAACTTGTATAACGCCAGGCCACATGCTGTGACACTGTGATAATCTAACGAGCATCCAGGTACACTCACATACCGACTGTATAAAATAATGCAGAAGTGTTCCCCCCAAACCATTAACCATTCATTTCCAATACTGCCTTTTTTTTCTCGTGCCTCCTCCTGTTTTAGATTCTTAATCTCTGGACGATATTATCACTCAGACTGAGTTCTAGACAGCTCTCTTAGAAAGCATCTGCTCAGAAAGAAGCAAATCAGCTGCTCTAGGATGACAGCAGCAGAAGCTGGGAGCCCCAACGTGACTAAAGTTATCAGCTCAGGGCAGTTATCACTGAAGAGCAGTGATATTCTCAAGTGGACTCTCTACATTTTTTCCCCAGGTGATCATTGCTGGTACCTCATGGTATTTACTATCTCTACCAGTAAGGGGCACCGGTTAAAGATTGTTTGAGGTGTCACCATAGAATCCCTACAGTGTGGAAAGAGGCCATTCGGCCCATCGAGTCTGCACAAGCCCCCTGAAAAGCATCCCACTCAGACCCCTAGCCTAACCCTTAACCACACATTTCCCATGGCTAACCCACCTAGCTTTCACATTCCTAGACATTACAGACAATTTAGCATGGCCAATCCACCTGACCTGCACATTTCTGGACCAATCCTCCTTTGCCTCTGCTTTGTCTTGGGCTTCCCTGGTGACTAATGATAGAAGATACACCACCATGGAGTAGCATGAGTAGACACTTCTCAGATAGCAAGAAGGTTCATTGAACAATAGAAATAAAGTATGACCACATTTGCTCAGGGGTAATGACTATGACCTTGGGGAGTCAGTACAGATCTATCTTTTATCATTTATTCATTATGGGATGTGGGCATCGCTGGCTGGGCTGACATTTATTATCCGTCCCTAGTTGCCCCTGGGAAGGTGGTGGTGAGCTGCCTTCTTGAACCGTTGCAGCCCACGTGCTGTGGGTTGGCCCATAATGTCATTAGGGAGGGAATTCTGCTCCCTCCGAAATGTCTAATAGAACCCCAGTCTCCACCCACAGACCGAGGGAGACATCTGCAGAATGGGTGGAGCCAAACTAACCCCTTTGCTACCATCTTCTCCCACATCTGCATATTTACAAATTTGGTCTAAGTGTGGAAGCTGGAGAGATTGGTTGGAGAGAAACCAATGGCCTGTCAGATTAAGGAAGTCCGCCAGATCTTCAAGCTCATTGGTTGCCAGTGTATTTTTGATGGGTGTTAGGACGTGGGGTGTGGGGAGGTGCCTCCAGCTGCTGTCCAATCGGGGGGGCCGGCAGTTCCAGAGCTCAGCAGTGCCACAGAGGAAGCTGTAGTTAAGGCTGGTACAGCGGCACACAGTTTCCCAGGATATGGAAGTTCACCGACATGACTAATAGGGTGTGGGTGGGGAGACTCCCGGGTTGAGATACTGGCAGGAGTTGGGCATGGGGAGGTGGGTGTTGCCAACTCTCAATGTCCACCCATCCTGTCCCATGTCCAGCCCCTCAATTATTCACAGTCTCGTTCAGATCGAGGGACTCTCTGTCCAAGACCCCACCCCACCCCAACCCCCTCTGAGCTAGATAGGAGAGACTGTATAGCCTGGGACACTTTTCCCCTGGAACATAGGAGGTTGAGGGCTGACCTTACAGATGTTTATAAAGTCATGTGGGGACAGATAAGGTGAATGGCAGGTGTCTTTCCCCAGGGTAGGGGATTTCAAGCCCAGGGGGCATATTTTAAAGGTGGGAGGAGAAGGATTTCAAAAGGGCATGTGGGCAACTTTTTTTATGCAGAGAGTGGCTCATGCGTAGAATGAACTTCCAGAGGAAGTGGTTTATGTGGGTACAGTTACACTGTTTAAGAGACATTCAGATAAATACATGAATAGGTATTATTTGGAGGGATATGGGCCAAACACAGTCAGGTGGGACTAGTTTAGTTTTGGATTATGCTTGGCATGGACTGGTTGGACCGAAGGGTCTGTTTCTGTGCTGTATGACACTATGACTCGATGATGCATTCTACATCATTTCACTGGCGGCAAAGTCTAGATTCTGCGACACATAGTATGACTCTATGTCTGTATGAGCTGACAGACTGCCCACTCTGTCTAATCACAAGGATGGTCTGGCCTTTTCTCAATTGGCCGGGAGCTGGAAGCATTACAGCCTGGGTGGGATGGGGTTTCTGGGTCCCTTGGCAGGATACTGGAGCTCCGGCTTTCCTGCTTCGAGCAAACGCATGGGCAGAGAGAAAGGCAGCTGGGTTCTGCAACGTTAGCACCATCTCACATCTGAGCCCACCACCTCCTGCATTGGAACATTCCGTCCCCAGTGCTTGCGATCATAATCTCAATGATCCATACGGTAAATCAGGCTGGTTTCTGTCATAACTCTGAACTTTACACCTCTTGACCTAATGACACCAATCCACATCTTCTTCAAACTATCTCTTGACAGTAAGGCCTCACGCTGAACTTGGTCTCTCACTCAGCCACTTCTTCTTTGACTTCATTCACTTCCTCCCAGTGAAATACATTGCTATGAGAACTTGTATTTATTATGGACTAGACCAAACTCCTTCAAAACATGTCAAAAAGGTGGCCTAGACCCAAACCTTTTCTTATTTTAAATGCAAGAGCCACACATTGTGTTCCAGATGTAAACTGATTGTTTACACTACCAGGCTTGAAGCAAAACATACTTTATTCATACACTATGTTTAAAATATAGACAAAATAAAAGAATTAGCTTAACTGTAACCCTATTGAAATACTTAACAAAATGATAAATTACTCATTAGTTGTTCCAATATAGTAACATCCCATAAACACACCCTTGGCAGAGGCAAATTCAGTAAAATAGATTGTCTCACATGCAATTCTCCAGCAGGAAGAGAGCCCCAGCTTTTAGCTTCAGCAAAGACAGAGAGAGATGTAGCAGCTTTCACGACACTAACTGCTACTGAAAACTAAAACTAAACATCCTGGTTCTGTCAGAACTTGACCCTACCCATTCAGGGTGCTTGTAAGGTTCCAACTTTTAAAAAGAAACCCAAGGTCTCGCAAGCTGTTTACTTTATTAGCTCAGAACAGATCACTCAATACCTTTGTCTCAAACTCTCCATAAAAAATGGACAAAATATCCCTCTTAAAGCCACAGTACGTCACATGTGGGTGTTCCTGCTTTTTTTTGGACATATGAGGCTTTTTTCTTTCAGTCCAACACAGACATTTTCCATTCACCTTATCTTCTGACAACTGCACTGGTGACAATTTCTGCCCTTGCCCCAAACTGGAACATTTTGTTCACTTCTCAATTGTTCACTTACAATATTTGCTGTAAGTTGTAATAAAACCATTTCCACCATTGACTTATCCTTTTGAAGATACCTGCTTACAGGTTTGTGGAGATTGATTCATTTGAAATGGCTGAAGAAGGGTCCCGACCCAAAATGTCAACTTTCCTGCTTCTCTGATGCTGCCTGGCCTGCTGTGTTCCTCCAGCTCCACACTGTGTCATCTCTGACTCCAGCATCTGCAGTTCTTATGATCTCTGAAGAATTACCTAAACTGTGATTTGTTTTTCGAACCAAGAGTCACTAAAAGGACACCTGTTTAAACTAGTTACCTGGACTTGTTTACTGGAAATCACAGGTCTGTGTCTATGGCTATCAGGAGTTAAGTTGCATTTGGATATTAGAGATTAATTGAGGCGTAACCTGCTGAAGGAGAGATGCTACCCACCTTATCCCCACTTTCCTAAGAATACCCTTTTTGGAGAAACCCTGATCAAGCAATTCTCCCAATTAGCCTCAGAATTTTTCACAGCTCCTGAATGAACTGAGTCTCCAATGGTCCGTGTAACAACTGCCCATCTTTAGTGAGACCCTTTCACATGTGCTGGGAAGCCAAACAAAAACTATCTTGAACATTTCATACTTTGTGCCGTTTCTCTTCAAGAACCAGCAATTATTGACCAAAGTGGTTTGTTTTTTGTTTTGGCAAAATTAATCTCTGCAGTGACAGATATTTAAAATTTATTTTCTTTCATTGTTGTGCATGGGTGTACATGGGGTTGATTATCCAGAAGAATCATAGTTTTACAGCACAGAAAGGGGACCTTCAGCCCATCATGTGTGTACTGGCCATCAGACAGCTACCTACTTTAGTCCCAGTTCCCAGCATTTGGCCCTGTAGCCTTGCACATCAGGGTGTATTAAGTGTTCATTTAAATCCTTGTTAAATGTTTTGGTTCCTGCTTCTACCACCCTTTCAGGCAGTGAGTTCCAGATTCCTGCCACCCTCTGAGTGAGAATAAAATCTTCAAATCCCTTCTCAACATCCTGCCCGTTCCCTTAAATCTATGTCCCTGGCTCTCCTAAAGATCGTAAACATCCTATCTATGCCCCTTATAATTTTGGACATGTCAATCAGTTGCCCCCTTAGCCTGATAATTCTCTCTCTTGCCCAGCTTGTTGTAGCACCTATTTCATTCTCTCAGTTTCTCTGTTCAGATGATGGTAATATCATTCATGATCAGTTCCAACGTGTCTTCAGTTTTCCTCAACTCAGCCTCCCCGTCAAACCTTCTATTTCCAGCATTTCCCTTCCTCTCTCTCACCCTCCGGAAATACCGCCAGGTCCTATTGACTTTCAAAGTACACCCCATCAACCTTCAGAGGGGAGGAGGAAATGGATTAGGGTGTTACGAAGGAGATAGGTCCCTTTGGAATGGAGAAAGGGGAGGTTCGTGAGCATCGCACTGGAGGTGATGATGGAGGTTGATCTGGCGTCTCTGTGGAAAGCCCAACACAGACTAGGTGACTGAATTTCCCCTTACCTGTCATTTTAATCCTCTGTGCCTGTTGTACATGGGTCTTTAAGTGTCTAAAAGGGATAATCCTGAAGAGTGCCTTAGGCACCACCCACAATGATGATGTCACATGGATGTGTGGGCATCTCAAAGGAGTGAGCCCAAACATCTGGTCATTCATAAAGTCTCTGAAACCCAGTCTCTCATATGAAAGTAACCTGGAACTAATTGGTAACATGGAATAAATGACTTTTTGTTCAACACAAGAACCTTTTCTGGTTAGACCAGGAAGTAGTTCTCCTTTTCCATTCAAGACTGGTCAGACTGGGTCTATCCTTACACTGAGAGTTGGATATTGCCAGAAACTCTGTCTCATAGTGAGGTGCAGACGTGGATTTAGCTACATTTTCTGCAGCTCCCTCTCTGTCCTTGGCCTGTTCAAGCTCAATATAAGCTCAGGGACCAGATATCCTAAATTAATCTAGTCCCATTTGCCAGCATTTGGCCCATACCCCCCTAAACCCTTCCTATTCATATACCCATCCAGGATGCCTTTTCAATGTTGTAATTGTACCAGCCTCCGCCACTTCCTCTGGCAGCTCACTCCATACACGCACCACTCTCTGTGTGAAAAAGTTGCCCCTCAGGTCCCTTTTAAATGTTTCCCCTCTCATGGGGAGTCCTTGACACTGATCCAGCTCCCTCAGGGCCAGCTGTCAGAATGAGCAGAACCCCTGACCCTCCTGTTTATATCTGCACCCAGGGGTCCCTGATTGGACCAGATCAGAGACTCCCATCAGAGAGCTCGTATTCTATAAGGTCCACCCTCGCTGACCTCATTACATTCACTACATTCTCTTCAGCTCTTCCGGCTGCATTCATCCAGCCTCCTCCACCTAACACCGGAACTGTGTTTTTAGCATCTACCTCAACCACTCTGTAACAGCAAGTTCAACCTTCTCATTGCTGTCTTGATAATGTCATTTCTCCTGAATTTTCCTCTTGGATTTCTTAGCATCTGTCGCATATTAATGTCCCTTTCATTTTGGACTCCGACAAGTGGAGACATTGCAAATTGTTAAATAGTTCACGTCATTTACAAATATTATGCCAAATTTATTCATTTATTTGATCTCCACTTGGCCAATTATAGAATTTTTGACTAGATCTATTTCAGCTATTATGGCCTGAATGCTTGAGGTTGAATTAAAAGCAGAAGTGGGGCTGGGGCATTCAATCAATGTTAATGAGTTTAAATTCCTTTACAAATTTCCATAACATTTTGCGTCAAGGGTTTATTTGTCTAAATGGCTGTGTTTGGCTTACATGTAATAGCTGAAGTTTAACTCATTCTGTGGCATTGTCGATAAGGAGAAAGATACGGGGCTGGAGAAATGTCAACTGAGGTAACCATGAGCACGTGACCTAGAATTCCCTAAACCTGTTGTTACTGAAAGTCCAAAGGAAATATTTTAACTGAGGAATGACTGGATATTTCCTTTCTCTAGCTAAAGAGAAGCCCAAGGTTGTTGGGAAGTCTTCTGAATGGATTTGAAGGAGTAAATTCTTCCACTTGGAAGGGCAATCAAACCATGTCCAGAAGATAGTCACCAATCAATCCAATTGGAAATTCAGGAGAAAGTTCCTTCCTCAGAGGGTGTTGAAAGTGTGGGGATAGCTGAGGTGTACTTCTGGGTAGTTAGAAAACAAGTAAGAACTGGAAGGGCGTGCTAATCGTGTGGGACAGCGAAGGATGTAAAGAGGCTGGTGTGGAGCACGAAGACCAGCATGGTCCAGAGGGGCTGAATGGCCTGTTTTAATGTGATCTTTGTAAAATCATGGGGGCGGTATAGATAAGATGAATGGTAGGTGTCTTTTCCTTAGGATGGGGAGTTCAAGACTTGGGGGGGTATGTTTTTAAGCAGAGAGGAGAAAGATTTAAAAAAGATGTGAGGGGGAATATTTTACACAGAGAGTGGTTTGTGTGTGGAATGAACTGCCAGAGGAAGTGGTGGATGCAAGTACAGTTACAATATTTAAAAGATATTTAGAGAAGTACATGAAAAAGAAATGTTTGGAGGGATATGGGCCAAGTGTAGGCAGGTGGGATTAGTTCAGTTTGGGATTATGATCGGCACAGACTGGTTGGACTGAAGGGTCTGTTTCCGTGCTGTATGGCTCTATGGTGCATTCTACATCATTTCACTGGCAGCAAATTCTAAATTCTGTGACACATGAATGGAATGATTGCATGTATTTATGTTCTGTAAACTGAACCTATTAATAAGGCAAGCTTAGTCAGTTCATAAAAACTGAAAGAACTGTGGATGCTATAAATCAGGAACAAAAACAAGTTGTGAGGAAGGGTCACGGGACCCGAAACGTTAACTCTGTTTTTTCCTTCACAGATGCTGCCAAACCTGCTGAGCTTTACCAGCAACTTCTGTTTTTGTTCGTCAGTTCATCTCGTTTTCTTTTTCCATTTTCTCTCTCACTTTGTCTCTGGGTGACTCTGCCCATACATATTTATGTTTATAACTAGCTGACTAGTCAACATCAGAGAGAAAAGGTAGAGGGATAAAGCTTGGAGGCAGGAGGCCAGGAGACAGTGTCAGTGTCACTGTGACCATATAACAGGTGCAACTCCATGCTTGTGATGCCTGCTGCGAATGAATAGCTGAGGCAAGCAGATCTTGGTGGTACATCTCAAGCTCCAACTCTGACCGTACTGGGGATCCAGCATGCCCCTTGGACAAAGTGCTGGGCCTGTGAGATGGGCAGACAGCCCACAGCATAACGCGGTCAAAGATACAGAATATTTTTACAGAACGGGCACATTCCCTCACCAATCTGCCCCAGAAGCCTCTTTGACCATGGGACTGCTCTGGAGTTCTCAAGAAGTGTCACCAGACTCAAAATGTTAATTCTCTCTCTCTGTCCACAGATGCTGCCAGACCTGCTGAGTTTCTCCAACAATTTCTGTTTCTGTTTCTGTTTCAGATTTCCAGCATCCATGGTTGTTTGTTTAATTTACTGCTCCAGGGGAGTTAGCTGCCTTCCTGCAATCCTCCCACGTAGCCATTGTCTGTATGGAGAAAGAGCAGAGGAAATCGGACTAATGGATCAGCACTTTGAAAGGGTTTGCACATGCACGGTGGGCTGAATGGCCTTATTCCGTGCCCCATCATTTTCTGAGCCAAGTGGGAGCCAGGCAATGTACTGAAACTGCGATTTATATATCATTTAATCTCATTTCTTTTCCAGTCTGGTTGTTTGAATTTTGATTGAGTGGAAGCAGACAAAACGTAGCGCTGAGCCTCACGTGGAGTTGTTCAACATAATCGCGGGAATCTTTGGAAACACTCTCAACAGGTCAGGCAGCATCTGTGGAGAGAGAACAGGGCTCAGGTCCAACACGCAAGTCCAAGATGAAAACAGGTTTGAAGTGAGCAGAGAGTCAGGGGAAAGGGGCAGGGCGGTGGAAAACACAAGGGAAGGTCCACGAGAGGGCTGGAGGCTGGAGGGGTGAACTGCGAAATGAGATGATGGTGCAAGGAGAAAAGTAGACTGTGATGGGATAGCAAGGAAACCAAAGATGGGTTGAGTGGACAAGCATTTGGGTAAAGAAATAGAGACACCAACAAAAGCTGTCAAATACAGGGGTCAGAGAATGGCATGAAATTGCTGAACCAAGATTCAATATTGGATCATCATCAAAGAATCCCTACAGTGTGGCGGCAGGCCATTTGGCCCTTTGAGTCCACAGCGACCCTTTGAAGAGCATCCCACCCAAACCCACCCTCTACCCTATCCCTCTAACACTGCATTTCCCATGGACATTCCACCTAACCCACACATTTTGGACTGTGGGAGGAAACTGAACCACCCAGAGAGAAACTACGGAGATAATTGCCCGGGGCTGGAATCAAACCTGAGTCCCTGGCCCTGTGAGGCAGCAGAGCTAACCACTGAGCCACCACATCACCCTAGTTCAACAGAGAATCTATCCTGGTGAATGGATGCACTTGCCAGTTGTCGCTAGGGTTCCCAAACATACTGCCAAGCTTTGGTATCTTTTGCTATTGAGTCCATTGCCATCAGGACTTAATCATGCCAAACATCATAAGTCATGCTGTGTAATAAAGCTTGTCTCGAACTTGTAATGCTGTCTCGGACATCACAAAAGTGTTCAAACATCAGTGTCAATACAAAGATGACAATTTTCACTCACAATGTGGAACCCTTACAGCCCGAGGTATGAGATGGTTCAGAAACAAAATGTGATGCTGTGGCACATGCAGAGCTATCAGGAGAACCTGGTGTCCAAGGTAAGTTTATGAAGCATCTTCACAGAGAGATGGAAGGGTCACTGGACTCGAAATGCTAACTCCGTTTCTCTCTCTTCACAGACGCACGTCCTGTTTTTTTTTTGTATGATAAAGATGGAGAGCTTTAGAGAAGAAATTCCAGAGGTCAGGATCTGGGCAGCTAAAAGCACTGAATAACAGAGCAGTGAGAATAAAGATCATGCTAGAGTCCAGGCTTGGGTAGTCACAGACACCTTGGAGAAGGTTATACTGATTGGAAGAGGCAGGGTCATGGAGGGAGTTCAGAATTAAAGGATTAGAACTTTACAATTCAGGTGTCCCCTCAGACACGAGTGTGGACCAGTTAGATACCTAGAGCTGAGAACACTTCCTAACAGCTTGTGATGGCTCATAAACCTGGAGACAATGTCTGCAAAATGTCACCAGCCACAGGGCTGCCTGAGGAATGGAGGTGCCTTCACGATTGACCTACCAAGTGAAGATTGACTACCAGGTGACCACTGTGAGAAAATCATTGAGAATTAAATAAAGAATTGTGCGCTTGCCTCAATGCCCTCGAACACTTTTATTTACTGGTTGGAGAAATTCTCAATAAGAAATTGTTTAACCGGCTGCTAAAAGTCCTCCATGTCCTCACTGAATGGCACAGCAGATTCGATGGGCTGAATGGCCTACTTCTGCTTCAATGGTTTTTGGACTTATGGGTAATGAACGTGTCTGTTTTCTGATTGGCTGGCATACGGTGAGGACAGGTGAGATGGCGGCTCAGGCAGACAGGTGATGGAATCTCTTGGGTTAAGTACAAACTGAGTTTGCTGAGCAGGCGAGAACATGAAACCATCAGGAAATTAAAGAACAATGCTTGGAAAACAAAAAGGTCTGGAATGGCCCACGTTATTTTTAATATTCTAACTATACAATTAATTGAAGCACTGACTCTCGAATATCAAGATTGTCAGCATGAATTATGCCAGTTAACGTCACTTTGCAATTCCACACTTAATCATTTCCTCAACGTTCACTCTTGGGTATTCATAACTTATTTCGAGCATGTAAAGAATGTTTTGGACAACAGGCCATCTATTTGTTAAGGTTTTGATGAGATCAGATCTGAAAAAAATGTTTGAATCTTACACAAGAAAAACAAGCAAAAACAAAATTAAAAGTCACATTCGGAGACAACACCCATGTTGTGATCTGGCAAGTGGTGGGCAATTCTAGATGAAGGGAGACAAGGCTGGGTAAGGGTGGCACTGCTGCCTCACAGTGCCAAGGACCCAGGTTCGATTCCAATCTCGGGTGACTGTGTCTGCGTGGAGTTTGCACATTCTCCCCGTGTCTGTGTGGGTTTCCTCTGGGTGCTTCGGTTTCCTCCCACAGTCCAAAGATGTGCAGGTTAGGCGGATTGGCCATGCTGTAGTACCCAGGGGTGTGCAGGCTGGGTGTATTGGCCATGGGAAATGCAGGGTAACAGGGATATGATGAGATGGGTCTGTGTGGGATGGTTGTTGCCTCTGTATTCCTTCTTTGAACATAGAACATTGCAGCACAGTACAGGCCCTTCGGCACACGATGTTGTGCCGAACCTTTTCCCTAAACCTAAGGTCTATCTAACCTCTACCCCTACCTTATACTATCATCCATATGCCAATCTAATAGCCACTTAAATGCCCCTAATGAGGCCGACTCCACTATCCTCTCCGGCAATGCATTCCATGCCCCGACCACTCTCTGAGTAAAGAACCTACCTCTGACATCTACCCTATATCCACCTCCACTCACTTTAAAACTATGTCCCCTCGTAATAGCTACCTCCACCCTAGAAAAAAATCTTTGGCTGTCTACTCTATCTATACCTCTGATCATTTTGTACACTCCTATCAAGTCACCTCTCATCCTTCGTCGTTCTGAAGAGAAAAGCCCTAGCTCTCTCAACCTTTCCTCGTAAGACCTTCCCTCCACTCCAGGCAACATCCTGGTAAATCTCCTCTGCACCTTTTCCAACACCTCCACATCTTTCCTGTGATGAGGTGACCAGAACTGGACACAATACTCCAGATGTGACCGAACCAGGGTTTTGTACAGCTGGAGCATAACTTCATGGCTCTTGAACTCAGTCCCTCTATTAATGAAAGCTAGCACACCATACACTTTCTTAACAACTCTATCCACCTGGGTGGCAGCTTTTAGGGAACTATGCACATGAACCCCAAGATCCCTCCCCTCCTCCACACTGCCAAGAATCTTTCCGTTAACCCTGTATTCTGCTTTCAAATTTGTCCTTCCAAAGTGAATCACCTCACACTTTTCAGGGTTAAACTCCATCTGCCACTTCTCAGCCCAGCTCTGCATCTTATCAATGCCCCTTTGTAACCTAGAACAGCCCTCGGCACTATCCACAACTCAACCCACCTTCGTATCGTCCGCAAACTTACTAATCCACCCTTCCACTCCAACATTCAAATCATTTACAAAAATCACAACTAGAAGAGGACCCAGAACAGATCCTTGTGGTACACCACTCGTAACTGAGCACCATGTTGAATCTTTTCCGTCCACTGCCCCCTTTGTCTTCTAAGGGTCAGGTAATTCTGAATCCAATCTGCCACATTTCCCCCTGTCCCATGCCTCCTTACTTTCTGCATGAGCCTACCATGGGGAACCTTTATCAAATGCCTTACTTAAATCTATGTCTACCATGCCCCCTGCTCCACCTTCATCCACGTGTTTGGTCACCTCTTCAAAGAATTGCTTTAATGAGATCTGCTTTAATGCATGAGCTGTGAATCTATTAATCACACCCACTCGACCAGTTTCTGTTCAATTTGTGGCGCTCCCAAAAATACCGAAAAACCCTTTGGAGTTACCAGTGAGGACAAATGAAAAAAAAAGAAGTCCTCTGAATCACCAGGAACCTAGCGCAAGTTGTGGTTGTGAATTTAAGAACTGGTGTAACCTCCAGAAATTCACACAACCACTTGAGGAGGTGGGGTTATAGTTATGAGAACAGCAGAGATTTCACTGAACCTGGTGCGAAAAGATAAGGAAGTTTCGGTAGATTGTGCAAAACAACAAGCCCAAAATAACTCATGGCCAAATTAAAAAGCCATAAAGGATTGGTACTTCTGGATAATGAGGAGAAATCTGTTTTGCCTTTAATTCACTTGTGGACATGTTTATCTGGATTGATATACTGATAGTGCTCCCAACCTAACCAGTATTAGTTCCAACTGCTAACATCTCGCAGCTACTGTGGGGAGTGTACATAACAGCCTTTGGTCAACATCAAAGTAGGCTTGAAACTGGAGTGAAGTGACTTGTGGTACCCAGGTGGAGATAGTCTCAATCCATTTGACTGCCCCCTTTAAGGGGCTGCCATGATTTGATTTACTTTGGCTTTTATAAGATTTAACAGAGTAGGAACAGACACAGAAACTTGGTGTGTTTGAGTTAGGAAGGATGTGTCTGTAATGTTCCACTCTGTAAATAAATGCAAGACTGAGTGAAGACTGGCTCCAGTACTATCCTAATGGCAGCTGACATCCTCAAAATGCACTTCCTACTTTCACAAACTCCACACACTGTGTAATGGGGGGAAATATCAAAAGAGATATGTTCCGAGTCAAGGTGACCTTTACTCCTCCCTTCCCTTAAACATATTTATGTTAGTCTAAGGGCCAAACTTCAAACCACTAATAGTCTGGTAGCCTGTATTGGAAATGCACTGAGTGTTTTAATCTTTTCATGTTGTCTTCAGTACCGTAATACTGACAAAATGCTAACTCCAATCATTACCTACAAAGCTAAGCTGTTTCTAACTGATAAGCACTGGTAATGACTCAGTGTGAGTGGAATTGTCTATAACTGATGGATTTAGGTAAGTTCTGAGTGTGAGCTGTGAGCTGTGAGGTTTCACAATGTGGGAGAATGTTCCATTAACAGGTTGTATGCAGAGAGCAAATTGGAATTCCTGTGATAATGTAATTGGACTGAAAGCAAATCAGCAACCCACTTAATATTTCTCCCAAGTTTTTATGACCCAAATAATCTATCCCTGCAGACAGTTTTGTCCCAAAGAGTCTTTTGGAGTCTGTATTGGACTGTGGCACTTTACTGTTGACATGACAGAGGCTGAAGATTAAACGTGTTTAAGATTTTTTTGGATAGCAATAAATCATCTTTATGTGCTTGGAGAAAGGATCCAATAAAGAATAAACAGAAAATGTTGAGATAACACCATTATTGATTGGTGATAAGCTGTGGGAGGACAGCATAACTCTCACTCCCTTGTGTAAATGGGTAAACATCAATGAAAGAAATATTGGGGATTCACAGGCATAGACAAATGCTTTTCTCTCCTGGACCTGGAATTTTATATCACAACATTCCTGCTTTCACTCTCAAACACGGGAATTATCCTCAAACTCTTTAACTGTTACATCAGTTTAGCCTCAATCAGCTACTCTGATCATTTTCTGGTGCAAAATGTAAGTTTCTTCCAAACTTTAGGCTATTTCTTCCGATTAATCTTCAGGAATTAACGAGGAATTCTACCAGGTCATTTCCTTCCAAATGTGGGAGAAAGCCAGTGAAGTACAGAGGTGGAATAGATTCTTCATCTGATCTATACAATTTCCAACACCAATGGCCCTCAGTCACCCACTGCTGGTGTTATGTAAATGAAAGTTGTTGTTGTTATACTCGATCTTGCTGCCCCATGATTTTAAAGTGACAATCCCACTGATTAGTCATGAAGTCATTGTGGTCTCCAGTGTGGAAACAGGCCTTTCAGCCCAACATATCCACGCTACCCTGTTTTCACAATTAATCGAGTTCAATTTGTCTGCATTTGGTCCATGTCCCTCCATACTATCCCATCCATGTACCTGTCCAAATGTTTCTAAAATGATGAAATTGTACTCGCTTCCACCACTCCCTCTGGCAGCCTGTTCCAGATACTCACCTCCCACTGTGTGAAAAAAATTGTCCCTCTGGATCCTTTTGTATCTCTCCCCTCTCACCTTAAACCTACACCTTCTAGTTTTAGACTCCCCTACCGTGGGGAAAAACTGTTGACCATCTACCTTATCTGTGCCTGCCATGATTTTATAGGCCACTATAAGGGTCACCCCTCAGTCTCCTACACTCCAGGGAGAAAAGCCCCAGACTATCCAATCTCTCCTTATGGCTCAAACCTTCCAGTCCAGGTAGCGTTCTAGTAAATCTTTTCTGCACTCCTTCTAGCTTAATAATATCCATTCTCTTGACTATGAAGTAGGCTCAATCCTGTTCTTTATTTCTAACTACCATTTTCCTAAGTGCGCTGTGCCCATCTCACACCCTTTCCCGAGTTTGATATCATCAGTGTTTTTGACATCCAATCATTCAGAAGGGTCTATGTCTCCTTTTCCAGTTCTGAGGAAGGGTCACTCGATCCGAAACGCTAACTCTGCTTCTCTCTGCACAGATGCTGCCAGACCTGCTGAGTTTTTCCAGCAATCTCTGTTTTTGTTTTAGGTAAGGAAAGACTATTTCCCAGAACTGTTCAGCTCATTTTCATGAAAATGCTCTAAGATTTGAGCCAATAGTATAAGAATAATAGAGTTAAACATCTTGACAGATTTAGTATGAGGCGCTTTGAGCAGATGTAAAAATAGATGGTTTGAAATGATGTTAAATTGATTTATACAGGGTAAGTAAACCACTGAAAAATGTTGGTCACATAATTCTGAGGCAAAAGAATAGATCAAATTATATAATTGTGAATCATGGCAGTGGTTTATTTTAAAACCTGTGCAGTAATAACAGTAAAGGCTGGGAGCCGTATTACAGAATACCATCATGTGACCAATTCAGAGTCAGTTTTACTCTCTGTGACCTTGGCCAATGCGGTTCACAATGCTGCTCAGATGGTGTAAAATATTTAAAAATCTCCAACTTCCTTCTCAATTCCTGTGTAACCTTCTCAAACCCCTACTCCGCTCCCTATCTCTTTCACCTCCTCCAGCCCTTACCCCCCTTCCTATCTCTGTAACCTCCTCCATCCCCTACACCCCCTCCCTATCACTGTCACCTCCTCCAACCTCTACACCCTCCCAATCTCTGTAACCACCTCCAGCTCCTAAACCCCTCCCCATCTCTGGAACCACTTCCAGCTCCTGCACCCCTCCCTGTATCTGGAACAACCTCCAGCTCCTACACCCCTCCCTATCTCTGTAACCACCTCCAGCTCCAACACCCCTCCCTATCTCTGGAACTACCAGCACTCCCTATAACCAATATCAATGTCCATGCTCCTGTGTCAGGCCTTTTGAACTTCCTTGATTTCCAACCTTTGGCAGATGAGTTTGCATGTGCCTGGGCTGTAAGCTCAGGAATTCCCTCTGTAAACCTCTTTGCGTCCTTTAGACACAGTCTAGAGTCTCCCCTTTTGTGGCTTTTTGGCTCAGCATCAAGTTCTATTTGATAACACTTCTGTGTAGCACCTTCGGAGGGTTTTAACACAATTAGGACGCAATACGAATGCAAACACTGTTGACTGCAAATCCAGTCCTTTCGTGCTTGTTTGCAATTTAATAGAAAGGCATCACCATAGCGTCTATCTAAGATTGTCGTGAGCTGGCTCACAATTTAGGAGACGGGCAATAAACACCCATTTTACCAGCCCACACACTGAAAATGATTTACAGCTGATGAAATATATTTGTGATGCTGTCACTGCTGTGATGTGGGGAATGCCAAACCAATTTATGCACAGCAAGATCCCACTAATGGCAATGGAATAACTGCCCAGATAATCCAGATTGAATATGCAAAAGCCCACTTGCTGCTGCCATTGTCATTTTCCCCGGTTTTTCTGCCTGGTAGCTCCCAATACAATAGCACCTACAGGGTTAAAAATGCTTAAATCCATAATTTTCTGACACAGTGGCTCAGCAGTTAGCATTGCTGCCTCATAGCGTGAGGGACTTGGGTTTGATTCCAACCTCGGCCGACTCTCTGTCTGGGGTTTGCACGTTCTCCCTGTGTCTGTGTGGGTTTCCTCCGGGTCCTCCGGTTTCCTCCCGCAGTCCAAAGATGCACAAGTTAGGTGGAGTCCGTGCTAATTTGCCCATAGTGTTCAGGGATGTTTAGGTTAGGTGAATTAGCCATGGGAAATGCAGGGTTACAGGGATTAGGGTTCAGTGGGGGTGGGGGGGGGTGGAGGTGAGTCTTGGTGGGATGATCTTCGGAGGGTGGCGCAGTATTGGGAATTATCAGGCAGAGAAACTAGGGGAAATTACAATGGCAGCAGCAAGTGGGATTTTGCACATACAACATGGACTCGATGGGCCAAATGGCCCGTTTCCATGCTCTAGGGATTCAATGTAAGTGAGCTGGCAATGGGAATAAAATTGGAGATCTGTCGGTGGTGTAGATGTTGTGGAGGGAGTCATAATAGCAAACTATAGGTCTATCTGCTTAGTCATATTCATTGTTTTACTATTGTAATCGACGCTTTAGCCTGTTTATTTGAATACTTGATAAAGTACTGGAAGAAATCAAAACAAATCAAAACAAAAGAAATCCAACACTCAACTGAAAATTCCTAAAATATTATCTTTCCACATACGTGAGTACAGTGCCACATACCATTTTGATCAATTGGAGTTGTTACAGAACTAACCTGCCTTTGATTTCACTGACTGTAGCCTTGGGGTTCGATGAACATGCAGATAAATTTCTGAGGTATGCTGTGATCTATCTGCGACCTCAGAAGTCATGTGATGGAGACTCTGCCACAAGGTTTGAAGGACAGCAGCAAAGGATAGGGATGTCTGTTGCAAGATCCTCTGTCTACAACATAGAAAGAATACTGTTTGATGAAATACCTTGAGCTTATCTGAGCCCCACATTAAAGCATTCACGGCCTTGTTCTTTGTTGTTTAATAAGTCAACGGTTGCAAGAATGTTCCAGCAGGCAAATTATGCAGCAATTGAACTCCGAATTCCCTCAGGTCCTAAATAGGTAATTCTCCGGCTGAATGCATGTGACCGGTGACCTTAAAAGAGTACAATCGGGTTAGTCACCTAATATCAGAACTGTTCTTCAGAACTCATGAGAAATGCTGTACAACTAACAGAAAATATATTTCAACACTGCACTGGTGCAGGACTGAATGGAAATAGATTGATAGAGTCATAAGCACAGAAACAGAGCCTTTGGTCCAACTCTGACCAAGTTTCCCAAACTAAACTAGCCCCACTTGTCTACATTTACCCATATCCCCTCAATCTTTCCTATTCATGTACCTATCCAAATGTCTTTGTAACTGTACCTGCGTCTACCACTTCCTCTGGCAGTTCATTCCATACACGCACCACCGTCTGTGTGAAAAGGATGCCCCTTAGGTCCACTTTCAATCTTTCGCCTCAATTCTTAAAAATATGGTCCCTAGCTTTGACTCGCTAACCCTAGGGAAAAGGTCTTCTCTATTCACCTTATCCATGTCCCTGATGATTTTATAAACCTCCATAAGGTCAACACTCACCCTCTCACGCTCCAGTGAAGAAAAGTCCCAGCCTATCCAGCCTCTCCTTATAACCCAAACCCTCCAGTCCTGGCAACATCCTGGTAAATTGTTTCTGAACCCTCTCCAATTTAATAATACCCTTCCTATAGCAGGGATGGACTGCTTCAGTATCTGAGGAGTCACGAATGGTGCTGAACATTGTGCAATCATCAGTGAACATCCCCACTTCTAACCTTATGATGGAGGGAAGGTCATTGATGAAGCAGCTGAAGATGGTTGGGCCAAGGACACTACCCTGAGGAACTCCTGTAGAGATGTCCTGGAGCTGAGATGACTGACCTCCAACAAAGACAACCATCTTCCTATGTGTCAGGTATGACTCCAACAGCACAGAATTTGCCCCCAATACCCATTGATTCCAGTTTTGCTAAAGCTCCTTGATGCCACACTCTGTTGAATTCAGCCATGATGTCAAGGGCTGACACTCTCATGATTGGGTTTTCCCTCCTACATCCCTCAATGAACCTGCTGTAAGTAACTTGGCATTGTGTAACTCCCTTTTACTTCCTGCCTTTTGCTGGAAGAATAATCCTATTTTTACCAGATGTTTTGTGATAGTTTCAAGCAGGAGTTCTCCTTGCATGGAGACTGTTTAGATACACCCGGTCTGCCCTACAGTGTAACATGTTGACATATTGCTTAAAATAGTTAGACTATGGCTCTATGTGTGACGTATGTCTGTATGTGTCCCCTCATTAGCTCATAGCATCATACAGTACAGAAAGAGGTAATTTGCCCCTCATACCTGTGCTAGCCCCTTGGAATAAATTATTTCTAGTCGTCTGCCCTTCCCCCATATCCCTTCAAATCTTTTTCCATTTGAATATTTCTCCAATTCCGCTTTGAAAATTGGTTCTTTGGTTCTTTTGCCAACTTTCATAAATCTGTGGCCTTTGGTTCCTGACCGTCTTGCTACTGGAAACAATATTTCCCTACACACCACCCCCCCACCCCGACTAGATCAAAACCCCCACATAATTGTCAATGTTCCCGTTAAATCCCCCTTACAATTCCTCTGCCTTAAGGACAACAACCAAACATCCCTTGTATTAAGGCACCCAATAAATAGGGTCCATGTTTTACATGTATTACAGTAAAAAGGAGTGCGCTGTGGTAATATGTTGGATTTGAAACCTTCTTTCTATATATTCCAGCAGTGACCTTCGTGCAGGCTCCCCAAAGCCACAACCATAACCTTTGACCTCTTTCTCAGCTCCATTGACAGGTCTGAGCCGTCCGATTTAGTTGCAATGATAAGAATGCAGAGAAGTACTTCCAGTAAGCAATGACAGATTGAAATGCTAGAGCTCTTTACTCAAGAACTAGATAAACTCAGGGCCAGGCTTTGTATAATGATGCTGCATTCATCATTCTGATGCATTGCTTATTTCTGCCTCTCTGCTGATGGCTCACAATGATAGTCTCTGAGCGTGGCTAACAGCTACTGATTGGCATAAACACAGCACATAGGCTGCTAGGACATTGCTCAGACCACACTGCAGCATCAGATCTCAATTGGCTGAGGACGGGATGGGCCCTTGTGTGAATGTTGCGATCGGTGTTGCCAGCTCTGGAGGGGTTGTGGTGGGCGGGGTGGGGTGGGGACGGGTAAGGGCGTAAATGTTAGGGTCACACTTCAGAAGCCCCGTCTGCTTTGTTCCTGGGTTGGTGACATGCTGGACTGGCCATCAAGGTATCCCTCTCCCTATTCTCCAGCTCCCTCCTGCTTCTCTCTTTCCACATTTCTGTCTGAGTGCCTGGATGCAGCAGGAGGTACTCCTGCCTTGAAAAATACCCCTGCTGTGCTGAGGGAGTGCTGTAGTTTCATTTGGACCAAATATTAAACTGACATCTATCTGCCCTCTCTTGTGGGTGTAAAAGAAACCCCAGTACTCTTTCAAAGAAGGGTGAATATTTAACATTAATTACCTAGCTAGTTATTTCATTGTCAACTGTGGGTTCTTGCTGCATGCACTTTTGTTACCACACTCGTCGCATCACAATGCACGGCTTGGTACTTGCTCTGCCCGGGACCGTAAGAAACTACAGAGAGTTGTGAACACAGCCCAGACCATCAGGCAAACCAACCTTCCATCCATTGACTCCATCTGTACTTCTCACTGCCTCAGGAAGGCAGCCAACATCATCAAGGACCCCTCCCACCCCGGTTATAATCTCTTCCAAACTCTTCCGTCAGGCAGGAGATACAAAAGCTTAAACACACGTACCAACAGATTTAAGACCAGCTTCTTCCCTGCTGTTACTAGACTTATGTATGGACAACTCGAATTTTAAATGTAATGTTGATCTCGCTCTTTATGCACCTTTTATACAGCTATAACATTGTATTCCCTGCTCTGTTCTATTACCCTAATGCACTTTGAATACTATGATCTGCCTGTACTGTACACAAAACAAAACTTTTCACTGTACCTAGGTACAGGAGGTAGACAAAAGATGGGGAATTATAGACCGGTTAGCTTAACCTCTGTAGTGGGGAAGATGCTTGAGTCTGTTATAAAGGAAGAAATAGTAAGGCATCTCGATAGAAATTGTCCCATTGGGCAGACGTAGCATGGGTTCATGAAGGCAGGTCATGCTTGACAAATCTTTTGGAATTCTATGAAGACATTACGAGCAAGGTGGACAATGGGGACCCAGTGGATGTGGTGTACCTGGATTTCCAAAAGACCTTCGACAAGGTGCCGCACAAGACGCTGCTGCATAAGATAAGGATGCATGGCTTTAGGGGTAAAGTATTAGCATGGATAGAGGATTGGTTGACTAATAGGAAGCAAAGAGTGGGGATAAATGAGTGCTATTCTGCCTGGCAATCAGTGACTAGTGGTGTGCCTCAGGGATCGGTGTTGGGACTGCAATTATTTACAATTTATACAGATGATTTGGAGTTGGGGACCACGTGTAGGGTGTCAAAGTTTGCAGATGACACAAAGATGAGTGGCAGAGCAAAGTGTGCAGAGGTCTGTGAAACCTTGCAGAGGAACATAGATACATCGAGTGGGCAAAGGTCTGGCAGATGGAATACAATGTAAATAAATGTGAAGTCATACATTTTGGTAGGAGTAATAGCAAAAAGGATTATTACTTGAATGGTAAAAAGTTGCAGCATGCTGCTATGCAGAGAGAGAGAAACTCGACGTTTCGGGCCTGATTTCTGATGAAGGGTTTAGGCCCGAAACGTCGAGTTTTCCTGCTCCTGTGATGCTGCTTGACCTGCTGTGTTCATCCAGCCCCATGCTTGTTATCTCGGATTCTCCAGCATCTGCAGTACCTTTTATCTCTGCTATGCAGAGACACCTGGGTGTCCTTGTGCAGGAATCACAGAAGGTTGGTCTGCAGGTACAACAAGTAATTAGGAAGGCAAATGGAATTTTGTCCTTCATTGCTAAAGGGATTGAGTTTAAAAGCAGAGGGGTTATGTTGCAGCTGTACAAGGTGCTGGTGAGGCCACACCTGGAGTACTGTGTGCAGTTTTGGTCTCCTTACTTGAAAAAGGATGTACTGGCACTGGAGGGGGTGCAGAGGAGGTTCACTAGGTTGATTCCGGAGTTGAGGGGGTTGGCTTATGAGGAGAGGCTGAGTAGGTTGGGATTATATTCATTGGAATTCAGAAGATTGAGGGGGGATCTTATAGAAACATATAAAATTATGAAGGGAATAGATAAGATACAAGTAGAGAGGATGGTTCCACTGGCAGGTGAGGCTAGGACAAGAGGGCATAGCCTCAAGATTAGAGGGAGCAGATTTAGGACTGAATTGAGAAGGAACTTCTTCACCCAGAGGGTTGTTAATCTATGGAATTCCTTGCCCAGTGAAGTAGTTGATGCTACTTCAGTAAACATTTTTAAAGCTAAGGTAGATTTTTTTTGAACAATAAAGGAATTAAGGGATACAGTGAGAGTGCGGGTAAGTGAATCTGAGTCCACAAAAAGATCAGCCATGATCTTATTGAATGGCAGAGCAGGCTCGAAGGGCCGGACGGCCTACTCCTGCTCCTAGTTCTTATGTTCTTATGTACATATGACAATAACATATCAAATCAAACCCAATCA
The DNA here is from genome assembly GCA_024137785.1 of Ginglymostoma cirratum. NCBI lineage: Eukaryota > Metazoa > Chordata > Chondrichthyes > Orectolobiformes > Ginglymostomatidae > Ginglymostoma > Ginglymostoma cirratum. The sequence continues at coordinate 13,892,183 of JAHRHZ010000277.1, read as the reverse complement.
CAGATAACAAGGTGCGGAGCTGGATGAACACAGCAGGCCAAGCAGCATCATAGGAGCAGGAAGGCTTGACGTTTCGGGCCTAGACCCTTCTTCAGAAATTGGAAAGTCCTTTGTGAAATTCTGAGGCAATGAAGGCTTTTCTTCCCCCCCACAATCACTTGAGTTGTGGGAATTGTGCATGGTGAGCCTTGTGTTCCTGTTTTAGTGAATGTACAGCTGTGGGGTTCAGGCTATCCCAGAATTCAGAGGGTTAGTGAAAGCCCTCTATCCACTACAGCGCAATGCCTTTTAACAGAATTTTTTTTTATTTGATGTTGATAATATTGGAGAACTCCTATGCCCACTAAGGGCCAAAAAGCAGCACTGATTCACCAGAATGCTGATGAGGAACAGTAGATTACCTAAACCTTGCTTGGATTTCAGAAGTAGATAGAAAGGTGAGGGTGACTGTCTGTTTGGAGTTTGCACATTCTCCCTGTGTCTGCGTGGGTTTCCTCCAGGTGCTCTGGTTTCCTCCCACAGTCCAAAGATGTGCAGGTTAGGTGAATTGGCCATGCTAAATTACCCATAGTGTTCAGGGATATATAGATTCTGTGGGTTACAGGTCTGGGGGGATGCTCTGAGGGTCGGTGTGGACTTGTTGGGCCGAAGGGCCTGTTTCCACACTGGAGGGATTCTATGATCTATGATCTACGATTTATATGAGCTACTAGAGGAAGTGGTGGAGGCAAGTACAATTACAACATTTAAAAGGCATCGGAATGAGTATATGAAAAGAAAGGGTTTAGAGGGATATGGGCCCAATCTGGCAAATGGAACTAGATTAGTTTAGGATACTGGTCGACATGGACAAGTCAGACCAAAGGGTCTGTTTCCATTCTATACCTCTCCATGACTCTATGTGTCTCTTTGGTTGAGGTGTTTCAAATATAAATTGATAGAGAAGATTTGGAGAGATTATTCCCATTGGTGGGAAATCAAGAACAAAAAGATGCAATGTTAGAACGAGAGAAAGGCCCCTACACCAGAAATGTCTCCAGAAACTGCCAATCACAAAAGGCTGTGGGTGGGGTAATTGAAACTTTGAAAACTGCGATTGGCAGAGTTTTGCTAAGTAAAGAATCAAGGGGTGTGCATCTGAAACAAAGTAAATGAAGTTAATGTCCAGTTAAAATCTGGAACTGGTGCTGGCCTTGATACTGGCAGCCTGGAAACCATCCCTGAATATCATAAAAGCCCATCTAGTTCACTCATGTCCTTCCAGGAAGGAAATCTGCCACCCTTAGCTGGTCTAGCCGACAAGTGACTCCAGGCCCACAGCAATGTGGTTGACTCTTTAAAAAAGGTCAGAATTTGATCGAAAGGTGGAGCAAATATGAGGGGCTGATTGGCCTCTTCCTGCTCTTACTCATGACAGGTCATGACGCGATGCATTGAAACCTTGATCTAAACTTTGGTTTCACTGCTTAGTCAGGCAGCTGTAAGACTGTAAGACATACAAGTAGAAATTAGGCCATTCAATCATGGCTGATAAATTTCTCAACCCCATTTTCTTGCCTTCTCTCTATAACCTTTGATCCTTTAACAATTAAGAACCTATGTATCTCAGTCTTAAACGTACTTAATGACCTGGCCTCCACAACCTTCTGTGGCAGTGAATTCCACAGATTCACCACTCTCTGGCTGAAGATGTTTCTCCTTATCTCCATTCTAAAAGGTCTTCCCTTTACTCTAAGGCTGTGCTCCATTGGGAAAAGGCTGGCCAGTCTCCTTCTGGAGAAAGTGTTTGTGGTAGAGGTCAGGGTGAGGTCACTCACAAACCTGGCTTGCACCCAGAAATAAGGGCAATTTTCACATCTGTAGAGGCATCATCAGGCCCTAAGGGGGAAAGGACGCCATCAGAAGGAAGGGACAAAACATAACACAAAAATCTAAACAGCCTTCCACCTCCTCCAAACAGTTCAGTTACCAACTAGCTATAGCCAAGGGCACTATATGTGTTGCAAGACCATTCACCCTTTTAAAAATACAACAGACATGAAGAGGTCAGTGTGGTGTAGATGTCTCTTCAAAGTTCATGTACAGTTCATGAATAGATGTCGAATTGCGAACTGACATTTGAGATTATGCATTTCCAACATTAATGCAGGACAAGTTAAGAAACCTCTGTGTTTTCAGTTCAAAATTTTGAACCTGGAAGAACATGATGAACCAAAGCCACATTGGAAATTTGATCAAAACATGTAAGACCAGGAAGGGCTGCTTTCAAACAGTAAGGAAGAACTGGCTCCACAACAGGGAAGCTAGTAAATATTGAAGGGATTTGGCAAAAGAAAGCAGAGACCAGTCGTGGTGAGTTCCCTTTGTTACAAACTGGAAAGAGATGCTTCAAAGGGCAGCTTTAATTGTAATGTTGATTAAGCGAATCAGGTGAGTACACGAAGGGGGAACATTTTACAGGGATCCGCAGATAGAACTAGGGAGTAAGACTAATTGGAAAGCTTTTCTAAACTTTTGGTACAGACTCGATGGGCTGATTGGCCTCCCATGCTGTAACATTCTATGTTATGATTCTATGTGACAATGTGGGTCACCAAGACTGAAGGCTCAGCCTCTGCTGCCCATGTCCCACGAATGAATAAAACAAGAGCTAGCAGCAACCCAGAAAGTGGCAGTAAGCCTCTTGAACTCCTGCAATCCTTGAGACTATCTTTATTAAATTCAGCAGATTGGATGAAATTAGTAAGTAAAATATCTGCTGTGGCTTGTCCATAAGGTCACAGAATTATCAGGGACAGGAGGAGTCGATTTAGCTTCTTGCATCTGCTTTCCCAATGCACAATTTAACAAGTAGCATTCTCCCATCTTCTCCCTATAACCTGTTTCCAATGACGATCAGAGTTAGTTCGAAACGAATGACAGGATATAGCTCAAGAAATAGCAGATAATTTGTGACCTGTGCGACAAAAGATTCTGCCAAATGCAGGATTTCTAACCAATAAATAAATTCACTGCTGCTTGCAGGGTGCTCATTTAAGATGAATTGACTTTGTGCGTGTTAATAATAAACAGGAGACAAATGGACTGCAATAAAAGCACATGGCTCACAACAATCTCAGGAATTTGACAGAACACATTTCAAAATTATTTGAATGCATTTCGAAATGACTTACTGAAAATGCCCATTCAAATGCAACGTTGCAGTAAACAATTTCAGTCACGCCTCGGGATACATCTCCAAAGCATTTGGCCACAACTTCATACCTAATTGGGAAGGAGCATAAGAACAAGAGGAGACCATTCAGCCCCTTGAACCTGCTGCACCATTCAATTAGATCATGGTATGAACAGTACCCCTTCACCGCACGGACTGCAGCTGTTCAAGAAGGCAGTTCATTGTCACCTTCTCAAGGGGCAACTGGGGACGGGCAAGAAATATGCAGAGGGATCTGGGTGGGCAGGTCCACAGGTGGCAGCTTAGGTAGATAAGATAGTAAAAAGGGCCTATAGCTTGCTTGCCTTCATTGGGAGGGGAATTGAGTTTAAGGATAGACAAGTTATTCTGCAGCTTTATAAAACTTTAGTTAGGCCACACATGGGATATCATGTACAGTTCTGGTCACCACATTACCAGAAGGATGTGGATGCTTTCGAGCGGATGTTGCTTGGTATGGGGGAATTATAACTACGCGGAGAGGTTGTTTTCACTGGAACGTTTGAGATTGAGGGATGACCTCATAGAATTTGATAAGATTGTGAATGGCATGGATAGGGAGTAAAGTATGAAGGTTTTCCCAGGGTGGAGGGGTCAATTACTAGGGGACACAGGTACAAGGTGCAAGGGGGAGAAGTTTAAAAGAGATGTGCGAGGTAAGTTTTTCACCCAAAAGGTGGTGAGTGCCTGGAGCAGACACAAGAGCAGCATTCAAGAAACACCTGGACAAATACATGACTAGGAAAGAAATAGAGGGATATGGATCCTGTAAGTGAAGACAGTTTTAGTACAGAAGGGCAAAATGTGTTGGCACAGGCTTGGAGGGCCAGGGCTCCAAACCAATGGGACAGCATGTCTAAAGCAAATCATGCAGACCAGGACCTGGAGCCTTTGGCAGACTTGCTTCGGAACCAATGTAGGAATGGTGAGGGAACATCTATGACCAACATTTTGCATTGCTATATTCAGGCACGGCCCAGTGTTCTTATACACAGGAGTATTCCTGGGTTGATATAAACTGATGGGCTTTGTAAAGTATACACGGGTCATTGCATAGGTTAGCCGCACTGGGATGAAATGGACTTTTATTTTCGCTTTATTCATTCATGGGATGTGGGTGTCCCAGGCATTTGTTGCTCATTCCTATTTGCCTTTTAAGGTGAACAGCTTGCTTGGCCAATCAACAACATTGCTGCCTGGAGTCACACATAGGCCAGACCAGGTATAGACAGCAGAATGCCTTCTCTGGCACATACATCTCAATACTGTGGATAATGTATAGACTTCAATGTAAAGTTGCATGAAGATAATACATAGAAACTGATTGTTCCCTCAGCCATGAAATGCCTCTCCAGACATTATTACCCTTCCTCAGCATTACAAGTGAAAATTGCCCTTCAAAATTTGGGCACTGAATGCCCTTATGTTTGGGTGATAGACAACTACTGGTCACTGATGGGCATCTCTACCACATTCTTGTATGCCTATCCCCACTGCCAATCATTGCTGCTGCTACCCCTCAACACTGCCCTTTGCCCATTGCTTCTCTTTCCCTCCCCACAGTAAGATGCCCTCCCTCAGATATCTGTGATTGCTTCTCTGAGGTAGGCACCCACTCAGTGAATCTCGACCTCCTCACATCCCAATCCATCGCCCATGTACCCATGCTGGCCGCCCCCCCCCCCCCCCCAGGTTAATTGGTACTTGACAATCTCCAATTAGTGCCCCATTTACTCTGTCCACAATTGAGGTTCCATTCTCTAGAAGAACATTAACAAATATTTGGGTTTTTACTAACATTTTCTCCACGCCAACCAATGGAGTGTCACTAGGCTAATTGAATTCCAGATTCACTTCTGTAATCCTTCCTAGGAAAGCCTGATCCATGCTTTGACTTGCAACAGTGACCTGATTTGGACCTTGAATCAGTAAAGGTAATGAGCTGATTGTGGAAGTTCAAAATGACTTGGTCAGAAACTCTCACCTATCAGTGAAATTATAACCTAATTGTATTCGATTGATCCAGCTCACAGGGTGTAAAGTAGAGTCATCATAGTCCCACTCTCTGATTACAGAGCTTGGGCAAAGGGGCAAAAATTGAGAAGGTGAGTACTTCATGATAAACTCAGCCGGTACATTAATCGAACCTCTTTGGTCTGCCCAAAACATGTTGGTCTTCCAGAACAAGGAGTTGACAAGGTGTACAGCTGGATGAACACAGCAGGCCAAGCAGCATCAGAGGAGCAGGAAGGCTGACATTTCGGGCCTAGACCCTTCTTCAGTAATGGGGGAGGGGAAGGGGGTTCTGAAATAAATAGGGAGAGAGGGGAGGCAGATAGAAGATGGATAGAGGAGAAGATAGGTGGAGAGGAGACAGACCGGTCAAAGAGGCAGGGATGGAGCCAGTAAAGGTGAGTGTAGGTGGGAGGTAGGGAGGAGATAGGTCAGACCAGGGAGGATGGACAGGTCAAGGGGGCGGGATTTTTGTTCCGTAGGCTAAGGAGTTGACCCCGACTGAGTGTGGCAGACGGGCACATTCCAAGGCTCAGGACTACCTGCTGAGGAACATACTAAAGCTTCAGGCAGCTGCTGCCAAGGAGCAGTGGGGAAAGGCCTCTGAGGTCTTCCTGCTGAAGTTAAGTGGGGGTCCGTTCAGTTATCAGGCCCTTCTGGTACTTAAATGTATGTAAATATAGTCGTGTACAAGTAACAAATGCCTCAGGTTTGTTTGTTAGATAGCATAAAATCCTAATGTTCATTTAAAAACTGAAAGAGCTGCAGATGCTGTAAATCAGAAACAAAAACAGAAATTGCTGGAAAAGCTCAACAGTTCTGGCAGCATCTGTGCAGAGAAATCAGAATTAATGTCTTGGGTCCCCAGTTCTGAGGAAGGGTCACTCGATCCGAAATGTTAATTCTGATTCCTCTCCACAGATGCTGCCAGACCTGCTGAGCTTTTCCAGTAACTTCTGTCATTGCTTCCAATATTTGTTTGTTTTCTTCATACGTTACTGGACAGAACCGAACTGCCTTAGTCACTTTGTATGTGTATTTTTTTTCTCATGAATAAAGTATATTTTTGAAATAAAAAATGCATTTGGACCCACACTGTTGGCATCACTCTGCATTGCAAAACAGCTGCCCAAACTAACTGAGCCGTTCCCATAAATAATAAGCAGCGCTCTAATATTCATTCATAAACCCAAATGGAGCTAACGATAAATATAACAGCAGCAATTGTTTGTTAATATTGCTGTGTGATCAAAGAGATTGTGTTGGCTATGATATCACTCTGGGTTCCCATTTCTTATGCATTCCTCTCCCAAAACATGTTCATGATTCTGTGAAATTGCGTGCAGATATGCGACTTACCGAAAATTATAATCTCCCCTGGATTTGCACTTCTTTGCAGAAGAAGTTATTCTTGGAAGTAAATCTTATTTTGTTATGAACTGGAGCTTTAGCACCTCAATAATGAAATGATTTGTAAACTTTATACGGGTATCTTGAAATATTCAGCTTTTCAATTTCCTGGACAAGTGACATGCTGTTCTGGTGATACATACAATGAGGATTGTAACATAAAGCTCCCCCACACCTGTTTGGTCAAAAAAAAAAACAATCGATGATCCATATTTAGAAATTTCCATCCGGTGTTTTCAATGAACACAGGCTGATTCACACATAAGCATTTTAGCAAGGTGGCTTTAAGCTAGAAAGAGGTGATGTGGAAGGCCAGAAGGGAGACCTGTCAATGATACCGATCTCAGAGATAGTAGGAACTGCAGATGCTGGAGAATCTGAGGTAACAAGGTGTAGAGCTGGATGAACACAGCAGGCCAAGCAGCGTCATAGGAGCAGGAAAGCTTGACGTTTCGGGCCTAGACCCTTCTTCAGAAACCAGTCTAGGCCCGAAACGTCAGCCTTCCTGCTCCTCGGCCTGCTGTGTTCATCCAGCTCTACACCTTGTTATCAATGATACCGATGGCTTGTTTTCTGAAAGCATGTATTCACTAGGGTACAGTAATAAAAACAGGAATCTTCTCCCTGTACAATGCCAACAGAGTGCCACACTGTCAAAGGTGCCACACTAAAGCCAAAAAGTCCCCTTCTTCCTTAAGTGGATGGAGAAGTTCCCACAGGATTACTTTGAAGTAGAGTGAGAGATTTGCCTCAGTCTTGGCCAATACTTAAACTTCAAACAACACTAATGCGAACAGATTATCTCATCATTATCACATGGCTGTGTTTTAGGATCTTCCTGTGTATTTCTTGCAGTCCAATGGTTGATTTCACTGGCTTTAAAGGTCTTTGAGCTGCCTTTCCTGATGTCTCTTCATGCAGACTTTTACCCATTAACATTCCTGAGAAGTGGCTTGGCACATCAGAGGTGTTTTAAATACCTTTCAGGATGTTGTTGTTGGGAGAAACTTTACCGTCAGACCGAGTTGTGAGCGAAGATTCACACAGCTCATGCAGTAAACCTGAAACGTAAACAACAGGCTTATACATTTCCAAAAGGAGGGACAGACTCAAAGTTTTATGTCTTGCAATCATCGGGACTAGGAGGCAAGAAGCAGACTTGAGAAAAGGACTACCAATTTTTATAAAGGATAAGAAGAGGGTGCTGATTGATTAGGCCATCATTAGCAAATTGAGTATACAGGATCCTGTTTCACATGGGCACAAGGAATTTGTTCATACCTCGTATTTTTACAGGAAACTGTCAATCTCTGACGCATTCTCATGGCAACACCTTGACCAGCAAGAATCTACCTTCCTGCTCTGAGAAGATTGACAGTTAGCAGTTGCCAGTGACAGCCCAACCTATTAACACTCTCTCCTTGTGTTATAAATTATTTGTTCCTCGTCTTACATCTGGTTCTTGTGTCCACATCCTGAGGAGGCTAAACTACAGCTTCTTGCTTCCTTTTAGCAATGTCTAAGTTCTCCCAAGCAATTATTAATAAATGCAAAGGGATAGTTTTTTAAAACTATAGACCATTGAGGAGATTAAGCCAAAGAATTAGCCAACCTTAACTATTCTACTTTGGAGAAACACAACATCAATAATAATTTCTTCCATCAAGGACACAATCACTGCTTGAGATGTGGAGAGAGCAACAGAGTTAATGTTTCAAGTCCAGTATGACTCAATGGGAATTGGAGCCAGTTCTGAAGAACAGTCCCTCATCATTGAATCACAGAGAGCTACAGCACAGGAAAAGGTCATTCAGTCCATCAGAAACAACCACCTAACTATTCAAATCCCATTTTCCATTGGCCCATAGCCTTGGCATCACAAGTGCACAACTAAACTCTACTGAGAGTTATGAGGTTTTCTGCCTCTGCCATCCTTACAAGATGGTGAGTTCCAGATTCCCATCAGCCTCTGGGTGAAAAAAATCTTTCCCCACTTCTCCTTCAAACCGCCTGCCCCTTGCCTTCAATCTCGACCCTAGTTACTGATTCCCCACAGAGGGCGGTGCGTGTGTGGTCTGAGCTGCCAGAGGAAGTGGTGGAGGCTGGTATGATTACAACATTTAAAAGGCATCTGGATGGGTACATGAATAGGAAGGGTTTAGAGAGATATGAGCCAAATGGTGACAAATGGGGCTAGCTTGACTTAGGATATGGACAAGTTGGACCGAAGGGTCTGTTTCCGCACTGTACAGCTCTATGACACTATGTGTGGTGTTATGGAGATGACGTTTACTGTCCCATCAGTGACTATCACGTGTCCCAAAGGCCACAGTCACTTGTCCCTGTCTGAGAGATGTTGAGTCAGCAGTACATACTGCCCAGGTTGCTGCAGAAATTCTCTCCATCCTCTTCTAACATACTCTGTGGGATCTTCAATGTTCATCCAAGATGACAGATGGATCTCTGGTTTTACTGATGCAAACACAGGCCCTGATAGTGTGGTACTCACTCAGTACTGCCTTGGAGTATCAGCATAGACCAACCTTCAGGTCTCGGGAGTTGTACTGAACACCATGAGATTTTCGTTTAACAGTGAATGTGGTAGCCACTCAGCAACAACTTAGTGTTTCACAAAGACAATAACAAACATGCAACCACAGAGGGTGCTTTGAAAATCAGGTCCATAGCTACGTTGCAGGCAGTGTCCCACAAACGAATGGCTGAAGATTTCCAAAGCACAACCTGATTCCCGATTTCTCTCTGTTAGTTACAAGTATGGTATGACTGTTATCAAGACAAACTGAGTGCCATGTGCTTGGAAACTGAGGGAAAACACAAAATCTACTCAAGACTCATCCGTCAATCAGTTGTGAAAATGAATACAGCCAGGTATAGAATAAACAATATTAGAGAGTACAGAACACTCTGACTATTACATCAAAATGCCCAAGGACAGATCAAACTTGTGTTGGTTTTAAGGGGAAGATTAAATTGACCTCTACATGAAAGGTTCACTCTGATTTATTTAATTGCCCTCTGCTCCTGGGAAATAATCATTTTTTTGTCAGTCTCCTGGTTATGGATACATCAATCTGATAGATTGCTGGCCTGTTTTACTGCCATTAAAATGGCTTCACAGTGTGACAACATTCCAATTTTAAAAGAGCAAAGTGATTTTCAAAAATGATTGTGTTTCACATGGGAGGCTGCACCTATAACTCAGTCCCAACCTCAACCCTAAGGAGCTCTCACTGTCACTTTCCAATCAGATATTCCCATTCCCCAGCCATGAAAGTTACCATTTGAATCTTATATTATCGTCGATTCTGCGTTATCAATGTATAATCATGAGGAAATACTGTTTACATATCATTGGTGTCTCACTTTTACTTCAGCTCATCAGCTGTGGAATCCATCACCCAGTCCATTGTTAACACCAGGCTAAACGCCTCCAGCTCTCCTGGTTCACTTTCAGAAATGCCACTATCCAGAAACAGCAATCCATCCAAATTCTTCAGCAATGCCATAATTCACACAGAGCCCCTTTCTCTCCCCATCGCTCTGTAAACTGACCCCCAATGGCTCTCCATTTCCCAACACATTGATTTTAACAGTTCAGCCCAGTTTTCAAATCCTTCCCTGTTCCCGCCTCTTCCTAACTCTGTATCTTCCACCAGATCCTCTATCCTTCCCTATTGCTGTCACCTCCTCCAGCCCCTACACCCCTTCCCAACCTCTGTAACCTCCTCCAGCCCCTAAAGCACTCCCTATCTCTGTAACCTCCTCAAGGCCCTACACCTCTCCCTACCTCTGTCACCTCTTCCAGCCCCTACACCCCCTCCCTATGTGTGTCACGTCCTCCAGCCCCTCCCCTCTGTCAGGCAGTGTGTAGTAGTTATCTCACAGTGAAGGTAAAGCTGTAAATGAGGGTTGTTAGCCTGATGAGATGTTGGTAATGAAGGACTGGCTAGCCTGAGACTTGCAACTTCAGGAAAGGGAAAGCAAATAGGATGTGTTGCTCAAGGAGCTGAAAGGATTAGCTGCTCCTTTACAGTGCGAGTGAGTGAGGGTAATGCAAAGACCATCACTTAAAGCGAAGAGGGGAATTGGGCACCAGTTATAACTATCACAAGATGGATCTCTGATGAGAGGCTCAAACCTTGCACTTGTTCTGATTCTGGTGTAGGAGAGGTCAGTGTGAACACTGATTTAGGGGAATAAAGCAGCGTAAGGAAACCATTTCTGAGGCAGTGAATGGCTATGATCAGGGATGTACTCAGTGGAAGCAGAGCTAATAGTAGCAAATGTGAGGGATCGGACAGTCTGTATGCAACAGGCCAAATGGCTTCCTGCTGTGTTGGACTATAACACAACTTGATGAACATGAGCATGAACAAGAAAGAACTGGTGGGTCGAAGAAATGGGCAAAGATTTTCCTTATCACGACTCATCTTACTCACAGAGGACTTCATAAAAGTAAAACATTGAATGGAAAGCAGTTCGCAGCTTTTGATGGGCACAGAGGGCTCTCAGTAAATATTAAACGGTTCATCAATTCTTTCCATTGTTTGTGAGGACAAGAGACATTTGGAGAAAATGTCCCATAAAGGACAGAAAGAACATAGGATGGGAATATAAACAATGGAGATTGGGGAGGAGGTGATGGCCTTGTGGTATTATCACTGGGCTGTTAATCTTGAGACCCAGATAATGTTCTGGAGTCACAGGTTCAAATCCTGCTACAGCAGATGGTGGAATTAGAATTCAATAATAATTAAGAGTCTAGTGATGACCATGAAACAATTGCTGATTGTCAGGCCTACAAAAAGGATACCTGCCACCCTTAACTACATGTGACTCCAGACCCACAGCAATGTGGTTGACTGTTAACTACCCTCTGGGTAATTAGGGATGGGCAATAAATGCTGCCTCACCAGTGAGGCCCACATTCCAAGATTGAATCAGAAAAGGACTGTAAGACATGAGCAGGCCCATTTGACCCATCAAATCTGCTCCACTGTCCAGTGAGATCAGGGCTTATCTGATTGGACATGGTAGTAAAGTGGTTACATCACTGGAATAGCTAATCCAGACTGATCATCTGAATAGTGAATTCAATTTCTGCTGTAGCAACTGGGAAGGTTCAGTTCAAATAAATAAATAAAATCCATGATAGTGACCAAAGATTATCATTAAAAACCCATCTTTGGGGAAGGGAATCTGCTGTATGTATCTACATGTGACTCCAGACTCACAGAAATATGAAATAACAGAGCAAACCCCTTGGCTATATTTTTGAAGGATAGTCTCCACTACCCTTTCAAGGTGGGTAATAAACATGGGCCTAAACAGCAACCCCCACATCCAGGAAATTAGAAATCTTTTTTAGAAAATTAGACATGCAAGTTAAAAAGGAAACCTTCAGTCTCCTAACCCTGTCACTCACTATTCCCTTTGTGACATACTGTGCCTGTATCACTGTTAGTTCCTAGCCAGGGACATCTAGAATGGTAGATGGTGCTGAGAAAGTAGACCATTGGAAGGTCGTAAAGGAGAGAGGGAGATTGATCTGGTAGTTAGTTACAGCACAATTAAGGGGCTCTTTCAAAGTGTTGATATGACAACAAAGCAGAGAGCTGGAACATTACTAGCAAAGGTATCAATGCAATCATTGTCCTTTGCTCTTGGCTACCTGCACGATGCAGGTAATAAAGTGGTTCTGCCAGTGAAAGGCGATACAGGAATGTGACCGTTCTGGGGGTTGAGGGCTGGTGGAATTCTCTGTGAGTAAAGTACACAGGGAGTGGTCACAATCTGGAACTCACTGCTTCAGGAGTGGGGAGCAGCCGAAGGTGATGAATGGTTTCAAAAGAAAGTAAACCTCTGGGGGTTCCTGGGATCAGGTGGTGGGGAGGGGAAAGGGGTCTTTCTGTGTGGGAGGGGGGGCACAGCAGGTGATTTCTGTTGGCGTTGAAAATGCCTCCCACCTAGGGCCAGAAATCACACCGCACCAGGTAATAGTCTGAGATAACAAGGTGTGGAGCTGGATGAACACAGCAGGCCAAGCAGCATCAGAGGAACAGGAAGGCTGACATTTCGGGCCTAGACCCTTCTTCAGAAATTATAGTCTAACAGGTTTATTTGACATCACCAGCTTTCCTCACCGACTTTTTAAAGTGTGATTGCCTCCATCATGCAGAACAAAAACGCAGCAGCCCATTGGGCACAGCAAGTTCCCACAAACAGCAACGTGATTACAACCAGACCTTCTGCTTTAGTGAGACCCACAGGAAATACTGGAGACGTTCCACACTCAGGGTTGGGCCCACATGCCCCTGTGGTGTGGCCAATGGGCTTCAGAACAGTTTCCCTTTCTCAGCCCCATGTCCAGAATTCCAGCTGAAAACAAAAAATGCTGGAAATCACAGTGGGTCAGGCAACACCCGCTGAGCTAACGTTTTGATTCCAGCGGCTACAGTAAGTTGTTCGTTGGGGACCCTGTCAAGTTTCCTCTCCCTGGGGTGGGGTCACAGAGGTGAGGCTACCCTCACATCCACCCAGATACACACACATATTCACGCAGCTGGAAATTAGCACAGACCAGGAATCAAAAAGTCTAACCCCGCACAAATCTCCAGAGCACAGTTCCACCCTCTGGATGGGGAACCACTGCGGGCTATTCAACTCTGATGTGCTTCACAGCTGAGCACCACTCCCACAGCACCTCCACACCCACCCCGGGAGAATCGGCCAGCACTCTCCCCGCTGCTCTCCCAACAGCACAAGGCTAACTGGGCACAATGGCACTGTCCCAACCCAGCAAGAGGAGCCGGGGAAAAACCCGGGATTGTCCGTCACCCACCAGATCTGGCTCCTCCAAATGCTGCGAACTGGAGCACGCTTGCACAGCCACGAGCTAATTAAAACCAGGGAGCAGCCAAACAAGTTTTGGTAGCGACCAGGCAGCCAACAGTTTGAGAAGGTAGAGAACGAATTGGAGTTGGGAGGGACGGGAAAAACCTACTTTTTTTTCTGTAGAAAAGTGGTTCTATTCACTCGAGCTGGGAATGAAGTCAAACTGGAAGCTTGTTAATGTGTCTGGTTGCAATATTTCAATGCTGACTGCAATCTGAGATCCTTCCCCTTATTGGCTGGGAGCAGAGGCTAATTTAGCTATAAAGGAGTACACAGACGCGGCCGAAGTGAGAGTCAAAGTCAGGAGCGTTTCTTGCGGACAAACTGATGAAAACTCTGATGCTGCAGAGACGCTAATGAGCTGGTGCCTGAAGGTTTCACGTTGATGACAGACACTCTGGTAGTCCCTCACAGGCCCTTTTTGATGTATCTGCAGGCAAGTATAAAGGAGGCAAGTTCCTTTCCAACCCTCCCTCTCTCAAGCTTTCGCGTGTTGAGCCTACAAAGGAAGGGAAACCACAAATGTTTTCTTCTCTGACGGAATGTTCCCCTTTTCTTTCGCTTGCGTTTCTGAGTGTAGACGACAGTGTGTGTGTGAGGGTCAGAGAAAGAGAGAGATACAGCTCTAAATGTGGTCAGCTTCCCACAAGCGTGCAGTCTAGACCCTCCTTAAATAGACCCTCAGGCAGGAACTGCTCCCAATCTCTCCACTTCTTTTCCCCCCCCCCCCCCCCATCATCACAGGGAGAGTTCCTGACTAATCCCCTCTCTCAGTACACGGTGAGCAAGGGAGAACCAGCTCCTCATTTCCAGGGCACACTGGTAGACATTCTCGATCAGCAAACCTCCTCCGCAGGACAATCTCTCTGAAGACCTGGCTTTGTAATTTGAACAGGCTTTGGACCTGACATTTCTGTCGCTGGAGCTGCCAGCAGGGTCCTCGAACAGGAGGGACACGAAGGTACGTGGTTAAAAGCAGTGGCTGGAGTAAATGGGGTGGGCGGGGGGGAGTGGAATTGCCGTGTCGGTGACACAGATTGCGAGGTTTCTGACAGAAGGAGCGAGGGAGATTTTATTTACAGTGGGTCGTTGTGATCTGGAACAGGCAGCTTGACAGAGCGGTGGAAGCATAGACCTTCAAAAAGGGGGGGAATCGGATGAATAATTCTGGGGGAGATGGTCGCAGGAGGATGGGGATAGAGTGGAAGGGGATTGGAATGAATTGGCTCAGAAAGCAGGGGGCAAACAGGGGAGGTAGAGCCACTGCGTGTGACTCTTTCCTGCTGGGCTTCCACTTTCACTAAAGCATGAACTGCTAGCTGTCAGTAGCTCAGTGAGTAGTGTTTACACCCTGACTTGTACTCTCCTGCACCCCTCCACATCTACCTTCCCACCCCCAGCACACGCACCGCACCCCACCCCCCCCACCGACCTGCAGCTTGTGAGCTCAAGACCCACACTCTATAGAGAGGTGAGCACTTAATCCAGGCTGAGGGGATCAGTTCTGAGGAAGGATCTCTCGACCCGAAACGTTAACTCTGATTTCTCTGCACAGGTGCTGCCAGACCTGCTGAGCTTTTCCAGTAACTTCTGTTTGTGTTTGTGATAGATTCAGAGATCAGGCAGTGCAGCCCTGTCAGGGTCTGCTGTCCCTGAGCTGAGATCTTTCATCCCGTGTCTGCCCCCTCAGGCAGATTTAGAAGGCTCCTGAGCACTAACGGAAGGAAAAGCAGCAACTAACTTCCTGGTGCCTTTGCCAACAATTGTCACTTAAAAATTAAACCAGATTATCAAATTGCTCAATGTGAAGTTGCTGTTTTAAACGTCATGTTTTAAGCTTCTCCAAAGACAAAAAAGCTGACAGAATGAGAAGCCATATTTATAATAGTTCGTTGTTTGTGGAGTCTTGCTGCATGCAAATTGATTGCCCTAGGTCACCACACTAGAAAATATATTGCATTGACTGTGGGGCACTTTGGGAATGTAGTGAACGGTGCTACATAAATGCACGTTCCTCCCGACAATCTGCGACCGCTTTGGAGCTGACAAATCTGTTGCCTGTCACGAACCGCATCTGTTGTTTGCAGAATTCCCTTTCGGCCCGGTGATGGGTGGCTAAAATCTGCACTCCCAGTCAGTATAGCAATTCCCAATGTAAACAGTCACGCTGCAGTTACATCTGCCTGCCAGTGGGGAGGAGGTGGCGCTGTTTCACCACCAGAAGGGCCACAACCAGCCATTTGCTGAGTTTTGCGGGAAAGGGAGACCAGGGGGTCGTCTACAACCCAAAAGACATTGAGTGAAAATGCACAGTACGTGCTGCAGGGGTGTTATCTTGTTTTTATGTACTAATTGATTTGGCGTGGTGTCTGTAATCTGCATTTTTTTATGGGGGAAGGAAGTGTGTAGTCCTCCTCCTACTGATAGCCCACCGGATGAAATTTGGTTCCAATGAATCTTTGTCTGAAGTGTATCCGTGAACGTGATAGAACGTTGTCCCTGTCTAAATACGCAGCAAGTCCGTTCCCCTATACACCTCCCTACCCCCCGACCCAAGCTCGCTGATTTACAGTCAGCCAGGCATTCTATCAATATTCAACTTTTCATCAAATTTATTACTCAAAATAAGCTCAAAGCATATTCAGTTGGAAGGATTTACAAACCAAGTGATTGTGAGATACTGAGAGAGGAAGAGATAAGCTCATGTTAATATTGTCATTGCTTTCCCAGCAATTTGTTTTTGTTAACACTTTCCTCCTTGTTTGCAAACGCCTGCATGATCTGACTGCTCTCTCTTCCCCCCCCCCCCCCCCTTTGCCCCACAGCTCTTCAATTTTCTAACCAAGTTCTTTTATTAGCAGCCTCTCATTTTACTCTCTCCATCATCAGTACCTGTGCATGGACCTCAAACTCTGGCATTCCATCCCTACACCTCTTCACCTTCCTGCCTCACTTCCCGCTTTTTAACACACCCCTGAAATCCTCTTCTGTCGAGTTTGCAATCATTGCCCCCTTATGTGGTACACTCTGATTTAGTGTTGCAGTGAAGTGCATCTGCATTGTTCACAACAGGGAAAGTGTTATCCAGTGTTGCTGTTTCACTACTGACCATCAAATGGTGCCAAATGTTGGAAGCACCTATAGATTTGTTTATGTATGCAGAATCATTTTGGAGCCATTATAGGCTCAGGCTCTCAGCTGATCGATACAGTCAGCAGGAAAAGGGAAAGTGAGGCTTGGGGAAAATAAAATCAAGAGACAAATATTTGCACAGAGAGGAGGGTATGGTGAGAAAGGAAACAGATGAATTTGTAAAAGGTGAGACAGACTGACAGGGAAACCGAATGGAATTAATGAACAAATGACAAAACAGCGATAGAGGGAAAGACGGATAAATGGCAGAGGAATATCGAGTGACACTCTCAAAAATGGTAAAGTACACAGAGCAAACAACCCAAGGTGACAAAGTGAAAGGGTATGAATGGCAAAGAGCAAGGAAGCTAAACAGGAACGTATACAGAAATGGGGCATGGAGACAGACAGACACACACTGACACTGACACAGAGACATACACGCACTACAGACATACAGAGACATACACATATCCCCACGCACACCCACACACACACATACATGGGCACACACACTGACAAACACAAATTCTGTCTCTCTCTCACACTGTCATACACACACACACTCGCACGCGCACACACACTCTCACATATATACTCATACATGCACTGTCGCACGCACACACACATTCACTCACACTATCACAAGCGCTGTCTCACACACACACACACAGGGCATTGAAAGTGGGTTGATAATGTCAAAGACAGAAAATAAACAGAAAGCAACAGCAAGTTACAAAATATCAAAGATATTACTTGCTCATCATCACTTGATTTGGAAGGAGGGATGTGGTGGCTTGTGAGGAAGGGAGTGTTGGTTTGGGAGGAGGGGGTATTTGTTAGGGGCAAGGGTGTAGTGGTTTCTGGGGGTAGGGGTAAGAATGATCAGGGGGTGGTTTACAATGCACTTTACTCCAGCAATTACATGTTTAGAAAGTAGCTGCACACACCAGACTGAGTATCAGTTACTTGTCCCTGTTTATCACAAATGCTGTTCGGGAAGAAAAAGATATTTTGAATGTATCAGAGGAAAAAAAAACAAGTGTGAAAGTCACTAAACTGCCAGGTGAAGAGGTGGCTTGCTATTTATCTGAAATAAGTTCAGAGTGTATTCAGTTGGCAGGATTTACAATATTTGTGAAAGAGTGACATTAAGATGGTGAGAGAGGAAGAGATAAGCTCATTGATCATTCCCTCTCCGGATTTAGCTTTTTCCCAAGGAGGCTCCAAGTCACAGCCGCACAAAAATAGTACGTTCCAAATGCATCTCCTTCAGAAACAGATGTTTCTTGTCCCTTCGCTGCCTTTTTGTTATTCAATCCTTCTTGCCCTCTTCTCTATGACAGCTGAGAGTCCTCTCTCTCCCAGTGCCTGCACTTGTTTCCAAAGCTGTCACCACCCCAACCTCTTTCAACTTGTGCTGAAAGGCCGTGCATTCAAAATGTGAACTCTTGTCTCTCTGTCTCCTGATGCTGCCAGAGCTGCTGTTTCCCCAGCGTTCTGTTTCAAGTCTCGCTGGGGTTTTCCGCCAGCTTTGGGTATATTATGTTGGTGTGGTGTTAGATTGGAAACAGGGGCCATCAGATTGCTTTGGGCTCTGCTTGCACTCTGGGTCACAGAAGTTGCCATTGTCACAAAGGCTGGCTATGGATGTGGACATCCCTCAAATGTACCCTCTGTGAGCGGTGGGAGCAGGGGAGCTTCCTGGTCAGCCAGGCCCATGTGGGAGATGCGATGAAACAGCGTCACCATGTTAAAAGATTCCATGTGCCAGCTCTTACTGAGGGCAAGTGTTCCCCTTGTTCAGGGCAGCTATACCATCTTCCCCTCCAGACACACACACACACACACACACTGACACACACACACACTGACACACACATACATATATATACTGACACATGCACACGTATGTACACACTGGCACGCACACACACTGGCACATGGACACATGCCCAGGTCAGGACCTGCCTAGCCACACAAGTGTCTGAGCTGCCTAATCCAGCCACATGGCATCAGGTCTGTGTGCAGATTAAGTTTCCTACATGATACACACTAAGCTGACTGACCACCCCTAGTGACCTTCAGAAGCTGGTGGTGAGCTGACTTCCTGAACTGCTGCAGTACGGGGGGTCGGCTCGACCCAGAATGCCACTAGGGAGGGAATTTCAGAATTTTGACGCAGCAGCACTGAAGGAATAATATGAACTTCCAGACTTAGGAATTGGGAACAGGAGTAGGCCATTCAGTCCTTGGGCCCTGCTTTACTGTGCGGTAGGATCATAGCTGTTCCGATGTAGCCTCAAAAGTTCACCACTGCCTATGCTTTATAACCTTTCACCCTCCCCAGCTGAACAAGAATCTACCTCTGCCTTAAAAATATTCAAGAACCCTGCTTCCACCAGCATTTTCAGGAACAGGGTTCCCAGCACTCACCACCCTCGGAGAAAAAGACATTTTGCCTCATCTCTGTTTTAAATGGCCAACTCCTGATTTTTTAAATGGTGACCGCGCCCCCCACCCACCCAGTTCCAGACTCTCCTACAATAGGGAACATCCTCTCCATATCCACCTGGTCAAGACCCCTCAGGATCTTGTATGTTTCAAACAATCTCCCCCGACTCCAATGGTTAGAGGCCTAGCCTGTTCAACCTTTGCTCATAAGGTACCTGTCAATTCCAAAAATGAGTCAAGTAAACAGATTTTATTAACAAAAACAGAAGTTGCTGGAAAAGCTCAGCAGGTCTGGCAGCGTCCATTGGAGAGAAATAAGACTCAACGTTTTGGGTTGAGTGATCCTTCCTCAGAACATACGGCCACTAGGAAGATGTGGTTTATGTGCTGAAATCCTGTCAGAGAGGATCAGAACTTCAAGGTGGGCGTGCCTGGAAGAGAAGTGGCAGTGAGTTAAATACTAAATAAAAACCGAAAGAACCGCAGATGCTGGAAGTCAGAAACAAAAATAGAAGTTGCTGGAAAAGCTCTGCAGGTCTGACAGCGTCTGTGGGGATAAATCAGATAACGTTTCAGGTTGAGTGACCCTTCCTCACAACTGTTGGTAGCTAGGAAAAGGTCTTTTATGAACTGTTCCCTAGCTATTTATATCATTCCCTAAATAAGGCACCCAAGCCCGAATGCAGCACTCCCGCCACGCTCTCACCAGCGCTCTGTAAAACTAACATAACTTCCTTATTCTTTGATTCAATTCTTCTCCCGATGACAAAATTCCATTAAACTTTTTTGGCTGTAACTGCATATTAAACTGTTGTGCTACACACACACTGGGGCTCCCAGATCCCTCTGCACCTCAAAGTTAAGCAATCTCCCACTGTTTATAGAATGTTTCTTCTTTTTATTCTTCCCGCTAAAGTAGATAGTTACGTTGTCCCATGTTATAGTCCAATTGTTTGATTCGATTTATTGTGGTCACATTTACCTAAGTACAGTGAAAAGTTTTGTTTTGTGAGCAGTACAGGCAGATCATGGCAAACAAGGACATACAGATCACTAGGGTGCTTCGACGGAGCGAGGCACATGAGGCTGCACAACAAATTAGCAATATCTTTTTGTACCTCCTTGTCTGCTCTTCACAATTTGCATTCCAACCTATCTGTGCTGTTAGTAAGTTTGGCAGTTACACATGCAGTCACTTTATCAAAAAAATGTTTTATAAATTGTCGAGCTGAGCTTTTATTTTCCATAATAATTTTTGACGGGGCGTCTTATCAAGTGCCTTGTGGAAATTTGGGGATCGAACCACAGCATGTTATCTCCTTAAAGAACTCCCCAGCAGATTGGTCCAAGTCAGGTTGGTGAGTGGCTCAGAGGGGAACTCGCGGGGAGTGGTGTTACCCTGTATCTGCTGCCTTTGCCCTTCTAGAGGGTAGAGATCACGGGTTTGGAAGGTACTGTCAAAGAAGTTGTTGCAGTGCACTTGTAGTGAGTACACACTGCTGCTACTAAGTGTTGGTGGTGGAGAGAGTGGATGCTTGTGGATGTAGTGCCAATCAAGCGGGCAGCTTTGTCCTGGATAACGTCAAGCTTCTTGAGTGTTGCTGGAGCGTTGCGTTACAGCCGTTGTCATCAGCATAGTCAGAGATTACTTGTGATGTAGATCAAGTAAAGGCAGCATTGTCTCACTCAACATAGAGGTGACTAGTGGTAGTTTAAGCTGAGGGTCATCAGACCTCAGGCGAGGGGAGAGGTTGCGAAGGGGAGTCCTTTGTTGTAACCCCAGCCAGTGTGGGAATTGACCCCACACTGTTATAGTCATACAGCACAGAAACAGACCCTTCGGTCCATCTCGTCTGTGCTGACCAGACTTCCCAATCTGACCTGGCCCTGTCTACCAGCATTTAACCCATATCCCTCTAAACCCTGAGATAACAAGGTGTAGAGCTGGATGAACACAGCAGGCCAAGCAGCATCAGAGGAGCAGGAAGGCTTGACGTTTCAGGCCTAGACCCTTCTTCAGAAATGGGGGAGGGGAAGGGGGTTCTGAAATAAATAGGGAGAGAGGGGGAGGCGGATAGAAGATGGATAGAGGAGAAGATAGGTGGAGAGGAGACAGACAGGTCAAAGAGGCGGGGATGGAGCCAACCCTTTCTATCGTTGCATTGCTAACCGGCCACCCAGCCAACTGAGCTAACTGAGTCCCTAGAAAAGTGGGTAACACAGGAACAACATGCACCAACAAGCAGCAAGACAATAAGTGATCAGATAATCTGTTTTGAAATGTCGATTTCAGGATTAAAATATTGGCCGGGACATCGGTGACAGAACTCCCCCATTCGTTTACCAATAGCACCATGGGATCCTTCCCAGCTGCCTCGGTAGAAGGTGCATTGCTTTAATGCTTGATCTGAAAGACAGCCCAGTGACAGTGCAGCATTGCCCTGTCAGGAGCATTCGCTTCTGAGTGCAGCACAGAGTGGAGAAGTGATTCAACCTTTGCCAAGATGCTGAAAGAACTGAGATCGACGAATGTCACAGTTGTTTCCCCAGAGACGGGAACATTATAACCTCCTGCTCAGATCAACAGGAAAGCCGGCACAAGGCTGATCTCAGTGTTTCCATTTTTAATGTATTCTGGCATAGGAATCTCAACATTTAGACCAGATAAAATAACCAGGAATATGTGCTCATGTGTTAAATGGAGTGGATATATAAAGAGTCAATACAGGGAATCTGTTTCCATTTTAGGGGTTGGGAGGGAGCTTCTTAACTATAGGACACAATTATAAGGAAATTTTTTTAAAAAAAAAAAGCCAGAAGTGTTTTTTGTTTCTGAGCAGTGATGAGTTTCCTGAAAGGTGGTGCTAGGAGATAGAATAATTGTGGTTACATCAAAAAGCAAAACTTTACAGGGCTATGGCAAATTGGTGTGTGTGTGTTGGGTGTGGTGGATGACATAGTGACAGTCAGAGTCATAGAGGTGTAAATCAGTGGAAAAAAAAAGTCCCTCTGGCCCATCCAGTCCATGCTGGTCAAAGACAGCCACCTATCTATTCTAACCCCACATTCCAGCACTTGGCCCCTAGCCTTGTGTTCTTTGGGTGCATTGGTGAATCGATTAGCTCTTTCTAAGGGCTAGGGCTAACACTTTGGGCAGAATGGCTTACTTCTTTGCTGCATGTTCTACATTGGAGGCAGTTCAGAGAACGTTCACTTGACTGATTCCTGCCACAAAGGGGTTTATCTTATGAGGAAAGGTAGGTCGGGCAGTGTGTGTAACCATTGGCACTTAGAAGAATGAGGGGTGATCTTATTGGAACATGTACCTTTGTGAGGGGACTTGACAGGCTGGAGACTGAGAGGATGTTTTCCCCGTCATGGGGAGATGGATCCAGCAGGGAGCAGTTTGAGGGTAAGGGTGACACAGAACAATGTCTTGTCCCAGTAAGCAATATGCAGGGGACAAAGTCAGAGTCTGACTACAAAACATTGTAAATTGTGAGGGAGGCAGTGTAGAACAGAAGGTGGAGTGGGCAGATAGGTTTGAGACGTTATTGGCAGTTGAGTTAGACAGATTTTTGATCTGTAAGTCAGTCAAAGGCAGTAAGGAATTTGGAGTTAAGGTCACGATCAGGTGAGCCATATCACAGAGCTGTTACAATTCAGATGAGGTGTCATGTCTGAACTCAGTCTCGAAGCATTGTAACTTACTGCCAAAACTTTCCCATAACCTTGTGTTTTAACCACCCAATGAGCTCCTCAATGCCTCAATTTGAACCTGCCTCCACCATATTTCCAGGCAGCATTCCATGCCCTAACTACTTCCTGCTGTGTAAAAAGTACTGTTTTTTCCTCCCCTCACATTTACTACTTTTGCAAATTACTGCAAAATTGTGTGCTCTGGTCCTTAATTCTTTCCCAAGCAAGAACCCTTTCTCCCTCTCTACTCGACCAAAAATCCTCATGGCTTTGAAAACTTGAGATCAAATCTGTTCTTCACCTCCTCTTCAGGGAAGACAGTCCCAACTTCTCCAACCTTTCCTCATATCTGAAGTTTCTCATTCCCGGAATCATTTTCATAAACCTCTTCTACGACATGTTCAGATCCTTCTTAAACCATGGCACCATTTGTGTATACAATATTCCAGTAGACATCTAGCTAGTGTCCTGTGTAAGTCCATTGTAACCCCCACCCGGTTTTGTACTCTAAGCTGCTATTAATGAAATCTGGAACACAGAAAGAGCTGCAAAAGAGGCTTGCAATCTGTCCTGCCACCAGTAAGCGCTTTCATACATATACACACAAATCCCTCTGTTCCTGCACCCCCTTTAGAACAGTTCCCTGCCCGTTTTATAATGTCTCTCCATGTTATTTGCAGCAAAATGCATCACCTCACACTTCTCAACATTGAACTACATCTGCCACCTACCTGCCATGTCAAGCAATGCACCTTTGGAATTCGACAGTGTCTTCCTCACAATTTGCAATGATCTCCAGTTGTGTGTCAGCTGCAGACTTCAAAATTGTCTCCAGTGCACTGGACCTGGATTATTAATGCATTTCAGGAATATATAAATCCCATTGCTGACTCACAGGGAACTCTGCTGAAAGCCTTCCTCCAGCCTGACAAATACTCATTAAACTATTAATATCTGTTTCCTGTCACTCTGGCAATATACATCCATGTCGTTGCCAGTAACCCCTTTATTCCCTCAGAGCTCTGCTATCCATCTGTGTATTGAATGCCTATTGGAGGTGATGCAGGTCTCATTGGGACATTCACAAGGGGCTGAATGGCCTCCCCTTCCTCCTAATTACAGTCATACAATCCCTACAGTGTGGAAGCAGGCTATTTGGCCCATTGCGTCCACACCGACCCTCTGAAGAACATTCCACTCAGACCCATCCCCCAATCTATTCCTGTAACCCTGCATTTCCCACGGCCAATCCACCCTAACCTGCACCACTTTGGACAGTGGGAGGAAACCAGAGCACGTACGCGCGCACACCTGCCTCACACACACAGTCCACACTCTCTCCCCATGCATGCACACTCTCTCCTCTCTCTCACGCACACTCTCTCCTCTCTCTCACGCACACTCACACACAGGAAACCCACTCAGACACAGGGAGAATGTGCAAACTCCACACAGACAGTTGCCCGAGGGTGGAAGTGAACCTGGGTCCCTGATGCTGCGAGGCAGCAGTGCTGACCTCTGAGCCACTGTGCCATCCCTAATTAGTATAAGAACTGCATAAACAATGTGCAGGAGGATTCAAACACCCAGTCGGTAAAATGTTATTGGAAGGTAATGGTCAAGTTAGAACTTAAAGAAGCCATTGCTGGCCCCAGGGGATTATTTTGCTCACTGACAGTTAACTGGCACCCTAAATCTGGAATTAAGAGTCTAATGATGACCGTGAATCCATTACTGATTGTTGGGGAAAAACCCATCTGGTTCACTAACGTCCTTTAGGGAAGGAAACTGCTGTCGTTTCCTGGTCTGGGCCTACATGTGACTCCAGACCCACAGCAATTTGTGGTTGACTCTTAACTGCCCTCTGGATGGGCAATAAATGCTGGCCCAGGCCAGTGAAGCCCTGACCCAGTGAATGAATTTAAAAAAAAAAAAAAAAAATTGCTGAAGGATAGAGAAACAGCTTCACTCACCACATCAACATTCAGCCCACCAGGCATGGCTGCATTTCATCCTGACAGAGATGGTACGTTCAGAAAAGTAAATGTGCAAGTAGTCTGTTAGAACTTCAGGTGAGCTGGCCCAGGGTGGACTGATCTATTTGAAGAGCAGGCTTTTCATGTAATTGAGAGGGGACTGTCACTGGCAAGGTGGGTGTTGATAGTCTGGGAGTGTGAGTGCTCCATAAACATGGTGCATAAACACTGCTAGGGATCAGCAGGACCCAGGAGCATGTTTCATCCCTGCCCATGAGGTGATGTCTGCTTAGTGTTTGCTGCTTCCCGGTGGTGACGGGTCGGAATTGGAAGCTGGTTGGGAAGTTGAGATAACAAGGTGTGGAGCTGGATGAACACAGCAGGCCAAGCAGCATCATAGGAGCAGGAAAGCTGACGTTCTGGGTCTGGACCCTGGGAAGTTATTGTGTATCCCACCAGCAGGTTGGGACAACACGCGGCGTTCTGATCCAAGGGCTCATTTCGTGGTTGTCTTTTTGCTGCTTTCTGGTTGTGACCGGGTTACAGGCTCAGTCGCCAAGTCATTCACCCACCACCTCCACCCCATGCCCTCCCCTCCACAGGGGGTCACTTTCACATGAACCTCCATTTGTTTCTCAACACAGCTATTTGGATGAGGGAGGCATCACAGTTCCCCTAGCGGCACCTTCTAAAGCCACGACTACTTCCATCTCGAAGGGCAAGGGATACAAGGGAACATCACTGCCCCCTCATACACACCCCCACACACTCTCTCCCCCTCATTCACAGAATCACACTCACACACTCTCTCACACACACACACACACACACACACACGTACACGCACACACTGACTCACACACACTCTCTCACACACACTCAGTCCTCACGCACATACACGCGCACGCGCACACACACAGTGTGGGGAGAATCTGGGACCCATTCCTCTATGAAGTCAACATCAGCAACATGTTTAGATGGGAAACTTGTTTGAGAGGGAAGGGGTAGGTTTAGACGAGCAAAGACGGGACGAGGCACATCAACGTGGACTGTTTGGGCTGACTGTCCTGTTTCTGTGTTGTGTATCCGGGTCATTCTGCTTAGACCCAATGCCATCACATTTCTGAGTTTGCAATGACATCCACTTAGGTTTGGTATCCTCTTTGTTGCAGAATGTCGCCTGAATTTCACTTCAAGCCCTGGAGGTGAGCCAAACTCTGGCTGCTTTCCAGCGTACATTCACTGCAGCTGTGTCTTTCCATCACTTCAAACAGAGTTTTACAGCTATCTACAGCCATACGACAGAAACTGATTAAAGATTAATGTCGACACATATCTCCTGCCCAGATAACTCTTTCCCTAGTGGCTGGCTGTAAACGGGAAAAGGGTGTCTTTGAGAGTATAATCCACTCATGTTCGCAACAGGAAAACAGTTGAAAAAAGACAAGTGAATGGCCAGATTCCAAGAGAAAAACCTCAGCAAAAGGGTCACTCCACACACACAGTCCACACGCACATTCTGCACACACACAGTCCGCACACACGTGCGCGCACACACACACTCCCCATGCATGCACACACACAGTCCACACGCACAGTCTGCCCGCACGCACAGTCTGCCCGCACGCACACAGTCTGCACACACATATTCCTCACACACAGACACGCACACAGTCCTCACATGCACGCACACGCATGCGCGTGCACAGTCCACACCCACACACAGTCCTCTCACACACAGTCCACACACACCCCATGCAGGCACACTCTCCTCACTCTCTCACACTCACCCACGCATGCACACTCTCTCCTCACACAGTGCACAAGCGCAGTCGACACACACACACAGTCTGCACGCACGCACACACAGTCCGTGCACACACAGTCCACACAAACCCACGCATACACAGTCCTCACAGACCTACACACAGTCCTCATACACACAGTCCTCTCTCTCACACACAGTCCACACACACGCACACAGTCCTCTCACACACACATTCTGCACACACACACAGACACATACACACAGTCCTCACTCTCTCTCTCACTCACCCACACATGCACACTCTCTCCTCACACACACACACAGTCTGCACTCACACACAGTCCTCACATACATACACACACAGTCCTCTCTCTCTCTCTCACACACAGTCCGCGTGCGCACACACAGTCCACACTCTCTCCTTACACATACACGCACAAAGTCTCGTCCACACACACACATGCACACTCTCTGCTCTCTCTCTCTCACACACAAATACACAGTCCTCACACACACACACCCACAAATGCACATTCTCTCCTCGCACACACATACATACACACACACACAGTCTCTCTCACACGCGCACACACATGCAGACACACACATGAACATACACTGTCCTCACAGACACACATACACGCACACACTCCTCTCAGGCACACACATACGTACACACAAACATGCATGCACTCTCTCCTCACACATACGCGCACGCACACACATACATTCTCTCTCTCACATACACACTCATGCTGACGCACATGCTGCAGATTTAGGATCACGTGTGGTTGTCCTTCTCAAACCTAGATGTATTGAGACTGGTTCTCAGATTGCTGCCCCCCAGGCTAACTCAGTGCAATGGGTACATGAGAGAAGGTACCACAGTGGTTATGTAACTGTCCACGACCCTCCCAGAAACATGAAATAATTGGGTTTGAATCCCACCACAGGAGCTGAAACTCCAAATTGAATTAAATAAACCTGGAATTGAAACCCAATAGTGACCAAATAATAACTTATCATAGACTGATTGTTGTAAAATCCCTCTGGGTCACTAATATCCTTTAGAGAAGGAAATTTGCCATCCTTACGTGTTCTGGCCTACATGTGACTCCAGACCCACAACAACTTATTGATATTTAACTGCCCTCTGGGCAATTAGGGATGGGCAAAAAATGGTAGCCTGGCCAGTGATGTCCTCACCCTGTGAATGAATATCTTAAAACAGGGGGGCATTTTTGGGGTTGGGTGTCAGAGGGGGAAGAATGTCAGCTTTGAGTTTTGCCAGTATAGTACCCCCCGGGGAATGCTGGGCTGGGTGTCTGAGCTGGGATTGAGAATGAAACCACTAGAGCATGCTACCTGAGCAAACACTGGGGTGTAGTGATGTGGAACTGAGTGTAGCTCACGCTGCCACAGACCTGATTTCCAAACCCATGTTAGACTTCCCATTCTCATGTATTGCTCTGATAAACTATCCAAAGTCTAAGGGATTGCCAATACTTGGTCCTTTAAGCTAACAATTTTTTGATCATGTTGCTGTTTGGTGTCTTTGTTTTGTAAAAAATTATTTAACAATTTATAGAGTTACACAGCGCGGAAACAGTCCATGCCAAACACTATCCCAAACTAAACCAGTCCCACCTGCCTGTACTTGGCCCATATTACTCCAAACATTTCCTATTCATTAACTTATCCAAATGGCTTTTAAATGTTGTACCTGTACACACATCAACCGCTTCCTCTGGCAGTTCATTCCACCCACAAACCACTCTCTGTGTAAAAACAAAATTGCTTCTCACGCCAGCCCCATTTCTGATGAAGGGTCTAGGCCTGAAACATCAAGCTTTCCTGCTCCTATGGTGCTGCTTGGCCTGCTGTGTTCATCCAGCTCCACACCTTGTTATCTCAAATTGCTTCTTGTGTCTTTTTAAAATCTTTCTCCTCTCACCTTTAAAAATGTGCCCCTTAGTCTTGAAATCCCTCACCCTAGGGAAACAACAGCTGCCATTCCACTCATCTCTGCCGGTCATGATTTTAGAAACCTCTATAAGGTCACCCCTCAACCCCACCCCCCCACACTCCAGTTAAAAAAAGTCCCAGCTTCTCCTTCTAACTCAAACCTCCGTTCCCGGAAACATCCTGGTAAATCTTTTCTAAACCCTCTCCAATTTAATAATACCATTCCTATAGCATTATATATAATGTTATATATAATTTGTTGTGTAAAAGATAATTTATTTTTATAGATTATAACAATATAATTTATTAATATTTCCATCAGTAGGTGCATCAATGGATCTGCATGGGTTATGGAGATGAGGAGATACATAATGGCTCAACATGGGAACATGACAGTGCTCTATCAAGGTCTTGCTAATGCTATCAGCAGTTCTACTGCGAACAGTAGCCTCCTCAATGCTAACGTGCCTCACACCAGCCTCCCTCAAACCAACACCAGCTCAGTACTGTGCCCATGGAAACCTGCCACCTCGTCAGTGTCTGTTGCCATCCCCAGCTTCTCCATGACTCTGGGCGCCTTGTCCAACATCATTGCTCTCATCATCCTGATCAAATCCTACGCCAGGTTCCGCAGGAGGTCCAAAGCCACCTTCCTGCTCTTCGCCAGCAGCCTGGTGCTGACCGATTTCGCCGGGCACATCATCCCAGGTGCGCTGGTCCTTCGTCTCTACTCTGAGGAAATTGTCAGCACTGGGCCGATGTGCCAGTTTCTGGGGGGCTCCTTGGTGTTCTTCGGCCTGTGTCCACTCTTCCTGGGCTGCATCATGGCGGTTGAGCGCTGTGTTGGTGTCACAAAGCCCCTGCTCCATTCAGCCGTGGTCACGTCCACCAGGACTAAGCTATCCGTTGTCTTTCTTTGGCTGACGGCCGGATTCGTCGCTTTCCTGCCCTTTCTGAACTTTGGCCGATATGGCGTCCAGTGCCCGAGGACCTGGTGTTTCATCCGCCTGGGGGGCCCTGCCCAGCACTGGACAGAGGATGCCTTTGCTCTGCTCTTCTCTCTCCTGGGAATGATGGCTCTGTTAATCTCACTGATCTGCAACACCATCAGTGGAGTGACGCTCATCCAGGCCAGGATTAAGAAACAGAATTGTAACCGCAGAGCAAAATCCCATGACATCGAAATGGTTATCCAATTAATTGGGATCATGATGGTGTCCTGTGTCTGCTGGAGCCCTCTTCTGGTGGGTATTGGCATTACCATGCAGCATGGCATGACAGTGGGGCACGGGAGGGCAGGTGGTGGTGGTGGTGCGGGTAAGGGAGGGCATTCTAGAGCTCAGTCAGGGAAGATGAGGAAATATAGGGGCTGATGGAAGTTACAGAGATAAGGAGGGGTGTAGGGGCTGGAGGAGGTGATAGGGGCAGGGAGGGGGTGTAGGGGCTGGAGGAGGTGACAGAGACAGGGAGGGGGTGTAGGGGCTGGAGGAGGTGACAGAGA
>JAHRHZ010000277.1:13806029-13853266 GCA_024137785.1 Ginglymostoma cirratum | reverse complement strand
AAAGCTGTCAAGGTGGTACTACGTAGTGTCCAAACTGGAGGGTCAATTGTAGGTGACAGAGATAGGGGAGGGATTGATCCTCTCAAGGGGATGAACAGATATGAGAAGGGGGGATGAGAGTTGCCAATCTGAGGTGCTTGGGGTGAAGTTGGAGAGAGCAGAGAGCACTCAGTCTGATCCCATATACAAAAAGCTGGGAGGCTGGTGACCGAGACCCCAGCCTCATCATGGCCGCAGAGACAGATCCTGTTCCTGGTCTTAGCACATGGAGCCTGTATAACATATTCCAGTTTGTAATACAGGATTGGCCATAAAATCAGTTCTAAGGTAGACAGAAATTGAGACGGGTGAGACAATGGGGTTAGAGAGACAATTTGGATCCCAGCTTTTCCCTCTCAATGTACAGCACTGAAATCCTTTACGGAATATCACTCAGTTTGGGATTATGCTCGGTGTGGACTGGTTAGACCGAAGGGTCTGTTTCCATGCTGTATGGCTCTGTGACAAGTACCTCACAGATCAGAAAGGGTCTTCTCCTATCTCCAGGGACCAGGCCTTTGGTTTGATTTCGTCACATCGTGAAAGACTGAGCTTTCTTGCCTGCATCTGAACGGATGGCAGTCATAACTGAGCTCACACTCACACACGTACCTCTATATATTTCTATGTACACACAGGTACACCAAACTCTCACAAGCATGCACCCAATGCCCACACGGTAACCATGGCAATGGACAGGCGAGTTTACTCTGTGTACCATACAAAGCACCGAGTCATGAAGCCGTGCCTGCCAAAACCAAACCCTGGGACATGGGGTCAGAGTTCAAAACAAAAAAGCGGAAGTAAATGCGGAATCCAAGTATAATGTGCCACTTTCCAGCACGGTGCAGCTAACAGTTGTTCCTTGGCTGTGTGCAAAGGCTGCCTGCCCCCAAACTGTGACCCCATAGTCTTTGACCTTTGAACTCGCCGCTCAGTTGTAGAGGTCATCATCTCCTTCTTCGCGATACAAGTTCCCTCCACTTCCTCCGTCACCACTCCCCTGGCCGCCACTCGGATTGCTGGATGGAAACCTGAAAGAGGGAAGGAACAGATGGGAAGTTGGGAAAGGCTAGGAATATTACTGGATGAAGAGAGACGGGTCACCAAATCTTTTTATCTTCCCCTGGACACATGCAAGAATGCCAAATTTCAAACCATCACAGCAGTTTAAGCTACAGGGGAAACAAGGGTGTTGATTGGTTGGTTCAATTCTGACTGTTTTCTCCTTGGCAACACCTCAACCAATGGGGAACTATAGGTTCCCTGGGCTTCTGGGTAACTCAGGGTGCAAGGTTTGGACGTGTCCTTTTTGTTTTCAGTGGATGTAGCCCTGCGTGTGAAAGTCAACTGCTCATGACTCACATATAATAGAGATCATAGTGATGTCCGTGATGTTACAACATGATTTCTCCGTGAGGGCCACAAACAGCAATCTCATCAACATTTCAAAATCAAAAAGCTCCCTTTGAAAATGTTATCCACTGATCTGTACCATACAGCTAGTGCTTTGCCAATCTACATTTACATCAAAACACTGTCATGACAGGTTAAACTGATATCTTCAAACCAGCTCATTAAGGGTTAATGGTTCGCGGCAACGCTAAATTGAAACAAAGCGGGAAAATGCATTAAACCAGGCGAACATGGCTGTTTTGGGTGGAAGGGAACCGTACAATCTTGATTGTCTGTGAACATAGAGCTACCTGAAGAGGCTTTCAACTTATTTTTCTGCACATCTGGAAAAATACTGAGCATTACACGATGGGGAGTTAGCACATAATCTTAGATTCGGAACAGTATTACTATCAGGGACTTTGCTCCACTCGGGGGGGAGGGGGGGGCTTTCCACGACCAGGCTGGGCTTCACAAGACACGGTGCCATGGAATCGGAGATAGACGTCTGAATGCCCTGTCACCAAAGTTTGTGTTGGCACTGTGAGACTCACTTCTTTGTATATAATGTCAATGTTTATTATGGAGCTTAAGCTAAGTGGGGTGGCTCAGAGGTTAGCACTGCTGCCTCACAGCACCAGGGACCCGGGTTCGATTCCACCCTCGGGCGACTGTCTGTGTGGAGTTTGCACATTCTCCCCGTGTCTGTGTGGGGTTTCCTCCCACAGTCCAATGATGTGCAGGCTAGGTGGATTGGCCGTGCTAAATTGCCCATAGTGTTCAGGGATGTGTAGATTAGGTGGGTTAGCCATGGGGAATGGGTCTGGATGGGATGCTCTTCAGAGGGTCTGCCTGGAGCTGAACGGCCTCTTCCCTCACTGTAGGGGTCCTACTATAATAGATTCACTCATTTATTTGCATATGCTAGTAAATTTGCTTCATTTTAAAGCACACGTGTCTTGTAATCATTTCGATCAGACTTGAAAGAACCCATTAGGTACCTTCAGTCTAACAATACACAGGTGTACATAACAGTAAAATAAAAACCAGTTCTGAAGAAGGGTCACTGGAGCAGAAATGTTAACTCTGTTTCTCTCTCTCTCCACAGTGCAGGAGAAACTCAGCAGGTCTTTCCGATGTTGAATACAGATGCACAGCATTGGCTGTGAAGTGCTGCAATATCAGAAAGTGGTGATGAGATTTACAGACTGAGTCGAAGCCAGGTACAGAAACCAGTACGTACCACTGGCTCCGCGAATAGCAGCCTCAGCTATATCACAGGCTGTGTGTTCCAGTCCCTCCAGGGAACGGAGCGGGAACTCCGAGCAGCCACATTTAGTGCAATCCTGAGGGAGCGCCGCACTGTCGGAGATGTTGCCTTCTGTTGGAGATTTTAAATTGTGGGCCTGTCTGTCCTCTTGGGAGATCTCCCTCCACCATTTTGAAGAGCAGGGGTCGGGGTTCTCCCTCGACTGCTGACCAATGTTTAACCCTCCCTACAAACGTGAATCAGATTGCCGTTTGTGGGAGCTCACTGTGTGCAAACTGACTGCTGTATTTCCTTCATTCGAGAAAAATGAGGCTTTGGAACACAGCGTGTTCACAAATGGTGCTACATTAATGCCTAGATTCACACAGAGCAGAAAAGGCCTTTCTGCCCATCGAGTCTGCACCAACATAACTAAACTGAGTGCTATTATCCCAACACCCTGTCCTGGGTCAGGGCTGTTAGAGCCTGCTCCACTACCGAAGGCAGACCTGAAATTTCCAAAACCGCGGCTCTGCTGCAGCGTCTGGGCGAACATCTCGTATTTCCGGATGTCATTGTCACTGACCGAGCGACGGCCGAACCTCATAGCCTCCTCGAAGTGGTCCCGGCGAATCTCAGGGACGGGGTCATAGTCATCCTCCTGGTCCAAGAGAACAAAGAAAAGGAAGGGATGAGCTTCAGGTCTGAGCACGACACAGCAACGCGGCAGGACCTACCGTAGGACTGAGTCCAGGGAGCGTTGTGAGGGTGGAGCTGCATTCAATTTTATAAAAGAACCCTTTCCTGGGGCTTCATCTCACTACAGGCTAGACATTTATTTGATTTGATTTGATTTATTGTTGTTATGTGCCTAAGTACAGTGAAAAGCTTTGTTTTGTGAGTAGTACAGGAAGATCATTCATGCAGAAATTCACCAAAGATCCTCGGACAGCACCTTCCAAACCAGTGATCACTTCCATCCAGAAGGACAAGGGGCAGCAGATACATGGGAACACCACCCCCTGCAAGTTCCCCTCCAAGCCACACACCATCCTGAATTGGAAATATATCGCCGTTCCTTCAGTGTCGCTGGGTCACAATCCTGGAATTCCCTCCCTAAGGGCATTGTGGGTCGACCCACAGCTGGAGGACTGCAGCGGTTCAAGAAGGCAGCTCACCAGCACCTTCTCAAGGGGCAATTAGGGATGAGCAAGAAATGCTGGTCTAGCCAGCGACGTCCACATCCCACAAAATGAATAGAAAAGGAAAATCACAGCAAACAAGGACATTGGGATCATGGGGCGCTTAGACAGAGTGAGGTATACAGGGTTACGCTGCACAGGAGGAGCACAAAGCAAGACTAATCTTAACAAGATCAACGTTATTTGAAATTAGAGAGCTCCATTCAGCAGTCTGACAACAGCAGGGAAGAAGCTGTTCTTAAACCTGTTGGTGCGTGTGATCAAGCTTCTGTATCTTCTGCTTATTGGCTGAGAATTGGGTTGCATTAGGAATCTCTCAATGGGATCCACTAGATTCGTCCTCCCCACCCTACAACCAATAATCTCCATGGCAACGCCATCACAGCCAAGGTCTACGTGGATGAGAATTTTTTGAGCTGTCTACCCCTGAACTGGCTCATCAATACCATCAGGGCAGTTGGGGGTGGGCGATAAAATACAGGCCAGGCCAATGGTGCCCCCACCTCCATTAACAGGTTAAATCAAAAACTTCTCCAGTAAACAGAAATGGGAACACCATCCCCTGCAGGGTCCCCTCCGAGACACTCACATGGAAACATGTCGCCGGGTCAGAATCCTGGAACTCCCCTCCCCTAGGACAGCACTGTATCTGTCCCTACACCATAGGGAGAACGGTTACCATGACCTTCACGAAAGGCCAATTATGGGATAGGGGTACGACTGCTGACCTGGGCTGCACTGCCCACCATCTTGCGACTGACGTAGAAAGAAACATCCCCGGAATTCTCTCCCTAACACTTCACTCTCTTTTCCCTCTTTTAAGACGCTCCTTAAATCCGACCTCTTTGGCCAGGCTCCAGGTCACGTACCCCTTCATCTCCATAGGCGTAGTGTCGGATTTGGTTGGAAAACACTCCCGAGAAGTAACGTGGGATGTTTTACAATGGAGGCGCTATCTAAACACAGGTCGGTGTAGGGCTCCGTATACAGTGTGCTACTCCATAACCTTTGCCCCCACCCCCCACACCCCCAAATCCCCAACTCCGGGTGTCAAGATGGAAGTGTAAAGTTCCACCGGAGATTAGAAGGCCCGATGCCAGGCATGCCCATGTTGAAAGGTTTGTTTTATATGCCCCCGGAGGTGGGGGGGGGGGGGGGGGATGGAAGTGTGCCTGCCCACTCACCATGGCTACATCCGGGTTGTTTTGGTGTTCCTGCTCCCGCTTAATCTCCGCTTCGATGGCCTCTCGGATGGCGAGCTTGCAAGCCCGCTGGCAAACCTCAGTCAGGTCAGCACCCGAGAAGCCATGTGTTATTTTGGCCAGGTACGCCAAGTCCACGTTCTGAGAATGAAAACAAATAAGCTGGGTGTCAACATGGTTTAATTACATTCCCCACCCCCTGATGGCATCTGTTGTGTGCCTCTGTCTCACAGTGCTTTCAAGAAACATGCTTATCATCTCATAGCTAGGGAAATGGCTCTCAGACTCCATCTCACCTCAGGCCACATGAAGCATGACACTCTACTAGGAGCATGCTCCTCTGCTGGAACTGAATAGCCTGCCACGAAGCCAGACGCTTGTGTGTCTGTGAATATAATTACTGCCAACCATAAATAAACATCCGTCGGATCTTTCAATACCACAGTATCCACACCCAGTTTCTCTTTCTATCAGGAATAACGCGCTTCAAACAAAATAACCTGGAAGGGCCAAACTCCACATTTACCCGCCACCTCATTGGCATCGAGAACCAGATCTGCTACACATCAAGGTTGCCTTTGAGTTTGTCTGGCCTCGGGTCTGCTGAGCTTTCTAGTTCGGATTCTCAACTCTTGCTTCGAACAGGGTTTGGAGTTCACGCGACCCCTACACAGAGGGGGTCTGATTTTGGATCACCTCACTGAGGTTCGAGAGCCAACCCAACCACTGTATCACACGCTGAGGTTACAGGCAAGGGACTGGCACCCATAGATCCAACAGGAAATCCCGAAGAAACACTGTCACGTAGCGGGAGGAGTTTCGCTGAAAACATGGAGCTTGTTCCCATAGAGGACAGTCAAAGTGAATATCAGAGATATACTGAAGTAAAAACAAGATAAATGCACCAAGAAATGGAGGCTACGCTAATGTCAAGTCTGACATGACTCTTCAGGACAGAAGGGGGGCTGGGAAAATATCCATATTTTTCATGCTAAAAAAAAAAAAAATCAGCATTTCCGACCCCCTGCAGTCGTACTAGACTCAAAATGTTAACTCTGCTTTTCACTGCCGGACCTCCAGCTCTCTCTGAGTTTATTTCAGATTTCCAGTATCTGTGGGATCCTGCTGCTATTAGACAGTGAGGTCGTTGGGGCTGAGATTCTGCAAAGGGGGAAGGAGGGAGGATGCTCATGTGGCGCACTGCTAGTCGAATGGAGCTTGTTTCAATGCTGTAAGTACAACAACAACTGGGACCCTCACTGTGAGACAGGGGTGGGGAGGTGGAAAAGGGAATTGGGGGAAGAGATGACGAGATGACAATTTACAAAAACAGTGTGCAACATATCAAGAAATGCACAGAAAATGGACAGCATTTAAAAATTCCTCTCCTTTAGCGTCACACCCTATGCCAACCCAAACACAGGCAGAGAGCACCCCCTACTGCTCAGGGGTGGCAGTGCTTCCACTATAAGCAGAATATTGTCTCTGTACGCCTTACCCCCACACCCCACTGTCCATCTTCCACTCCCACTCACGTTACCCAAAATTCGCCCCTACACCACCCCCACCCTTATCCCCCTCCCCCACCCCAGGGGAAGTATTTGTGAAAGGCCATTCTGCCCTCTGATTGATCTTTGATGTGCTTTTCCCTGTCTGTCACCCCCACGCCTCTGTCCTCGGTTGCGTCGTCTGTAACCACTCCCCCCTCCCCGGTAACTTATCGCCCCCCCAACCAGCCTGGAACCCAGTGCTGGAATTCCCCCAATCTCTGTACCTTGGCAATGGGCGACTTCCTCAGGTTAGCTTTCAAAATGGACGCCCTGGATTTCTCATCGGGCAGTGGGATATAAATCAGCTGATCCAAGCGGCCTGGTCGCAAGATGGCTGGGTCAATGATGTCCGGCCTGGAAGCAGACAGCTCAGTCGGGTCACACGGTAACAGGAAGGACATGCATCTTAATAGAAGGGTGGCCGTTCACCAGAGAGGGAATTCAAACAAAACAGGAGCGTTCAATGGCTCTAAACTCGGAAGGATTTGTAAACTGGGAAGAGGACAGCGTGGAACTCCGGAAATGGAGATGCCGGTGCTGGACTGGGGTGGACAAGGTCAGAAGTCACACGACATCAGGTTATAGTCCAACAGGTTTATTTGAAATCACAAGTTTTTAAGAGCGCTGCTCCTTTGTCACAATGCACTTTGGGCAGTAAAACATTGGAAGACACAAGATAATATAGTGGGTGCAGTTCCAAAGGGAGAGGGACCTGGATATGCATGTGCACAGCCCACGGAAGGTGACAGTGCAGGTAGAGACAGTATCCTTTACTTTATTAATAGGGGCACAGGGTACAAGAGCACGGGGGTGAAGATTTGATTCGTTGTTGGCACATGTACCTAAATACAGTGAAAACTTTTGTTTTGCATGCAGTACAGGCAGATCATAGCATACAAGAGCATACAGACCACTGGGTGAATGAACGAGACACACAAAGTTATGGCTGCACAGGAGGTGTACAAAAGCAAGATCAATATTAAATTTGAAACTTGAGGGGACCGTTCAGAAATCTAATAACAGCGGGGAAGAAGCTGGTCTGGAACCGGTTGGCGCTTAAACAAATCGTTTTTACCTCTGGCTGACAGGAAAGGTTGGAAGAGATTATAACCAGGTTAGGAGGGCTGCTTTTCCATGGCAACACAAAGAGTAGGTGGACTCAATGGATGAAGGTTGGATTGTGTGATGGTCTGGCCTGTGTTCACAACTCTCTGTAGTTTCTTACAGTCCGGCGCAGAGCAGTTGCCGAACCAAGCTGTGATGGTATGCTTTCTACGGTGCATCTGCAAACGTTGGTGAGAGTCCTTGATCGTGATGTTGAACTTTTACAAGACACTTGGCAGGTCTGAGCTGGAGTATTGTGTCCAGTTGTGGACACCACATGGTGGGAAAGGTGTGAACACACTGAACATGCAGCACAGACGTGGTTTACAAGAATGGTTCCAGGGAGGAGAAGCTTCATTGATGAGGACAGATTGAAGATGTTGGGACTGTAGTCTTTGGAGAGAAGGTGGCTGAAAGGAGATTTGATTGAGGTTTTCAAAATCATGAGTGCGGCTGGATAGAACAGATAGGCAGAAGGTAACACAGTGTGGAGCTGGAGGAACACAGCAGGCCAGGCAGCACCAGACGAACAGGAAAGTTGATGTTTCGGGTTGGGACCCTTCTTCAGAAAATGACCTGAAACGTCAGCTTTCCTGCTCCTCTGATGCTGCTTGGCCTGCTGTGTTCATCCAGCTCCACACCTTGTTATCTCTGATGCCAGCATCGGCAGTTCTTACTATCACAGATACGAAGAAGCTGCTCCTGCTTGTACAAGGAGCAAGAATGAGAGGAGGATAGATTTAAAAAGTGATGGCAAATGAAGCATAACTTAAAAAGACATTTTGACTCAGCACGTAGTTAAGGGTGTGGAATGCACTGCCTGGAAATGTGGAGGAGGGCAGGTCCATCAAGGCATTGAAAAGGTGAATCGGATAGTTATTTAGATAGAAATAAGGTGCAGGGCTATTGTCACTTGGTAATAGAACCGGCACAGACATGATGGGCTGAATGGCCACAGGCAGCGCTGGGACAATACTGCCAATGTCTCACTGTGAGGTGACCCCACTGTGGCTGAACGGTCAGTCTGAGGCACACAGACCATCAGGCTCCTGTGTTAGTCACACCGCTTGCTGTTTACGTGTAGGTGACACACAGACACACACAGCCCTGTGCAGGGCAAGGTATGTGAGAGAGAGACAGGGATGATCTCCCCCCACCCGATCCCCACCCACCAACCTGTTTGTGGCTCCCACGATGAAGACATTCTTCTTGTCCGACATGCCGTCCATCTCGGTGAGGATCTGGTTGATCACCCTGTCCGATGCCCCCCCGCCATCGCCAGCGCTCCCTCCCCGAGACTTCGCAATGGAGTCCAGCTCATCGAAGAACAAGATGCATGGGGCAGCTTGCCGCGCCTTTCAACAAAGGCCAAAAAAAAAAATCACAGCCAACAGACAACGAGATAAATCACCCGTCGTGCCGTCAAACTGGACTGGGAGCAACAGGCACACTGTTCGTATTAACTGGCATTTGTCTGCCTCTGGGATGATACCTGGCTGGTAATAAAATGTAGCCCGACAGGACCATGGAGCTGCTCTCTCACCAGAGGGACACAACTGTTGGTGGGTCACCACACCTCAGGCAAGGGGAGAGGTTGAGAAGGAGGGTACTCCATGGTAACAGGGATGTTGTCATCACACACCAGCCATCCAGCCAACTGAGCTAACTCACCCCTGGCAGGCATACACACACCACCTGGCAGTGACTGCACTGCTGCCGGAATGCAATCAGCTCCCAAGGACCATCTAGAGCTTGTTTTACTTAAATCATCAACATAGGTGTCACTGGCTGGGTCAGCATTTCTTGCCCATCCCTAATTGCCCCTTGAGAAGGTGGGGGTGAGCTGCCTTCTTGATCTGCTGTAGTCCATGTGCTGTAGGTTGACCCACAATGCTATTAGGGAGGGAATTCTAGGACTATGACCCAGCGACACTGAAGGAACGGTGATACATTTCCAAGTCAGGATGATGAGTGGCTCGGAGGGGAACTTGCAGGGGCTGGTGTTCCCATGTATCTGCTGCCCCTTGTCTGACAAATGGCCTCACCAGTGACACCAACATTTCAAAGAACCGATGAAACATTTCTGCTACCATCCTTGTAAAAGCTTTCTCCAAACTCTCTCAAGTGGCTCCATCTGCTTATTT
Organism: Ginglymostoma cirratum; assembly: GCA_024137785.1. Classification (NCBI taxonomy): domain Eukaryota; kingdom Metazoa; phylum Chordata; class Chondrichthyes; order Orectolobiformes; family Ginglymostomatidae; genus Ginglymostoma; species Ginglymostoma cirratum. Next base: position 13,843,381 of record JAHRHZ010000277.1, on the reverse strand, counting down.
TAAAAAAAAACAATATGGCAGCCAGAACCAGTTCAGTCTAACGGAGGCTTGGTACAGGGTGGCCATAACTTCAGTCCCTACTTCGAGTGAGGAAGGAAAGGCTGGTTTGTGGACACGTCAATTACAACGTACCTTGTCAAACACGTCCCGGACATTGGCTTCCGACTCCCCGAACCACATGGTGAGTAGTTCAGGGCCTTTGATGGAGACAAAATTAGCCTGACACTCACAGGCTATCGCTTTGGCCAGCAGAGTCTTGCCACACCCTGGGGGGCCATAGAACAGAACACCGCGCGACGGAGTCATTCCGAACTTCAGGAACTTGTCTGGATATTCCACCGGGTACTGAGGAGAGACAGAGAGGAGGGGTGGGGTGGGGGGAGGAATCAGTCCTGTTCTCACGCCCCCAACTCTTACGTTTTGCAGCTTTTCGGCCTGACCACCCCTCGACTTTCAAACCCAGGCCGTTCAGCCCATCAGGTATGCACTTTCAGACAGCTGAGCGACAGTAGCCCCCTCTGTTCCCCCCATGGCACAAACATCTATCCAATTCCCTTCTGAAACTTCCAACTGAAGGCTCTGGTCACTCCTCACCCAGGCTGATCTCGGCAAACAAATCTTAACCCTGCACCTTCCCCACAACCCTTTGGCCATAATTATAATCCTGCATCCCCCGGCTACCAGTCTCAGTCAGCCCATCAAAAAGCCCTTGAGAATGTAGCTGCTCTCGATAGGTTTGTTTTAGAAGCACTGACCTGCACCAACTCCTGGAGCTCACGCTTTACCTCCTCCAGACCTCCGATGTCCTCCCAGGTTACTGTAGGCACCTCCACCACCGTCTCGCGGAGGGCAGACGGGTTACTCTGGCCCAGCGCCCACTGGAACAGGGGGAGAAGCAGACCGCACAGAGTTAAACACAGTCATGGAGAGAAACACAAGCCGCCGCGGCCCCTCTAAGTTGCCTAAACCTCCCTCCTTGGCCCGAGCTTCCCGATCAAACCACCCGCTCCAGATGTCTCCCCTCGTAGCTCGCACCGCAGGGATTCTTTGTTCAGGGCACCATGAAAGAGTCGGCGGCGGTACGCAAATGCAGGGCAGCTGGTGCCTTGCTGAAGCTGCGGCTCTGGCCTCACCTGGAAGTCGTCCATGGTCACAGCCATGGAGTTGAGCACGTCGGCGTCAATGGTGTCGTCCTCCAGGTCGATGATGCTCATCTTCTTCCGTATGGTCTGGAGGGCGGCCTCGGAGCACAGTGACGCCAAATCAGCGCCAACGTGGCCATGGGTGTCGTGGGCAATCTATAGCAGGGAAGGACAGGGCAGAGGGTCACTGCAGGACCACTACCTGGGACAGTGGGCACAGCATGGTGGGGGAAGGGGGAGGGCCGGGTGAGAGGGTGTGTGTGTGCAGGGGATAAAAAAGAGAGAGAGCGCACCTGGGGACAGAGAGACCGGGGAGAGCATGGGGGAGTAAGGGGAGTGGTGAGAAAGACAGCATGGGGGAGAGACAGAGAGAGCGAGAGCGAGAGCGAGAGCGAGAGAGCGAGCGCGAGAGAGAGCCAGAGAGCGCGAGAGCGCGAGGTGGTGGGTAGAGAGACAGACAGACAGCATGGGGGGAGAGACGGACAGAGAGAGAGAGACAGACATTGAGGGGAGAGATGCAGGGAGAGAGAGGGAGGGCAGACCAGGTGGATCCAGTGATAATCCAGAACATTGCATTTACTGACAGGGACACTTCGATCGTCTGACACAGCCACAGAGGAACCTGCTGCTTTCAGTTCGCGCTCTCTCTCTCTCTCTCTTTCCTGATCAGTGCTGACAATATTTAAACCCTGTCCCCAGTTTGAAAACACGTGCCCTATGCTGCAAATCCCTCGCATGATCTTGCCCTCCCACTAACAACATCGAGGTCTGTGGAGCTGTCAATGCAATGTCAGCTGGTCAGAAATAAGCTGCAGAGAATGCTGAACCAGGCGGACAGCAGAGAAGGAGACATTTGAAAGCTTTATTGTTGCACACAATGTGGATGTTGGCCAACTATACACTGGCGAATCTGTGGAATTTATTACCCCACGGTGCGGTGGATGCTGGGGCTTTGAATAAAATGAAGGAGGAGATGGACAGATTTCACATTAGTAACGGGTTGAGGGGTTTATGAGGAGCAGGCAGGAAAGTGGGCTCAAGATCAAGATGGGATTGTATTAAATGGAGGAGCAGGTGCAAAGGGCTGAATGGCCTGCAGCTAGTCCTCATGTTAGAGCCCATCCCTAACTGCCCCTTGGCCTGTGCGAGTGGCCTGTTTGACCACTTCAGAGGGTAATTAAGGGTCAACCACATTGCTGTGGGTCTGGGATCACCAGACCAGGTAAGGATGGCAGATTTCCTTTCTGAATGAGGACATTAATCAGCCAAATGGAGTTTTCCTTTGACTGAAATTGATCACGGTCACCATCGTGGAAGCTAGTTTTCAATTTCAGATTGAAATGAACGAAATCAGATTTCTCCAGCTGGTGGAATCCATATCCCCAGGACATTAACCTGGGCCTTTGGATTTACTCATCCAGCGACAGTGGGGGTAAATTTCCTCCGTGTTGCGATTTTCTGTCTGACAGCGCAGGGTAAAACACATTCAACAACAGCTGGGATTACAAGGTGTGGAGCTGGACGAACACAGCAGGCCAGGCAGCATCAGAGGAGCAGGGAGGCTGACGTTTCGGGCCTAGACCCTTCTTCAGAAAATGAATAACAGCTATCAGAAGGGAAAGTCAGAATAAAAGGGGGAATTGGCTAAGTACTTGGCGAAAGAAAACAAAAGTGGAAAGTTTTTCCAGAACATCTGGAAAAGAGCAATGGGAGGGTTCCATCAGAGAGCCAGTAAAGGCATTGCTGGCTGAATGGCCTCCACCTCTGTACAATTGGAAATCAGATTTCAGGTTGGTCAAGCAGACAAGAGGAACCAAAAAAAGACTGTTCGAATTTAAAAAGAATTTACAGGTGAGGTATATCCCAACATTTGTTGTCCCAAGTTAAAATCACTCTCCCTCCCATTAACACTGACCATCTATGGGGTCGCACAGAATGACAGCATGGAAACAGACCCTTCAGTCCAACTTGGCCTTGCCAACCAGATATCCTAAATTAATCTAGTCCCATTTGCCAGCATTTGGCCCATATCCCTCTAAACCCTTTCTACTCACATACTCATCAAGATGCCTTTTAAATGTTGTAATTGTACCAGCCTCCACCACTTCCTCTGGAAGCTCGTTCCATACACGCACCACTTTTTGTGTGAAAAAAGTTGCCCCTTAGGGTCCTTTTAAATCTTTCCCCTCTCACCTTAAACCTATGCCCCTCTAGTTTTGGACTCCCCTACCCTGGGGAAAAGACCTTGACTACTTACCCTATTCATGCCCCTCAAGATTTTGTAAACACCCATAAGGTCACCCCTCAGCCTCTGGTGCTCCAGGGAAAATAGCCCCAACTTATTTAGTCTCTCCCTATAGCTCAAACCCTCCAATCCTGGCAACATCCTTGTAAATCTTTTCTGAACCCTTTCTAGTTTCACAACATCCTTCGTGTAGCAGGGAGACCAGAACTGAACCAGAATTACTTGTCCCTCCATGTCCATCCAACCACTCTCCCCACAGTAATGAGAATCTCTTACCCTCTCGAGATCCACATCGTCTGACAGCTTCATGTTTTTTGTGTGGATTTGCAAGATCTCCAGTCTCCCGATGGAATCCGGAATTCCAATATCGATTTCCCGATCAAACCGACCTGTCCAAAGCACAGACAGTGAAATGGGAACAAGAGGAAGCATGTGCTCAAGGGAGCTCCAAGTTAGAGGGATAGTAACACAGTAGAAGATCATTTCATGCTTTTCTGACCAGATTACAAAAGGCAACACTTGGGACCACAGTGATTACGTTATTCGACTGGAACCCAGATACAGACGTTCAAATCCCACTGTTATCAGCTGGGGAATATTTTAATGTCGTCAGTCAAATGAATCCGGCAAAAGAATTTACAAGTAGGAGTAGGGACTGTGAAACTATTGGATTGTCACAAAAACCCATCTGATTCACTGATGTCCTTTAGGGAAGGAAACTGTCAACCTTACCTAGTCTGGCCTACACGTGACTCCAGACCCACAGAATAGAGTCATAGAGCTGTACAGCACGGAAATAGACCCTTTGGTTCAACTCATCCATGCCGACCATCCCAAATTAATCTAGTCCCATTCGCCAGCATTTGGCCCATATCCCTCTAAACGCTTCCTATTCATGTACCCACCCAGATGCCTTTTAAATGTTGTAATTGTACCAGCCTCCACCACTTCCTCCCGCAGCTCATTCCACCTGACTCTTAACAGCTCTCTGGGCAATTAAGGATGGACTATAAATGCCGACCCAGCCCGCGATGCTCTCAGCCCGTGAATGAATGAAATAAAAAATTCATGTAAGGTACTCGGTTCAAACCTATTGGGTCGTGCAGTGGCAGCGGAATCTCGTGAATAAATACAACAGAAAGATGGTCACGAATGGCTTTTGATTTGGTTCCATTCTGACTCCTTTGAAAGAAGTTCGATAGGGTTAACACAAAGGAGTCCTCCAGCCCTCGCTCCACACACACACACACACACACACCAAAGTCAGCCTTTTTGTATACTTCCTATCCACAACATGGAGGCATAAATTTATCGTCACCATTTATATCAACAATTTGTCAGGATGGAAATGTCTGATGTATTTTTTCTTAAAAAGAGGAAAGCAACAGTTTGGAAGCCAGCAGGAATGGCTTGGTGGCTCAGTGGTTAGCAATGCTGCCTCACAGCACCAGGTTCGATTCCAGCCTCGGGTGACTGTCTGTGTGGAGTTTGCACACTCTCCCCATTTCTGCGTGGGTTTCCTCTGGGTGCTCCGGTTTCCTCCCACAGTCCAAAGATGTGCAGGTTAGGGTGGATTGGCCGTGCTAAATTGCCCACAGTGTCCAGGGATGTGCAGGCTGGGTGGGTTAGCCATGGGAAATGCAGAGTTACAGGCGTAGGGTGGGTGGCTCAGTGGGCCAAAGGCATCAGGGATTCTACGATCTGTATTTCAAGACAGGATGCTTGGAGAGTGGAACATGTGACATCAGCCCTAGGATTCCCAAAGTTCCCCTTTGCCCATCTCCCACCTCATGGCGCTTCTGTCAAAGACTCATCAATGACTCTCTCAATGGAGTGTGATCATTGGACACTAACAGCACTCTTGTATTATGGAACTCCCAGGATGAAAGGAGAATGAACTGGATGGATTCGGACCTTTTCTCGCAAGTTAACTGCCAGTCCCAACTACTTTTCCAGTCCCAAATCCCAGCGGAAAGAGATGAGGAAGGAGACTGAAACTAGGCTGAAGATCCTGGAGGCCCCCCGAGGTGGTCGATGTGGGGCAGGGCGTTTCACCTGGTGAGAGGTCACTGTGTAAGAATAGAGGGTGTCTATTAAAGACATGTTTACTCCAATGGTGAGGAGTTTCTACAGCTCCCTTCCTCAAAACACAGCGAAAAGGGGAGTCTTTGAAGCACGTCTCTTTTGAGGAAGAGAGGGTTTTTTAATCTTTTTAAGGCTAAAAGGTCACTGATAAACAGGAGGGGTGAAAAGTCAATGGAGGTGGGTGTGACTGCGGGGATTGAACAGTGAAGTCGGCTGGTCTGTTGAACTGTTCGTTATTGAACCCTTTATTGCTGGTGACGGTGGTCTAATCTCCATTGTGCTCATAGTAGGTTGACCAGAAATTTCTAATGACGGCTGCAACAGTAGGCTGGTCTCCCTCAGGTGCCAATGCATACGTTTCTTCAGCCCACAGTGCGGCATCGTTTAACTTGGAAGAGGAAAGCCCTCAATGTTATCCCGGGGGCAGGGGCTCGATGAACCGCGAAGAGAGGGCGAGGCCCGAGGAGCTGATCTGTAACCAGCTGTTGAGTCCATCAGGAACGGGCGGCACGCAATTGGGACACCACGCCCTGTGGATCTGCGCCAATCTACAGGTGGGGGGAGGGAGGGTGTGGGGTATCCGCGCAGCAACATACCAAATCTGCGGAGGGCAGGGTCAATGCTGTTTGGTCTGTTGGTGGCAGCGATGACTATGACGTGAGAACGTTGCTTCAGGCCGTCCATGAGGGTCAGCAGCTGGGAGACGATACGGCGTTCCACCTCCCCGTGAGTCTGAAAGAGAGAGCGGGCAAGGGAGGGGCAGCTAGCTGAGTCAAAACTTCCAATCGCAGTCATTCCTAACGCTGGAACGCCGGGGATCGGGGCTGATCGGCATTGTCGCCCCTCACGGCCCTTGGGACGCCACTCCCTGACCCAAACTAAACCCGTCCCAACCCTGTTCCCATGCACCTCCAGAGCACAGGGACGGGCCAAATGGCGGTAGCAGCAAGGGGAAGAAGTGGAAGTGACTGGGAGGGTCAGGGAGAGACAGAGGGTTAGGGAGTGGGGTAGGGAGAGTCAGGGAGAGAGGGAAGGAGAACTAGCGAGAGAGGGGGAGGGTCAGGGATTAGCAGCCAGGAAGTGGAGGTTACCGGTCTGTAAAAATGAGTTGTACATTGAACAAAAACAAATCATCCACAATTCCAATTTCCTTCTCTATAATTCTAAGGCCACTGCTGGATGCCCTACCCACAGTGCAGCCTGACCAACCCCACTGGTGTGTTCCTCAATCTTGCTCCTCTAAGAAAGGATCTCCCCGGTTTTCCACCTTGTTGTTTTTAATGTTTACCTTCTCTCTCTTCGGGGCAATGGCATCCAGTTCGTCAATGAAGATAATGGCTGGGGCGTTCTTTTCAGCTTCTTCAAACGCCTTCCTGAGGTTACTCTCTGATTCGCCAGCTAACTTGCTCATAATTTCAGGACCTGTACGACAGGGAAGTAGGGCAACAGCCCATTCAAACAATTAGATTGCTCACAAAGCATCCAAACCAACCCCCTTTGCTGTCTGGAGTGTGGTTTTAGGATTTAGCGAGTTATCACACATCCCCAGGTCCCTGGAGGAAATGCTGATGGGTCTATTTTTCAGTAACCACTGTACAAGTTTCTAAGGTAGCTTTAAAGCCTCGAATTTCACTAAGACCAACTCAGGGCCATTCAAATCACAGGGCTAGTACAGCACAGGTATGATCCCGGGGATAAAGGGCTTGTCAACGAGGAATAGTTGAAGACTCTTGGTCTGTACTTGATGGAGTCTAGAAGGATGAGGGGGGATCTGGTTGAAACCGATAGAATACTGAGAGACCTGGATAGAGTGGACGTGGAGAAGATATTTTCACTGCTAGGAGAGACTAAGACCTGAGGGCACAGTCTCAGAGTGAAGGGACAACCCTCTAGAACCGAGATGAGGAGGTATTTCTTCCACCAGAGGGTGATGAATCTGTGGAACTCATTGTGGAGGCCAAGTCATTGAGCATTTAAGACAGAGTTAGATAGGTTCTTGATTGGCAAGGGGATCGAGGGTTACAGGGAGAAGGCAGCAGAACGGGGTTGAGAAACATATCAGCCATGATTTAATGGCGAAGCAGACTCGATGGGCTGAATGGCCTAATTCTGTTCCCACATCTTATGATCACAGGGGATTGTTGTTCAGCCCATAAAATCCATGCAAGCCCTCTCCATGGAGTGACTCAGTCAGTTCCACTCCAACATTCAACGAGCATAACCCTTGCACGTTTGCTTCAAGTGCCCATCCCAGCGATGTTTTGAAATGTTGGACCATCTCTTGAACCACTCTCGTGGGCAGTGAGCACACTGCATTAAAAAAACTTTCCCTTCCTCCCCAGCGCAATCTGAGATCTCCTGCTTAACACCTTAAATCTCTTGCGCCAACCTTTCCTGTCTACCTAACGATAAATCCCGATCAACTCTTCCCTCAAACTCCTTTATTCCAAGGAGAGGAAGCCCAGCTCCCTCAGCCTAACCTTAAAGCTAAAATCCCTCATCCCTGAATCTCTTCCACATCCTCTCGAGAATCCTCACGTCCTTCCCAAATGGGGGTGCGAGGGATGGGACACAATGCTTTGGTGTTGACCCAACTATCATTGACAGAGTTACATGTGGAGCGTCACATCAACATCAGGTCTGGCAACATCTGTAGAGAGAACGCAGAGTTAACACTGAGTCCAGTGACCCTTCACCTTTGGGTGAATCAACCCAGGCTCAAAAAGTTAAACTCTCTCTCTCTCGACAGAGCCAGAAGTCACAAGACACCGCGCCATAGTCCAACAGGTTTATTCAAAATCACAAGCTCTAGGAGCGCTGCTCCTTTGTTGGATGAAGCGATGGTCCAAAAGCTTGTGATTTCAAATAAACTTGTTGGAGTATAACGTGGTGTCGTCTGATTTCTGACCTTGCCCACCTCAGTCCAACACCAGCACGTCCACCTCATCTCTCAACAGACGCTGTCAGGCCTGCTGAGTTTCTCCAGCAATTGTATGCTTTTGTTTCAGATTTCTAGCATCCGCAGTTTTTTTGTGTTTTATCGAAGTTAGCCGTCGGGTTTCTTAGAACCATTGGTAAAGGCTTATCGATTGTAAATTAGAAAAGTTTAAAACTTGTGGAATTTAGGTTTGCGAACGGGAAATTTGTTTTCATAGTGACACAGGGAACATAGTCACCCAGTTGGACATCGTTAGAATTTTTAAGGGTTTCATGAGATGGGATGACTGGAGGGTGTTTGATGATGGAGAAACTGAGACAGGTCAAATGGCCTCTCTATCGTGTGATCTCTCAACAAGTCTCGGCCGCACAATGTCGTGTGATTGGGTCTTACCGTTGATGAGGAAGAAGAATGCTCCGGTTTCATTGGCCACAGCTCGGGCCACCAGCGTTTTCCCAGTCCCCGGAGGCCCGTACAGCAAGATCCCGCGAGGAGGCTGCATCAAATCAAAAAACAGGCTGCGTGGTTAAACGTCACCGAGACAGACTTCCCAGCACCCCCTCCGAACTCTGTCCCCATGGTGAACGCAGCACCACCCTCAGTACAGACACATTACTGCCTACCCCTCACCCACAGAAGCGCCATAGCAACAGAAAAGGCCTCCAGGAGCCGGATGAGCACCAGCACCAGATCTTGGTGGCGACTGTGATAGTCATCGCTGGAGAATCACTAAACACAAGAAGTCCAAACTTCACAATTTATCCTGCAGTGGGAAAGGGTTGGACCTGTTCAGCGGAGGTCCTTATCGCATTGGTTACCTGTTTCTCTCAGGCCGTGTCAGTACCATTCCCCACCCACAGACACCAGGGTGACCCACTGTGAATAAGAGAGCATGTTTCTATAGGTGCCTGTCCTCTGACCTAAGGGAAACCTCAGTGTTTATTCCCTTCCAGAGGATCATGGAGTCAGCCTGGATGGGAAAAATCATTCCATTACTCTCAGTATCAAATATGACAGACAACGTGCCCTCACGGCTTTAACGAAGATTTCATTTATATATCCAACACTCCCTCCCTGTTTCCCAAATTTCCTTCCAATTCTGGATGGTTCCCAAATGTGCCTCAGTTTCACAGAGACCGTGATAACGCTGCCTACTGGAAAGTCACGGGGCTGGTCATGGGAGCCGGCTGGTCCAGGCACTGTCTCTCCACCAGTGTCAACGCGGCAGGAGCCATGCGTCTGAGGAATCCTGGGAAACGGGCGAGAGCGCACACGCACGCACACACTCACACTCACACTCACACTACACGCTGTCCCGGTGTGACCCACCTTCACGCCAATGGCTTTGAAGAGGGTTGGGTGGCGCAGCGGGAGCTCCACCATCTCCTTGATCTGCGCCAACTGCTTGCGGCACCCTCCAATGTCATCGTACCCAACGTCATTCAGATTCTCCTCCTCGTCCTGCCGGGGGGAGTGGGGTGGTGGTGTGGAGGAGGAACAAGCAGGGTCACCACCTCATCATGGCAAAGCTACGTTTCTATAGCACCAGTCACAACCCTACCCCGACCACCCAAAGCACTGCACAGACAATGGACCATGTTAGATTCCAGTGGGTTTGAGCTTCCACTGGATTTCCACCACACAGCAGGGTATCCACAATGCCACAGCCAAATGCTCTGTTCTCTCACTGGTTAAGTATTATCCAGGGGTGGGAGTAAAGGGGTTAATGAGACCCTTCTTTGAGATAGCACCAGGGGATCTTTGGCGCCCACCCGAATGGGCCTCGATTTAACGTCGCGCCTCAGTGATGCCGGGTCCAACAGGTGTTTACCTCCGGGGAGGAGGGAATGCTGGTGTCCTGAGCCACAGGATCTGGGATTGACGGGGTACTGACAGGAAACACACACACACACAGGGAGGAAAGTAACTCTGACCTTCAGTCTGTCCACTAGTTACGGCCTCACAGTGTGGAAACAGTCCACACCGGCCCTCCGAAGGGCATCCCACTCAGACTCACCTCCGCCCTATCCCTGTACCCCTGCATTTCCCATGGCTAACCCACTTATCTTTGGGCCTTGGGAGGAAACCGGAGCACCCGGAGGAAATCCACGTAGACCCAGGGAGAATGTGCAAACTCCACACAGACATTCACCCGAGGGTGGGATTGAACCCGGGTCCCTGGCACTGTGAGGCACCAGTGCTAACCACTGAGCCACCGTGCCGCACCATGTTGTACTCTCTACACAAACACATGCTAGCAATTGACATGAATGCAAAGGAACTCTACTCTTACGGAAATACTTCAGAAATCTTGTCTCCATTTTCCGACTGACCCTGTTGGCTAATACTAAGATTGGTGTTTGGATCTTCCCTCTGTATAAACATGACAGCCCATGAATTTTAGAAACACTTATAATTTAAAGAACGTATGAAATGGGAGCAGGGGTAGACTGTGGTGCGGTGCGGTGCGGTGCCCAGGGCTCAACGCACTACTGTAGTCTTAAACAGGGACCAAGTTGAGCTTAGTACAATGGTCAGAAAACATACCCCCCTTTTGTGCTAGTGTCTCAAGGTAAAACCATCTGTAACTCCATATGCAACCACTAAAAACCATTTATAGTGATCAGGGTAATGTGCCCCGTCATCAATCTCCCCCACTGTTTGAAAAGAAAAACGAATGAGACCTGGTCCATTTCAGCATCCATTTCTTGGGGCTAAAGAGGTCGAAGAGTATGGGGGTGGGGGGAAGCTGGGAATAGGGGACTGAGTTGGATAATGAGGCATGATCATGCTGAATGGGACAGCAGGCTCAAGGGGCTGAATGGTCTACTCCTGCTTCTATTCTTGATGTTTCTCTGAGGGTTCTTCACTCCAGTAAAGCTGCCTCAGGCTGGGTGGGTTAGCCATGGGAAATGCAGGGTTACAGGGATAGCATGGCAGGGGGCATGCTGGGTTTGGGTGCGATGCTCTTCGGAGGGTTGGTAGCAACTCGATGGGCCAAACAGCCTCTTTCCTCACCGTAGGGATTCTATTGTATGGATTTGCAGACACCGGTCATGTCGAGCCCCCAGTTCAGTGTGGATTCCAGTAGGTCAGACATGCCCCCACACCTCAGCCCCTTCCCCCAGGGACCGAGGGGCAAAAACATACACACAGTAGGGACAGCACCTCACCTCTCGTTTGATTGGCTCTCCCTCACAGTGAAGGATCGTGTCGGGAGCTACAATGCAGTGGGGAGTTGGGTCAGTCTCCACGACCTTAAACTCAACGGCCCGCATTCCGCCTCGGATCAGGAAGATGTCTCCTGTAAAACACACACCCATGTAATGGTGATACATAACTATCCCACTGACAGGGGGCTAACACAGACAGGCAGTCACACACAGCAACAGCCAGCCAGGGCTTCACTCCCTAGATTCAAACAACGCATAGAGGAGGCTGTGGAGACAGAGAGATAACAGACAGACATGGCGAGGAAGTTTATGATTAGAATCCCTACAGTGTGGAAACAGGCCCTTCGGCCCAACAAGTCCACGCCGAGCCTTGGAACATCCCACCCAGACCTATCCCCCTATAACCCACACACCCCTGAACACTATGGGCAATTTAGCACGGCCAATCCACCTAACCTGCACATCTTTGGACTGTGGGAGGAAACCGGAGCACCCGGAGGAAACCCACGCAGACACGGGGAGAATGTGCAAACTCCACACAGACAGTTATCTGAGGCTGGAATTGAACCCAGGTGCCTGGCACTGTGAGGCTGCAATGCTAACCACTGAGCCACCGTGCCACCCCATGTTAGAGTGCGAGAAAGACAAAAAGCAAGTTAGATAGAAAGGACGGCACAGTGAGAAAGACAAAGAATGAAATAAAACACACAGAAAGAGAAAGAGAGAAAGCAAGAGAATGAAATTAAAATTTAATTTTAACTGCAAAATATTCTGCAAACATGAACTTGCTGTGGTTCTTGTGAAAGGTCATTGATGTGAGACATTGAGTTGTTTGATTCCTTGTGTGATGTCTGTTAACTGCAGCGCTGGGAAATACAGCCTTACAGCCTGATTGGGAAATTATAGACCGTGCCGAAATGTGGGCTCTCTCGTACCTTTGTGCACAGGTCGATAAGCTTCCAGAAAATAGGGCTTCAGGTAAACTTCAAACAAGTTCCCAGTCAGCCCTTCGATTGTGTCGTCAATGGGTAAAACATGAATTCGCTTTCCATATTTTACATCAGGACAGGCTTGAATGCTGCAGAACAAGAAAGGGACAATGGACAGATGATGGCACCAAGAGCTTATCCACCATGTTACACACACGCACACACACACCTCCATTTCTCGAGTCCATTAATTTATGGTCTCGCACGCTCATATCTCTTTATGTAAACGTGACACAGAGAGACCAGACCTGACGACATCGCCTAGTCGAACCCTAAGGTTATTCCGGGTCACTCTGCTGATGCGGATTCGCTCCTCGGCACATGTCTCGTCTGACAGAACGATGCAGACTGTCTCGCGCCGCTTCTTCCCCTTCAGCAACACTGTGTCCCCTCGGAAAAGCTGCAGCTCGTCCATCTTGACCTGCAACGAAAGGCCGCTCAGTACAAAGAGGAAAGCCAGGCACTGCACAGGAGGCAGCAAGGCCTCACTCGTGTTGTTACTGAATACCGTGAGGGACCAGGATTGACAAACTGGGTCTCAACACACGCTCCCTCGCGCACACACGAGAGATGGGATGAGGTTGGAGTGGAGTGTTAACTAACTGGGCCAAACAGCCCATCTCTGTGCTGTATGATGCATGACACTCTAGTCAGCTCGGGACGTCTTCCTCAATAATGTCACGACTGGAAAGAGAAGACAGTAACTTTAAACAGACTGCTCTCGTGTGCATCACAAAACTAAATCAGATGGGTGTTGCCAGGAGACGGTTCTGATCCCTACAGATTGGATGATGAATTCACTCCCTCAGCGCTCACCCTCCGACAGTGCGGCGCTCCCTCAGCGCTCACCCTCCGACAGTGCGGCGCTCCCTCAGCGCTCACCCTCCGACAGTGCGGCGCTCCCTCAGCGCTCACCCTCCGACAGTGCGGCGCTCCCTCAGCGCTCACCCTCCGACAGTGCAGAGTCCCAGCTGGCACGGCATCCTTAAGTGTAATTGGTCAGCGCTGATAGAGTTAGCTAAACGAGTTGGAATCTCTCCTGTTCATTTTAGTCTCTCCACATCACCATCTCTCTCACCTTCAAGACACATCTCACAACCTACCTTGTCACTAAAACCTGAATTACTGTCCTACAATCTCCTTACGTGGCTCAGTGTTAAATGTTGACTACATTAAAAATGCTATAGAAATGCTGTGTTGACTATATCTGAGCCTGATGACATATGGTGTCTCTTTCACTGGTGTTTCCAGTTTCCAATATTGGTCTCCGCTGCATTGACTAACTCTGTTTAAGTATCTCAGGGACACAGTGCTCTATAAAAAGCTAACAAATTCCTGTGTACTCAAACAGCCTGAGTGCCGAGACCGGGCACTGCAGCAGGACAGTATTTACCTGGGACAGGCAGGAGGGTATTTACCTGGGACAGAGAGACGATGCTGCTATCATCATTAATGGCCTCGTCCACAATGAGTCTGTTCGGCCGATGTTTCTGCTGAAGGATAGCGGTCGAAACATCCTCTGGCTTTGAGCTGCAGAAAGAGGGAGAGGGGAGGGTAGGAGGGAGACAAAGAGAGGACAGAGACAGAAACGGGGAAAGCAGGGGGAAGAAGGAGACAGCGAGAGTGAGAGAGAGCGAGAGAGAGAAAGAACGAGAGCGAGAGCGAGAGAACGAGAGAGAGTGGGAGAGAGAGAGAGCACGCAAGAGAGCGAGAGAGAGAGAAAGAGAACTCTGTTACCCGAAGTTCCTAGAACAGGTGTTACAAAGGGATACGGAGCAGGGAGAAAAACCCAAAAGATCAAGGGGATGAACTAAGAGAAGCCCAACTAATTGAGGGGTCAGCATGGATATGATGGACTGAATGGCCACCTTCTGTGCTGCGTCATTCTCTGACTTATGAGGAGTGAAGCTGGAAAAGGATAAGGCAATGATTATCATGTTGTGTTTCTGAGGGGACGAGACCCGATAACCTAGAACATGCTATTTCACCCAATCTGGTGCGCGCACACACTGAGCACGAAGGCGTACCTCATTACAATCTGCAACAGAAATACCAAATCAAAAATCAATAACTCACTGAGCAACTGGCCAGCACATGGAGTGGCCCCACTGAGGGGATGCTGCCTCATTCAATTCCAAAATATATTTCAATTGTTTCCAGAAAATGACACTTTGGATTCATCACAACATGACAGTTGGAGGTGGTTAGAAATGGTTGGGGACAGTTGGCGATGGTTGGCGATGGTGCTGTACAGTCTGATTTTGACACGGTTGGAGGATTTCTACCTGCCAATCCCCTGCCTTGAAATCATTCTCAGGACACAAGGACCATTGGAGGTTCACATGCTGTGGAGTGATATCATTGATGCATAGAAACACTGTGAGGAGGTTTGACAAGGTGAGTACAGAGGGAGTTATCCCCTTTCCTGTAGGGCAATTTAGAACAATACGCCACAATTTCTGAACTAGGGGTCTCCCATTTAAGGTGGAGGAACATCGTCCCTTACGGCATGGTCACTGTTTGGAATCCTCTACCTCCAGAGAGCTAGGTTCTTGGATATATTCCAGGCCAAGTTATGGAGATCTTTTATCAACCAGGGAGTAAAAGGTTATGGGCAACAGCCCAGGAGGTCCCTATCATTGAATGGCTGAGCACACTTGATGGGCTGGATGGGCTGAATGGCCTACTCCTGCTCCTAGTATTAGGATGCTATAAATTACTCTGAGTGACACAGAAACTGAACTTGATTCACATCTTCCTAAACGGTGAATGTCAAACATCATCAATCAGCCCCAGGGGTCAGAAGGTGACTACTGTCTCATTCAAAACGGCTAATGCATTTAACTGGAAGGGGTGGCACGGTGGCTCAGTGGTTAGCACTGCTGCCTCACAGCGCCAGGGACCCGGGTTCGGTTCCAGCCTTGGGTGACTGTCTGTGTGGAGTTTGCACATTCTCCCAGTGTCTGCGTGGGTTTGCTCCGGTTTCCTCCCACAGTCCAAAGATGCCCTGGTTAGGGTGGATTAGCCATGGGAAATTGCCCAAAATGCCCAGGGATGTTCAGGTTGGGTGGGTTGTCAATGGGAAATGCAGGGCACTAAGTTTAGCGGGTGAGAGTCCGGTTAGGATACTCTTCAGTGAGTCAGTGTGGACTCAATAGGCCGAATGGTCGGCTCCCACACTGTAGAGATTCTACGCAAGAGACAAGGTAATTCACAAAGCCATCATCGCATGTCTCTGTCTCTCTGATATCATGGTGGCACTGAATCTAAACGCATCTATTCCTTGCTATCACAGTCAGGAGTTACTGGCGTACTGTCCCCCCCACCCCCAGTGTTAATCTTCCTCTGGAATTTAAAGCAGTCAGAATATCATTAATACAGTTATGATACTCAGAGGTTAGAATGTCCCAGAAAGCCTATACAAGCTTGGGGACTCTCTTCTCTCAATAAGGGAAAGGCTGAGGGGAGATCCATATGAGGGGTTCACAATTCTGCAGCAGTTTGTTGGAGTGGGTAGGGAAAAGATGTGGGGAGGAGTCAAAACCTTATCATAAATACATTGGTCTGGGAAGGAATTCAGCAGAAAAACTGTGTGGCCAGAATGTGGAAGGCACTCCCAGAGTGGTCAAACTAAATACAGAGAGGAGCAACTCAATAAACACGGAATGGAATAGGAAGATATGTTACAAAAACAGAAAGTGCTGGAGAAACTCAGCAGATATTACTGCATCTACGGAGAGTTAACGTTTCGGGTCCAGTGTGATCCTTCTTCAGAATTTCAATGTGTTACTGGGATTAGATGAAGCAATGTGGGAGGGAGTTCATTTGGCAGTAGGATCTAACAGTCCATGTCCATTCTGTAAGTCCTCTGCATCCTTTGGCCTTCCCTTCTGAAAGCCTACAATTTAAAAATATGCATTTCAGTAGCACCTTTCACCACTTCAGGATGCCCCATAGAGCTTCACAACCCAGGGCTCTTTTCTCCAGAAGACAGAAGGCTGAAGTGTGATCCCAGTAGACTGTAAGATGACGGAGGGGTTGAATCGGATCATCGGCTACAGATGTATCCACTCGGCAGGGGGTTGGGGAGAGAAAAGAGGGAGAGTACAAAACTGGAGGCCGTAGGTATAAGTGGGTCACTTGATAAAGACAAGGTTACAGGCAACGACTGGGAGAATGGGACTGACTGGACATATCTTTCAAAGAACCAGACCAGGCACAATGGGCCAAGTGGCCTTTTGTACTACATCGTTCTGAAACAGATGGAATTATCCAGGGAGCGTTGAGAATGTGGAACTCACAGCCTCAGTTTGAAAGCGGAAAACTGTTCTCTTTAAAGGGCAGGCTTGACAAGATGGGTCAGAGAGACAAAAGGAAAGAATCATAGAATCCCTGTAGTGTGGAAGCAGGCCACTCAGCCCATCAACCCTCCGAAGAGCATCCCACCCAGAACCATCCTGCCATGTAACCCTGCATTACCCATGGCGAATCCACCCAGCCTGCACATCTCTGTACACTATGGGGACAATTTCCCATGGCCAATCCACCCTAATCTGCACATCTTTGGACTGCGGGAGGAAACCAGAGCACCGGGAGGAAACCCACACAGTCACGGGGAGAACGTGCAAACTCCACACGGACAGTTGGCCGAGGCTGGGATTGAACCTAGGTCCCTGGTGCTGTGAGGCAGCAGTGCTAACCACTGAGCCACCCATGAAATGGTACATTGGAGGAGCAAATCACGACAGCTGCTGGAATCAGTACTGAAAACAAAAAATGCTGGGTCAGGCAGCCTCTGTGGAGAAAGAGAGAGAGAGCAAGTTAATGTTCAGAGTCTGGATGACTCTTCATCAGAGCTGATGTGAAATGTCTGATGAAGAGTTGTCCACACTCAAAATGCGAGCTTGCTCTCTCTCTCCACAGAGGCTGCCTGACCCAGCACTTTTTGTTTTGGCTTCATCAGCTCTGATGAAGAGTCATCCAGACTCTAAACGTTAACTTGATCTCTCTCCCCATGGATGCTGCCTGACACCCCCGGTGATCTGCAGCATTTGTCATTTTCACTTCAAATGATACATTGGTGCTTAATGCAGGAAAGGCAGCTGTCCATTCACACTCAGCAAGCTCCAGAGCCTGCGCACTATTGGCTGAGGAGGGAGCACTGACCAAGAGGTGACTTAGTCCTCTCATTCCTGTCTGAGAGACAAGACCATGTGAAAAGCAGCTGTCCACAGTGACACTCATTACGAACATCTTACGTGAAGCAATTTGAGACATTTGAAAGACATCGACAAGGTTCTGCTTGTGGATGGGAATCTAATTATCCAAATGTCATGGAGATACGGGAGGAATTACTAACATTTTGTACTGTAACAAAATTGTTTAAAGAAATTCAGTTATAGACATTTAGAGGTTTACAGCATGAAAACAGACCGTTCAGCCCAACTTGCCTATGCTGCCCAGGTTTCACAATTTAAACTAGTCTCATTTGCCTGCATTTGGTCCATATCCCACCACACTATCCCATTCATGTACCTGTCTAAATGCTTAAGTGATTAAACTGTATTCGCTTCCTCCACTCCCTCTGGCAGCCTTTTCCAGACACTCACTACCCTCTGTGTTAGAATATTGCCCCTCTGGACTCTTTTGTATCTCTCCCCTCTCACCTTAAACCTATGCTCTCTAGTTTTGAACTCCCCTACCCAAGGGTAAAGACCTTTACTATTCACCTTTTCTATGCCCCTCATGATTTTATAAACGTATGTAAAGTTATCCCTCAGTCTTCTACGCTCAAAGGAATAAAGTCTCAGTCTAACCAGCCTCTCCTTATAATTCAAACCCTCCAGTCCAGGCAGCATGTTAGTAAACATTTTCTGCACTCTTTCTACTTTAATTATCCTTTCTAATTCCTTCCAGTTTTCCCTTTTTAAAACAAAGATGCTGAGTCATGCCAGTGTGCAGTTATACAGAAACCCAGTGCCCTCCATTAACCCTGGCACCTTCAAACTGTGTGAGGGCAGTGAGTGAGAGGTGCTAGGATTCTGATGGAAGACTGAATGGACTGAAGCCCTTTTTCGAGAAGAGATGAGGCTGCTGTCTGATCTCGGGGGGATTTGAGCTCACGGAAGCGTTTCAGAGGATAGACATTTGCAGGTGGGAGGAGTCACTAAGCACAAGGCTGTGGGCTATGATGAGGGGTTGTGTGACTGATGAGATGGCTCAGATCCAGACCATCCTCGATGGGCTGAATGGCTTCTGCGCTTGTGGTCCAGAATATTCAGAACTTTTAAAAATTAATTCACAGGATGAGATGTCACTGGCATTGCCCATCCCTAATTGCCCAGAGGGCAGTTAAGAGTCACCAGATTGCTGTGGGTCTGGAGTCACATATAGGCCAGATGAGGTAAGGATGGCAGTTTCCTTCCCTAAAGGGGATTAGTGAACCAGATGGGTTCTTCCCCAACAATTGACAATGGATTCACAGTCATCATTAGACTCTTAATTCCAGATATTTATTGAATTCAAATTCCACCATCTGCCATGGTGGGATTCAAACCCAGATCCCCAGAATGTTATCTGGGTCTCTGGATTAACAGTCCAGCAATAATACCACTAGACCATCGTCTCCCCAGAGATCCAGAGAATGTGGAACCTACAGGGAATAGCAGAGGCCAATGGATGTTTGAACCAAGGGCTGAGAGCTGGCTGGAAAGACGAGATTCTCTCTGGGGCTGGGGCTGGGTTAGAAACTGGGAGTGGTGGGTCTCCCATTGAAGACAGAGACAAGGAGAATGCTCTCTGAGGATTGAGAGTCTGTGAAACCCTCCTCTCCAGTGAGCAGAGGGGGCAGGCAGGATGTCACAGTATTTTTAAGACAGAGTTGTACAAATCCTTCACTGTCAAAAGTGTATGGAGAGGAGACAAGGAAGTGCAGATATGGCCACAACCCAATCAGCTACAATCTGATCGAATGATGGAACAGGGTCAGGGTGATTCTAATTCACTTCTTACCAGGACAGGCTAGTCACTGGGACTGGAGGGTTCGCCTGGGACTTTTATTCCCTGGGGTATAGGAGGCTGAGGGGGTGACCTTATAGAGATTTATTAAATCATGAGGGGCATGGATAAGGTGAGTAGCCAAGGGTCTCTTCACAGGGTAGGGGAGTCCAAAACTAGAGGCATCGATTTAAGGTGAGAAGGGAAATATATAAAAAGGGTCCTGAGGGGCAACTTCTTCACACAGAGAGTGGTTTATATGAGGAATGAGCTTCCATAAGAAGTGGTGGATGCAGGTACAGTTACAACGTTTAAGAGATATTTGGATGAGCACATGAATAGGAAAGGTTTAGAGGGATAGTAGGAACTGCAGATGTTGGAGAATCTGAGATAACAAGGGGTAGAGCTGGATGAACACAGCAGGCCAAGCAGCATCATAGGAGCAGGAAAACTGATGTTTCCGGCCTAGACCCTTCTTCGGAAAACCAGGGTCTAGGCCCGAAACGTCCGCTTTCCTGCTCCTCTGATGCTGCTTGGCCTGTTGTGTTCATCTAGCTCTACACCTTGTTACCTAAGGTTTAGAGGGATATGGGCCAAAGGCAGGTAAATGGGAATAGTTTAGTTTGGGAAACTTGGTCAGTACGGACAAGCTGGATCGAAGGGTCTGTTTCTGTGCTGTCTGACTCTATAAAGAGCTGAGAGAGAGAGAGAAAAGAATGGGAGGATGTCTCGATAGAGTGAGAAGCGTTGGTCTGGGAAGAGGCTTGAGTGAAGCATAAATGCCACTCAGGGATCAGATGGGCCAAGGGGCCAGGTTCCATGCTGAGAGTTCTACGGTCATTCTAAAGTTGTGCAATAGGAAATAAATAGTCAAATGCATTTGTCAAGGAGGACAGGTCCAGAAAAAGCAAACAGGCCTAATAAACACCAGCCCTTCCACTGGGCAGAGGTACAGAAGGTCCCAGGTTATATCTCCGAATAGACAGAGAGCACTCCTGAATTTTATCAGAGATAATTTTTGCAACTCAAGAGAACGATTATTAACAAAAATAAAAATGTTGAGAAAAGGTTTTCATTTCCCACTGCCCCTAAGAATAGGGAGAGATAAACAGCCACTCAAATTACAACATGTGACCCACGATACAGCTCAGAGTACACATGTGCAAAAAAAAACTTTATGCAGCAAACCACTGATTAAAAGATTCCTCTTTTTAAAATAAATAAATACTTTAATTTCTAAAGTAAAACCACTCTTGACAGAGCCACAGCTGAAATCTCGCCAGCCAATGCTGTTAATTAACTCGTTCATTTTAAACAAGACTCAATCAGCTCCAACAGCAACAAATCCGCAAAGTCACTGACTGACCCATCGATAATGTTCACCCTGAGGACTGACCATAAACGGGCAGCCCTTTACCCACTAGCCTGGCCTGGGGTCACTGTGCAAAATGCCACCGCCAGAAATAAACCTCAAAAACTCCCGGTACCTACTCGCCTCCTGATTTTGGCATCGTGCTTTTTTTCCTCGGTGAACGAACAGAGAAATGGCTCGTTGTTTTAAACAAGGGTCGTCCTTTGACTCCGCTGTTTTACAGTAGCCCCCCCCCATACACTGTCTCCCAAGCGCTATGTGGCTCAGCTGAGAAGTCAAGACTGAACGGTGCTGAGTCACCTCCAGCAGCAGCAAACTGCTTTAGATCATTTCTCAGCTGACTGCTCTGGACTTCTGTGTCCACCCCATCCCCCTATCCCCTCCCCCAATCTCTCTCCTTTCCAATGCGAACAAAATCTCCTAATCTTCCCCCCCCCCACACCTCACACACACACACACACACACACAAAGTTAAGAGAAACGGACGTACAATTGGTGCAATGACCCAGTTCTGTTTGTCAGGAATTTTATTTTCATAAAATATTGTTGTTGGGCTTTGCAGTGCAGACCCACTTTCTGAGCGTGTGTTTTTTTTTTCACGGTTGTGTATTTGAAGAGCTTTTACAGTGTATATGGGCCAACTCAGTGACTGGCAAAGAAAGTCGTTTTTATAGGGAAATGCCCTGGAATTTGGCAAAGAAAGCCCAAGTTGCGTTTCGAGCGGGGAACTGGGCCTTTTACAGATCATTCCAATCAACATGAAATTCTGCTCGCAAGATTTCTCTCTCTGCTACACTGTCCTTCTACATCAAACCCACAACTCTGGCCCTCTGCCAACAAAATAGCACACAGTCAGACAATTTTTCCTTGCCTCGGTGGGAGTTTTACACCACGTGTGAAGTTTTACACTTGGGCTCGTTTTCCTTGCGTTTCTGCAAAAGCAGATGTGTTCCCTTAGCCTTTTGCTTTTGGATATCTGTCAGAAAATCTGGGACTGGACTCCCTCCAGATCTTTTTTGAAGGTTTTAAATCTAACGTGGGGAAGGACGATTCTTCCCGGGGGACGTGCCCAAAATAAGGGCGACACTTGTTTAAAAATTAGAGGACACCTTGTTAAGGCAGAGATTGGGAGCTGATTTCTCTCAAAAGGCTGTACGTCTTTTGTTCTCTCAGGCACAGAGTTCCATGAAGGAGGTTCAATGAATATTTTTAAGACACGGGTTGGTTGATTCTTCCTGGGGGGAAGGCATACGAATCACATCAGCCATGATCTTACGGAATGGTGCAGCAGACTTTAAGGGCTGAGTGACCTGCTCCTAATTGAGAAAAGAAAAAAAAAGCCCCTTAAAAGTTACCTATTTAGTCCAATTTTCCATCTGAATGGCTCCTTCAATTGGATTATGCTCCTGAGGCATCTTGAGAGTGGATGTTTTGCCGACCAAGCTTCCCAAATTAAACTAGTCCCACTTGCCTGCATTTGGCCCATAATCCTCCAAACCTTTCCTATTTGTGTACCTATCCAAGTGTCTTTTAAATGTTGTAACTGTACCTATATCTACCACTTCCTTTGGAAGCTCATTGGACACATGAACCACTCTCTGAGTAAATAAAATTGTCCCTCAGGTCCCTTTTAAAATCTTTCTTCTCTCAGCTTAAAATGATGCTCTCTAGTTTTGAACTCCCCTCCCCTAGGGAAAAGACCTTTGCTCTTCACCTTATCCATGCCCCTCATGATTTTTTAAAATCTCTATAAAGGTCACCCCTCAACCTCCAGGGAAAAATGTCCCAGGCTATCTAGCCTCTCCTGAAAACTCAAACCCTCCATTCCCAGTAACATCCCTGTAAATCATTTCTATACCTTTTCCAACTTAATAGTATCTTTCCCATAAAAGGGTGACTAGAACAGTACACAATACTCCAAAAGTGGCCTCACCAACAACCTGTATAGATGTAACAATTTCCCCAACTCCTATACTTGATGCTGTGACCAATGAAGGTTCCTATTTAATCAGAAAAAAACCTGACAATAAACCTAATTGCATCCTCTTCATTTTAAACACTAACGTTAACACCTACAAATCAATAACATCTCCGACCCAAGACTCTGGGATGACCGGACGGGACTTTTACAGCAGCCTTAGATCTTGTTGGATGGTAGATTGCACCATTGGTGGCATCTATCTGTTCAGCATCACCAAGGCTGAGGTGGTGTTTGATTTCCTGGCGTGCGTGTTTTCCCACAGTTCAGCTAAACCTGTTTCTGCTAGCCTTCTCCAAACAGTCAACCTCCAGAAGTCACAGCCATCAGTCACCATCTCCTGGTTAGCTCAATATCTGCGGTTATCATACCCTACTTTTAGAGAGAGGGTGGCGACAGCCTGGTGGTATTATCGCTAGACTATTAATCCAGAGACCCAGATAACAATCTGGGTTTGAATGCCACCATGACAGATGGTGGAATTTGAATTCAATAAAATATTCAATTAAGAATCTAATAATGACCAAGAATCCATTGTCGATTGTCCCATCTGGCTCACTAATGCCCTTTAGGGAAGGAAACTGTCATCCTTACATGGTCTGGCCTACATGTGACTCCAGACCCACAGCATTGTGGTTGATTCTCAACTGCCCTCTGGGCAATTAGGGATGTGGCAATAAATACTACCAAGCCAGCAACGCCTTTTTCCTGTTAATGAATAAAGGAAAACCAAACGTTCTTGTAGCTGGTGTATGGTACCCTGTAGGTTGCAACCTATTGGCACATTCATTGTACAGGTGGTCTATGGGCACACAACTGTAATCTGGCCCACCAATATGACAGAGTCAGCAGGGACATCATTGGCTTGGCAATGGAATTAATATGCCCCAGGCCTCCTCAAGTTGATGATCTCGTTCTCGCTGAACCATTTCCTCAAAACAAGATGTCCTTCAAGGCCAAGCCCCCATAAACATCATCTTCTCTGACCAAACAGCTGTCTCAAAATCTTTTTGTATGGTTTTGCAGCTGGTTTCGTTTGACATTTGTGTGTTACACGGATGATGAGAACTTTTAATGAGCTGGCACAAGCACAGTAGGCTAAATGGTCTCTCCTTGTTATTTTTATAATAGAGACAAGTTATTGATGTTGGAATACCTGGAGGCTACCTTTCCTGGTGTGTATCTTGCCTGGAGAGATGACGCAGCAGCAAGTAATGGGTACGTAATGCAGAAGAGAGACCACGGAGATCGTCACGAAGAAATAACAGATCATCCTATGTTGACTAAAGTATCTTTAGTGATGGACAAAGGAGTGGAAAATAAAACCAATGATAGAGCTCAGAATGAGCTGCACCACTGGATGAATCTCTGACAGAGAACTGG
Organism: Ginglymostoma cirratum; assembly: GCA_024137785.1. Lineage (NCBI taxonomy): Eukaryota > Metazoa > Chordata > Chondrichthyes > Orectolobiformes > Ginglymostomatidae > Ginglymostoma > Ginglymostoma cirratum. The sequence continues at coordinate 13,819,080 of JAHRHZ010000277.1, read as the reverse complement.
ATCTAAAGAACATTTACAGAGAGCATCAGCGCAAATAATGTTAACAAAGAGCTACGGATGATGGAAATCAGAAATAAAAACAGAAATTGCTGTAAAAACTCAGCGGGTCTGGCAGCATCTGTGGAGAGAAATCAGAGTTAACCTTTTGGGTCCAGTAACTCTTCTTCAGAACATTGCTGTGTACTATGACAACATTCTTCAATCACAAGAAAATGCCCACATATATCCATGATGCTATTTCAACCTTTAAAAAAAGGACAAAAGCACATCACCATGCAGTATGCTACTCTGCTGAATTGTAATGTATAACATATTTATGTCTAAGTGCCAATACATCTCTTTCCCTGGACACCTAGAGATTGACTGCTCCTCACCGGATTCTAAAGTCAGCCTGCTCACATCATTTCTAGCTCTTCTTTTATTCCTTACACCCCATTTCAGTTCTCATCCTCTACAATCATTGTCATGGTGGAGTATCTGCATTTGAATCTTTAGACAGCAGTGCGATCTTCCAGAAATTTTGAGATGCCTGATGCAGAACAAATACTTTACCAAAAAGAATTTATACACGCACAAGATTTCTTAGGATGAGTTGTTCTTTTCCCATAATGTGGAAACGTTCATGTACAACTTACTACCAGTGGTGATGGCCTAGCAGTATCATCACTAGACTATTAACCCAGAAACCTAGGTAACGTTCTGGACACCAGGGTTCAAGCTCAACTCAGATGATGGGGTTTGAATTCAATAAAAAGAGAAGCTGGAATTAAGGATCACATGACCATGAATCAATCGTCAGGACAAACCCATCCGGTTCACTAATGTCCTCTAAGAAAGGTACTCACTGAGGGCAGTTAGGGTCAGGCATTACATGCTGACCCAGCCAGCGATACCTACATCCACAAAGAATTTCATCCTTTATACAAGGTTCAGTTTCCTAAATACAACTGGCATAATTTGCCTTTTTATTAAGCACCAGCTCAGTCCACATACGGAGCACATTTATTTATTTGTCTCAATTGTAACCTTCACTTATTTCCAGTCCAATATTATTCATTAGGTTTGGCTATAGATATGTTTAAATCAATCTATTCATGTTATGACACATCACTGGAGTGGGTATATGGTAACAGAGCTCCAAAATCTGGAACCGGGGTAGGGGCATTGCATCACAAGGGGTAGTAAGAACTGCCAATGCTAGAGACTCCGAGATAACAAGCTGTGGAGCTGGATGAACACAGCAGGCCAGGCAGCATCATTACAGGAAAGATGTGGAAGTGTTGGAAAAGGTGCAGACGAGATTTTACAGGATGTTGCCTGGAACGGAGGGAAGGTCTTACAAGGAAAAGTTGAGAGCTAGGGCTTTTCTCTTTAGAACGACGAAGGATGAGAGGTGACTTGATAGAGGTGTACAAAATGATCAGAGGTAGAGATAGAGGGGACGGCCAGAGACTTTTTCCTAGGGTGGAAGTAGCTATTATGAGAGGGCATAGTTTTAAAGTGAGTGGAGGTAGATATAGGGGAGACGTCAGAGGTAGGTTCTTTACTCAGAGAGTGGTCGGGGCATGGAATGCATTGCCGGAGAGGGTTGTGGAGTCAGCCTCATTAGGGGCATTTACGCAGCTATTAGCTAGGCATATGGATGATAGTATAAGGTAGGAGTGGAGATTGGATAGACCTGAGGTTTATGGTTAAAGTTCGGCACAACATTGCAGGCCGAAGGGCCTGTACTGTTCTATGAAAGCTGACGTTTTGGGTTTGGACCATTTCTGAAGAAGGGTCCAGACTCGTAACATCAGCTTTCCTGCTCCTCTGACGCTGCCTGTCATTGCATCACAAGATGCACATAGAGCAGTTATCAGTTGGATTGAATGGTCTGTTTCTGTTCCATATAGTACAAGAGTCATTATTATAGCCAATATTGCTGTATTTGTCACATTTGGCCTTTGTGCGTAAATAAATCACACAACTTTAGCCTGCAAGAACTGAACTTATGACATTACCATGCACTCTCAGAAGTGACAGCAAAGATTGAAGAACAGCCCATCTACTGCTTGGCAACATGGGATAATTGTTAAAAATGGGCAGGATACTCTATACACAGTGGTGAAGATGCATGCTTTAGTTCAAAAGGGATGTTGTGCTTCAGTAAACGGTACATCTACAAGTGGAGAGGACAGTCTTGCACCTTGTGTAGAGACTGAATGAATAACGATGTACTAGTTTGAGGAGCAAACCTTCAGGAAACAAAGATATGACATTCCAGAATCTTGTACAAGCAATATTTATTGTTTTTGTACAGTACATTAGTAATCATTTCCCAAACTTTTTCCTTCCAGCCAAAGTAACCAACGAGCCAACTCAAAGGGAATTTGTCTTACATAATAACCAATTACCAAGCTAATTCCTTACAACTGATCCCATTGCTGGTGGTAGACAGTTGTATCTACTTGCAGGGCAAAACAAACACAACATGCCAGCCAACCACTGGAAGTACACCTTTCCTTTGAATTCAACACACGTTATAAACTGGATGCTCAAAGGTTACCCAGCTGTTTGGTGAACTCAATCTGAGCCTGGAACCTAAGGAGTCAAGTCTACAGATCATATTGGCGGGGGGGGGGGCACTGCCAACTAAATGTGCAGCCCAAATCAGACATGTACAGCTCATTCAAAAGAATCAATATTCTCCTGCAAATATCCTGTGAGTAAATCACTTTCTGGTTAAGGTTGGAAATGAATACAAGGTTTCCTACTGGGTTTTGGTCCATTATTGAATAACTAGCCAGTCTGTCACATTGGTTCAGTTTACTCAAGAACAAACTGACCCTCACCAAAATTGTTAAATATTCAGATGGCGCACCTGCTTGTGGACTAGCAGGTAGCAGTGTAGCTATGTGGCCTCACCCTGCTTCGAGGGCTATTCCCCAGTTCAGGTGGTTTGGCCGAAACCCTGCTGCAAACAAGGCACGCCCTGCAAGCGATATGCTGTAGCTGAGCTGTTTCAGGTGAAGGGAGTCATGCATACCTTTTACATGACATGTCCAGAATCTTTTAAAAAAAAAAAACACCAACAAGTTGGGAATGTGGACAAAAAGGAAGTAACTTAAAACCCAAGTTCTGGAGTGACACCACTGAAAGTAAACAGAAGTTTTAAAAGTTTATATACAGTAAATACATTTCCCCAAGGACTTCATTCAGCAATTGGCAGAATCAGAATCACGTCCCTACAATATTTACTCATCGAGATCTCCGAAGTGTGACATCTAAAGACCCCAGTAATTTCATTCAGCTTTGGTTCCTGTTTTTGAGGAAGAACATTTTCTGGAATGCTCTGAAAGGATCTGTGGGGAATGTGGAACAAGAATTACAAGTTAACAAAGCAATACTTTGTACAGCTGGAAGGATTTTTGTGTTTTGTTTTTAAATAGCATGGAATCTGGGATCATTAAACCAAAAACAAAAACATAGGCCTAAGCACGTCAGGAGACCTTTCACCTCCTGAGGCAACAAATACTCAGCAGTTCTAGCAGGACGTGTGGAGGGAGAGAAAGGGAATTAATGCTTCAGATCAGACACCTCTTGTCAAAGCAGTTTTGTAATCACACAGGGAGCAGATCCAAGAAAAGGACCTCATCACAAAACACTTGTCTCTCTGCACAGATGCAGCCTAACTGCTGAGCATTCCTAGCATTTTGTTTTTTTAAAACCAATATCCCGGTATTTTGTTGGTGTCTACAGCGATGCCCGATCCACCTTAATTGTCAACTTGCTTGCAGCAGCTTCATCAATAAACCAGCGCACTTCACCTTTCACTGGCTGAACACGAGCAGCAGGGAGCGGGTTCTCACTGTGACCTTCTAGAATGTCCTAGGTAGGCAATAATAGAAAATTACTAAGAAACCAAGCTCCAGATTGCATCAACTAGTAATACTGAAGCATTCTGCCCTGTCAACTAAAACCTGGGAAACATAATTTAAACAGTTGAGCTGCAATCTCTACTGTAGCACAACACAGTCTCAAAAAGCAACACAAGATGGAACACAAAGAAACAGAGATCGCATCAGTTTTTGTAAATCTCTGGTTAAAGGAATGCATTCAGTTGTGGGTACACTCAGGGAGGGCACACTGGCTATGAACTGCGAGATGTGCAAATTCTCCAGTGTTACCAAGACTTGGGCTTAAGTCAGATGAAGAAAATACACAGTACAGGCTTGTATGCCCTCGGACACAGACAACAGAATTGATTTGATTGAACTGGAGCTGCCTAACATGAGACAGAGTGAGAGTGCCAGTGAGTCACAATGGAAAGAGAGAGAGAGGGGGGAAGAGAAAGTACCAGAGATAATGAAAGTAAGAAAGAAACTATTTATTTTGGTAAAGGAGTCCAGAACAGTGAGTCATAGCCTTAAAATGAGAATTGGGAATGATGTCAGACATCTCTCCTAAAGCAAAAGTAGGAATTTGGAACTTTCTTCCACAACAAAATCTGCTGACAGTGTCAAATCTAAGACTGTCTGGATCTTGTTTACCGGGTTATTAGGGGATATGAAGTTAAGATACAGATGTTTGGACTGAACAATGGAATTTAAGGGCTGGCTGAGCTCTTCCTGCTGCTAAAAGCAGCTTCTTACCTTTAGCACAGCAGCCTTGCTTTCACCAGTCACCACAAACAGAGCACAGCGTGCTGCATTCAGCAAAGGTAGGGTCATGGTTATACGCTTTGGTGGAGGTTTAGGTGAGTCACTGATTGGAGCAATGATCTTGTTTTGTTCCTGTCACAGAGAAGAGGAGACACTGCATCAATGGAGGCATTATAATGTCTGGGTTAGAATCAGCAGATCCCTATCACTAGCAATTGGAAACATTTCAAAAAGCTTATCTTGTTAATCCTTATCCAACACCTAATAAACTTACTCTTCTTTGTCAACTGAAAGAAGGAATTTTCCTCTGTCTGGCATCTTTCACCAGCTCAGGACATTCCAAAACATATTACAGCCTACTAAATACTTTTCATTTCAGGGAAGGAGGGGTGGGGGGTCATTGTTGAAATGTAGAGATGGTGAGCAATCCTGACTGACAGGGTAGTTGTCGAGGGGGAAAGAGGGGGCATCCTGCTCTGACACCCACATCATGATGCTCCTCACATATCCCTGCTTTCTAGTCTCAGCTTCATTCAAGAAGAACTCAGTGCGCAGCACTCCCACCTCAGAGTGTGACGTTTGTAGGGTCAAGTCCCACTCCAGAGACTGGAGCTCCATGCTGCCACTTTATTGGCACCAAGAACGACAGCAGTATGAAGCCATTTTCTCAACATGTTTTCTGACACAGACTCTTTCAACAGGCAACTGCAAACACAGTCAACAAAAGTAATTTGAGGATCTGCATTAGCTGTGATCCAGTGGTTCCCTCAGTTTGAGAAGGTTTGTTTTTAAGCCCTGTGCCAGGAACCTGAGCAATCCTGGAACTTCCTCCTGAAGAGCACTGTGGATCAACCCACAGCATGTGGACTGCACTGGTTCAAGAAGGCACCACCTTCTCAAGGGCAGCAGGGGACAGGTAATAAGTGCTGGCCCAGCTAGTGATGCCCATATCCTATGCATGAATGAAAAAAATCCAGGTTGACATTACCAGCACAGTGGTGAAAGAGTGCCACAGCGTCAGAAACAGTCTTTAACGTGTAAGATCAAATCAAGGCTGCCTCTGCCTTCACACATTGATATAAAAGATCATGTGAGACAGAAAACAGAAAGGGAGCTCTTCAATGGTCCTTGGTAATATTCAGCCCTCAATCAATAACATAAAACACAACTTGGTCAACATCATTTCTGAAGAAGGGTCTAGGCCCGAAACGTCAGCTTTCCTGCTCCTCTGATGCTGCTTGGCCTGCTGTGTTCATCCAGCTCTACACCTTGTTATCCCAACATCCCTGCTGCTTGTGGAGCTCGCTGTGCATAAACTGACAGCCAGGTTTCCTACATTACAAAAGTGCCTACAGTTCAAAAAGGACCTCATTGGCTGTAAAACACAGTGGGGACATGCTGATATATTGAAGAGTGCAGTGATATGGTATTGAAACGCTTCCCTGCGATTGCAGTGCAGCATGTTTGGAACTGACAAGCTGCAGAATCTGCTGCATAACAAAGAACGAAAACAAGTTGTGAACTCGGATACATCCTTCGGTATGACCTGGGGGAGGGGGGGCAGGGTCCCAATGCACATCTGTGTTTTACACAAAAGCTTTGCCTTTTAATTAAAACCCCTAATGGCAGGAAAGCAGCTCTTAAATTAAAGAAATGGGAGGGAAGGGAAGGTAGAACAGCCGATCATAAGCTGCTAACCTTGGTTTAAAGGGATAATAGGAACTGCAGATGCTGGAGAATCCGAGATAACAAGGTGTGGGGCTGGATGAACACAGCAGGCCAAGCAGCATCATAAGACTTGGTTTAAATGTGTTTGTGGGGATTCTTGGGGTGCAGTGGTAGTGTTCCTAGCTCAGAACCAGGAGGTCCAGGTTCAAGTTCCACCTGCTCTAGGTGAACAGGGTGATTAGAAAACATTTTAAATGTATTTGTGGGCTTCTATCAGATAAAAGCAGGGTTGGTCTGACCTGATGAAATATTGTGATGACATAGCACACAGACTAAGATGAAAAGTCATTCAGGTAACATGTCAAAGCACCCTGATCTGGACTGCCCCACAGTATCGATGGCACAGCCGGAGGAACAAATCAAAAATAAAATTCAGTACTTACAGCACTGTTCAAGCACTACATGTTTGTGTTGGTATGATTTTTCCATGAGAGCCTCCTCTGACCCTTTCCCTTCTCCTTCATCTGTTTATCTAGCTTCCCTTAAATGCATCTGTTATTCACCTTAATTATTCCTTGAGGGCGCCTGATTCATTGCACAGAGGGGTTTCTGAGTTCTCACATCAATTTATTGGTCATGTTCCTACATTCACAGCCACTAGTTCTGGTTTTGCCCACAGGAGTAAACATCTCTATCTTTTTAAACTCTATCGTAATCTTAAAAAGTGGTAATTAGATCTTCTTTATCCCCCCTAACACATAAAAGCCCCAACTAATTATCAAGCAACTGATCCAGGTTAACTGTAATTCCTTCCAAACCATCAAGTGTTTAGTCTGTGATCTTACACACTTGCACTTCCCATTTCCGTCTACATTCTTGGCCCATATAGTCATGTTCAAGCTACCTGCAGAAGGGGATGGTCTGGGAAGAGAGAGCAAGTGTGTCCATCAGGCCCAATCCCCAGGATTAGCAGGTCAAACACTGGCAGGTTGTCACCTGGAAACAGCTGGAACAGAACAAAAAAAGCGTTAGAACAAAGCACCCAACACAATGACATGGAATACAAGAACGTGAACACAGTCTTTTAAGAAATCATCTTGGGAAAAGTAAAAATGTATGCAAAGCTCAGGACTGGATTCACTAATATAGAAACGTAGAAGATAGGAGCGGGAGGAGGCCATTCAGCCCTTTGAGCCTGCCATTCTTCACGATCATGGCTGATCAACCAGCTCAATAGTCTAATCCTGCTTTCTCTCCATTCGTCCCAAGTGCTACATCTAGTCATCTCTTGAATTCATTCAATGTTTTGGCATCAACTACTTGCTGTGGTAATGAATTCCACAGGCTCACCACTCTTTGGGTGAAGAAATGTCTCCTCATCTCCATCCTAAATCATCTACCGCAAATCCTCATACTGTGACCTCTGGTTCTGGACACACCCACACTCAGGAACACACTCCCTGCATCTACCCTGTCCAGTCCCGTTAGAATTTTATAGGTCTCTATGAGATCCCCCCCTTGCCCCCATATTTGTCCGAACTCTAGCGAAAACAATCTCATCCTAGTCAATCTCTCCTCATACATCAGACCTACGATCTCTGGAATCAGCCCGGTAAACCTTCGCTGCACTCCCGAGAGCAAGAGCATCCTATTTGCCCAATCAGGAGCCGGATCAGATGCAGTGGATGCAAAATTCCAACAAACCATCAAAACAATGGGCTTAGCAGCAGGAAGTCACCTCTGGAGCCTGGTCCGGTTGGGTGACATTTTAAGTTAACGTGTAAAACAAAAATTCTGCCAGTCGTCACTGGCTGCTGAATGATATTATCGGGTTTTACTGAGAACAGCCCATGCCAAGATCTGGATTGCTTTGTGAAAGCAGCCATTATCGTTGTCAAGAAGCATGTGATGATGTCTTAGCTGTCCAGTGACGGAGAAAAATATTTCATCCCATCCTCTCAATCCATAGCAGTGGGAAGGGATTCTACCCGTGCATTAATCAGAAACAATAGGCATAAAGTGGCCACGTTTGTGCCGGCTGTGGATATCCCTGTGTGGGTATTAACAAAACATTGCTTGTTATCCAATATTTCACCAATTAAGATAGAACTGGAATTGATCATTTAGTGCAGACAGTGGGCTAACTCTTTGGAAGAATAAGCTTGTTATTCTTTTCATGGGATGTGAGCATCATTGGCAAAACCTGCGCTTATTACCCATCCCCTAACTGCCCTGGAGGTGGTGGTGGTGAGCTGTCTTGTGAACTGCTTCAGGCCACGTGGTGTAGGGACATGTTGTAATTCTGTTTTGGAGGTTGGTTGGGTGGGGGTGAAGGGAGAGTGAGGGAGTCAGTTTCAGGATTTTAACCCAGCAGCAGTGATGAAACAGCAATATCGTTTTGAGTCAGGATGGTGCATGGAGGGGAAAAATCTATTGTCTCACTGGCATAAAACTGAAAAAATGAAATTAAAATTTGCTTCCACCACCCTTTCAGTCACTGCATTCCATGTCATAACCACTCATCACGAGAAATAACATTCTAATCACTTGCTATGTATTTTTGCCAGTTATTTTAAACCGGTTTCTGCTGACTGGAGGACACAATCTCTCCTATGTACTCAATCAAAACCCTCTAGAAAACGTCATGAGCACAGCCTGCTTCTAGAACAATCCGAGCTTCTCTTGTCTCTCAGGAGTTACTGTAACTGTCATTGCTTCCACTCTGGAGTTAGCAATACAGTTGAACAGGCAAGGTGCATGTGTGTATACACACGGACACACACTCCCCCTCTCTCTCTGACTGGGAGAGAGGAGCCCTTTCTCCCTTAGCCTTCCAACCTGAGCAGCTGGGCTGGTTTCTTGGTGAGTTTTCAATCAATGCTGTCACACCATAGCACTGGGGTCACTTAACCATATTTTCAATGTTGTTCAGTACCTCTCTCAATCTTTCTGCATACTTGTCTGCTGCTTCCTCCACAGACAGCGTGGGGTTAATGGCAATGACGTAGTTATTAGGAATGGAGATTTTGGAGAGCAGTTGTTTCTGAAATGGAAAATGCTGATGATTAAATGTGATCAAAATAGGATTATTGCAGTCACATACAACTAAAACATAGCAAGAACAGAACAACCTTTGCACTGAACAACTAATTGGGACGACTCACTCATCAAATCCAGTAGCTTTACTTAAGTAATCCTTAGTTTAGATAACTGTCTATTAAAACCTTGGTATGTAGTTATAATATTCTATTGACAAAAATGAACAAATTTGAAACTAATTGCATTTATATAGCCCCCCTACTAAAACACCTGAATATCTTCACAAGAGCATCAACAGAAAAAATCTGACACTGATCTCCACACAGATACATTAAGACAAGTGGCCAAAGCTTATACAAGTAGGGCAGTTTTGACAACACACAGAGGTTCTGGGAAAGAATCCCTGAGCTTGGGGCCCAGGCAATTACAATTGGGGATGGCAAATAGGAGTAGACCGAGAGGATCAAGAGGGTGGTTACAGGATACAGAGAAGCAAAGACTGTGAAGGGGACTTAACCCAAAACTACAGGACACCCAAAGGCAGGCCCTTCAGCAATCTAGAACATTCACCTATGTTTTCTGTTGCCAGATTTAGCTACTGTGAAACTGCTTTATCATCTCTTCAACCTCATGTTTAAATTATGACATGAGGTTGTGAAATGAATGGCATGAAATCTAACTTGCAGCAATTACCAACCCAGCCTACAACTTTTCTGAATGTGTGGGTAGGAGAAAAGCGAGGTGACTCGCTCTGGGATTATGTTGACAGTCTTCTCAAGATGGTAGACGAGTTTGGAACAAAATAACTTGTAAAGAGATGACTTGATTCTGGATAAAAATCAGGGCAAGCGAGCTCCAGGGAAGCCACTAGATCATTGAAACAAACTTATGATTGGTGGCAATCAGAATTCTCCAAGGAAACTAAGAACAGAGACTGCATGAGTGTGCATACTCTAGATCAGGAAATGGAAACCTTAAAGACAGGCAATGTTCAAGGACTGAACACTGAATTTAAAGTGCCTCCTGACTGGTTTGGACCAAATAAAGCAGGAGAAAAAAAGTCACTGGCTAGATCTTCTCCATTCCAAGATGCAGCCGACTGGACACACACGAGCAGTAGCGTTGACTATGCTTGGTGACATAACAGGCTTATTTTAGAATTCCTCAATCAACATCAATAAAACAGGTTCTCTGGTCATTGTGACACTGCTGTTTATGGGAGCTTCCTGTATTCAAACTGGCAGCTGCGCTCCCTTTATTAATTTAGTGACTACCCTCTCAAAATTACTTCACTTGCTGTAAAGAACTCTGGGACATTCCAAGATCTCGAAAGGCATGATATCAATTAAAGTCACTGTTTTAAACTGTGACCATAACACATATCTCCATTACAAATGCTTAATCAAGAAAACTTAAAGAGTGAAGAATCAAGGGTCTATAATGCAGGACCAAACCACAACAGGAGAGATGAGGAAACAAAGTGAAGGTAATTCTCATGACTAGGGATTTAAGAACCTGTAGTTCAGACAGGAAAGTCTTTAACGAAAAGAGCTTTCCAATGTTCTGAGCTCTCGATAAAGATGAATATCTTTACAAAGGAGAGGACAAGTGATTAGAACAGGGCCGATTGGAGGAATAAGAAAGATACGGGGGCATTGAGCAGAGCAGACTTGATATGAAAAATAAAGAGAAGATCAAGATGCCTCAGAATTACTCACCCTTGTAGCAATGCAAGGTACATGCATAAAGTCACCACATAGGTTGTTTCAGAGATAGTAGGAACTACAGATGCTGGAGAATCTGAGATAACAAGGTGTAGAGCTGGATGAACACAGCAGGCCAAGCAGAAATTTCTGAAGAAGGGTCTAGGCCCGAAACGTCAGCCTTCCTGCTCGGCCTGCTGTGTTCATTCACCTTTACACCTTGTTATCTCACCATATAGGCTGACTATCAATCTGTAAATTCTTCCAATGCACCTACGGTAGGTAGTAACAGCAGCAGAGTCTCTTGTTTAGCCAAGCCAGACACAGAATAGCAGGATTCAAGCTAGTGTCCACAGTCTCAGGCTCCAGCTTATGCTCCAGAAAAGAATAAAACAAAATCACCACAGTCCCAGAGGAGCATAAGGCTGCTCTCCTATTAAACAGAGACAACTGGTGGTAGTTCAACCCTTGGGTTAAGCGATATGGCTAAGTACCTCAAGGGTCGAGAATGAGGAAGATGGAACATCACTACAATCTCAGCTGGTATGGGAACTGAATCCACCCAGTCAGCATCACTCTGCATTACAAAGTGATTGTTCAGTCAGGAAATACAAGCTACAGAAAACAGAGACGGTAAGAACTGCTAATGCTGGAGTCAGAGATAAGTGTGGAGCTGGAGGAACCAGCAGGCCATGCAGCGTCAGAGGAACAGAAAGAGAGGAAGGGTCCTGACCCAAAACTTCAGCTTTCCTACTCCTCTGACGCTGCATGGCCTGCTGTGTTCCTCCAGCTCCACACCTTGTTATCTACAGAAAACATATGTATTTTGTCTGCTTCAGTAGCTCCAGTACAAGATGTCTTCTAAATCTAATCTAAACCTGTATCTTGGAATTAAATTTTCACAAAGAACTGTTAACAGTGTTCAGTGTCATTAAAACTCCCACTCCTCAAATCAACTCCCCTAAGTTTGCCACAACTATCAATATTCCCATTGCCAGTCCATTATTACCCGAAATTCATATTCAACCCTAGTCTTTCCCACATCATTAATACCACTAACATCAATCTTACTTAGCATGCTGCTTAACCCTCAATCAACACATTAGTACTTCAGTAGCTTTAAAAGTGCTTTGAGATATCTTGGAGTAGTGAAAAGCATTATAGACACCAGAGTCTTTCTTTTTCATTAACATAATTAATGTCATAATGGACTGTTTGCCAATGATTATACAACGTTCAGCACCATTCACGACTCCTCAGATACTGAGGAATCTCATGTCCAAATATAGCAAGGGTTGGGCAATATCCAGGTACGAGCTGACTATTGGCAAATAACATCTGTGCCATAAATTACCAGGCACAGACTATATCCAACAAGAGGGAATCTAACCACTGCCCCTTGACATTGAATGGCATCTCCATCACTGAACCTCCCACTTTCGATATTCTGGGTTTGCCATTGACCAGGTTCCACATTGGAGTAGCTTTATAAATATTGTAACTACAACAGCAGGCAGAAGCAAGGAATCCTGCAATGAGTAACTGATGTCCTGACTCCGCAAGGCTTGTCCAAAATCCACATGACAGTAAGTGAGGAGTGTGACAGAACTCTTCACTAGCTTGGCACCCCAACTGACATCAGCTTTGACACTCACTGCCACCATCACCACCACTCAGCAGCAGTGTGTGCCAACTACAAGCAGTGCAGAAGGGTTTAGGCCCGAAACATCAAGTTTTCCTGCTCCTATGATGCTGCTTGACCTGCTGTGTTCATCCAGCCCCATGCTTGTTATCTCAGAAATTCACTGATGTTTCCTATCCAGCACTTTCCAAACCTGCAATCCCTATAAGTCCTGACACTATTACCCCTTCAATACCCACTCATCCTGAAATCTTACCTCCTCACACTTCAACCCCACCACCACCCCGCACCATGACACTATTGCCCCACCAATACCGTTCACTCTGACACGATCACCAACAGGTGCCCCCACACCC